>CM040241.1:32587993-32996393 GCA_022545495.1 Chrysanthemum lavandulifolium | reverse complement strand
AAATAAGATCAAACTTAAAGTTGTTAAAATGAGATTCAACTAAAATTTGACAAGCGACACTCTCCTTATAACAAAAATAAATCTTTATTAACTACAACTAAAATTGTTAAAGTTTCGATAGATTTATTTTTAAATTACGAAACCTCAGGTGATACACTTAGATTAGAAATGTAATGTATCGATTTTGTATGTATATCGGTTTTGGAGTATTATTACTGTAATGTGTATCTGTGTATCACTAATTCAAACTCATGTATCATTTGGTTATTAGTTACTAAAATGTTAATTTGTATTAAAATATTATTTTATGTGTATTATTGCTAAAATTGTTATTTATAAATGTTTTAGTGGTTTTTAGACTTGATCTTATTTTTATAACTTTAAGTTTGATCTCACGTTAACTCTCCCCTATATATATATATATATATATATATATATATATATATATATAGGATAAAGATCAAATAAAAGACAAATATCCGTAAAAGATAAAAGATTTTTTTTTCAAAAAGTTCACGAAAAATTCCCAAAAATCTCACAATATCGGGTATGATGGTGCATGAAAAAGTTGTGAAAAACTTTTTTAAAGTGCATATTTTTTCCAAAAAAATTATGAAAATATACGTTCTTGGATTAAATCTTTTTTGTGCATCAAAATTGGTTTTGCACCCAACTTCTTTTGACTTTTTCATCAAAATAACATTGCGCATCAAACTAAAACAAGTTAAAAATTTTGTGCATCAAAATTTTTTATATCAAATTCGTTTTGTGCATTAAAAAACGATCAAAACTCAAAATTATAAAAATGTTTTCACAAAGTTTTATGCACCAACATACCCGAACTTGTGGGATTTTGGGAATTTTTCGTGAACTTTTTGAAAAAATCTTTTATTCTTTTTACGGATATTTGTCTTTTTATTTTAACTTCACCTATATATATATATATATATATATATATATATATATATATATATATATATATATATATATATATATATATATATATATATATATATATATATATATATATATATATATATATATATATATATATAGTTAGGATCAAATAAAAGAAAAATTAAAATGAGAAGGATAAGAAAAACCACAACCATTTGAGATGCACCTATTAAAATAGATGCATCTTCCCATGAAAATCTCCCTTATTTGAAATGTGTGGTTAGAAATTCTTCTTATTCTTCTTATTTTAGTTTTTCTTCTACTGATCCTTCCTATATATATATATATATATATATATATATATATATATATATATATATATATATATATATATATATATATATATATATATATATATATATATATATATATATATATATATATATATATTTTTTTCCCCATTAGCAAGGATGGGGAGATTGAAGCAGTCACTAGAAGCTTCGAGCTCAAAAATCCAAAAGTCAATTGCTTCATTTAATCGAGCACAAGGATTTGGAGATTAATGAGAAGAATTCGAGATCAAGTCGTATCTTGACAAGATTGTCGCTTTGACCGACACCGCTTCTACTAAAGAGTCGCGTATCAATGAATTTGAGGTCGATTACGTGTTCACGCTTCTCCGGCTCGATTGTCTCAAGAGAAGGAGTTAGTTGAGACACAACCTTTGGCTTAATGATGAGTTTACTTCCAAAGTCACGCCTTTTGGAGTCGAGGAAGGTACATAATGAACGGAAGTCGACATGTCTTCAAAGCTTGCACACGGAGAGAAGGTACAATGATACGTCTAGCTCGTTGAAGTGGAAGGATGATAAAGTCAAAGAGCTTGAGTCAAAGTTAAAGCTTTACTGAATGAATTACGTTCCTCTAAAGATGCATTTCCGCAACAAAGGAGCGATTGTCTTCGAGTTGTCCATCAGAAACAAACTTGTTGAACTTTATAAGGAGAATTCGATGAGTGGTCCAAAAAGGCGGAGAGCTTGAAGGTGTTATTAAAGTTCCGAGACATCCACGTAATCAATTTGAAAAGAGGTTTCACGTTTGAAAGAGAAACTCGAAATGCGAATCCCAAACATGATTTGTGTAAATGATTGTTCGTGTTTCGATTAGTTACTTTTGACTTTGACTTAATTTAGGTGAGTCCGACAGCGGCGGCAAAAAGCACTTAGACAATCGTGAAGGTGTGTTAATTTCATAACTAGACAAAGCAAATTGGCTAAGTTGAATAGAGTCTGCAGTGATTCCTTTGATTTGTTCGATGTTATTTTGTTTGTAAATGGTTGATTTCATTAGTGGATGTTAGTATTATGATGACAATGCCGGTTTTGTTGTTGATGATTCTGATTATCGAGTATTAAAATTATGTGTTTTGTAAACTTGGTTGATTTTAATGAGATTGAGTATTGTCCCACTATAGATAATGAAGCTTAGTTGATTTTAATGAGATTGAGATTGATGTTTAGTGGATTTGGGACATGGGTTTTAATGACATAGTCGAAGAAAAGAGGTTTGTCATTGGAAGAGAAGCGGGACGATGGACGCAATTTTTTCAAACGACAGGGACTATTTTTGTAATTTAGCCTAGGGACGATGGATGCAATTTTTGCAAACCCACAAGGACCATTTATGTAATTTGGAAGGGTAAAATAGTCATAATACTCAATTGAAGACAAACATGTTAAGTTTAATGTCTAGAAGAGCTATTTTTTTGTTCGCTACGAATGACATTTGTGACAAGTATGATGCTTTAATAGGTTATTAGCCCTATAATATTCCAACATTAGAGATATAATGGAGTATATAAACAAGAAATAAGTTCGATATAGAAAATATCAATAGAAAGAGGTTGTAGGCACAAATGACAAGTAACAATATCCAAAGCCACAACCTCATTTACCATGTATATATCATACTTATGAAAAATTGCGACCTAATCACCTTTCTCATTGAAAATTTGCATTAATCACTTTGTATTGAAAAACTTTAGATTATATCTTGCGACAAAGGATCAAATGAGAAGAATTCTTAAAATAAGAAGGATGAGAAATAACTATAACTACACATTACAAATGTATCAATTAGAATCAAATGCATCTTTAATCTTTTAGATGCATCATAATATATTTCCTAACAAAAAGTTAGATGCATATACATATATTAGATGCATTTCATCAAGTTAGACGAATCTTATGTATTTTTCGTCCTCTGCGGATCAAATTTGTTGCTAAAACTACTTTGCATCGTTTTCACTTCAAAATCACTTTTGAAACTAATTGTGATGCATCTAAATGAATAAAGATGCATCTAATTCAGTCGATGCATCTCAAATATGCGGTTATAGTTATTTCTCATTCTTCTCATTTTAAGTTTTCTTCTCACGGATCCTTACCCATATCTTGCATGCATTAACACTATGCAATTGTTAATGGTTGAGGATAAATTCTATTACCTTTCAAAAATAACGCAAGTCCAAGACTATATGATGCATACAAAGTATTGTATAACCGAACATGTTTGTTTCATATCAAATTAACAAGAATAATTAGGTGACCATGACTGTGTGTTTAACTGCTCAAATGTAAACCATACTACCGTTTCCTAAACAAAGCAACCATTATATACAATTATCCCCTTAAATACTTACAACTTGATACAAGAATTATTAAGAAAAAAGTATGCAAAAGACGATTACCTAGAAGCCATATACACCTTAAGTTTGCACCAGTGATGGCTACTGTTAGCACTATATTTTTGTGTAACAAAAGCTCGCATAAGACCATTAACCTATCATTTGCAACTAATTCTAACCCCACCTCCAAACGATGATATGTAATGTAATCTCACCCACACGAGGGCATCCTGCACCAACCAAAAGAAGACAATACTAAGTTCTACCTAAATGAAACCTATCTCGGGAATAAAACAAACACGGGATGAAAAGACTTCAAATTTTAAAGCAAATTAGAAACAACCAACATCACAAAGAAAGCAAAAAGGGCAATTGCTAGACAAACACGAGACCAAACCACAAAGAGGCGTACAATAGTTGCTAGAACACATTTTCAAATAAACCTTAATTCTTTTATCAATTTTCATTTGATTAAGTTTGGACCTAAAAATTCAGGTTATAGTTCATTCTTCATACCTTGAGATCATATATTACCGACCCACAATGTTACATATGGTCCGAACTTGTAATCTTCTTTCTACTTCATTGACGTCATATTCAAAGTAAGTATTTAACTTTCCATCCAACCCATCCATCAAAGGTATAAACCGCCATCTAGACCATCCATGCCATCCTCTTCTAGAGCCATTGAACCTAGAATTCATTGCGCATCTTTCATTAACCCTTTTCTCGCAAATCCAACTTTTAAAGAGTGAACTTGAACTTAGGTCATTGCACGGAGGATCACTAAATCGCTTCTTTCAAACTCTTCCATGGTCTCTAAAGAGTTTCTATTCTCATCCGGACGATAGCTATCGAAATAAGAAAACCGGTGGGGTCAACAACCGAGAATATTGGTACAAAACTACCATGCATGGGGACTTTAAAGACTTATGAATAATATGTTAACCTAAACTAGATTTGCACTAATGCATTATTAATCGATGTAAAATTGAACCAATTTACTTCCAAGATCCAAATACGCTTATGCATATCTAAGTACAACCAATGATGAATATATGTTGCGGTATTTCATTTAAGTTGGTTGGTAACCAAAAATAGCACGTTGGAAAACATTTGATGGAAATAATTGTAAACAAACAAGGGTTGGTAAGATGTGAGTTTAAACAAGGCTTGGTAAGATAAGTCGAGTTTTAACAAGGGTTGGTGATGAGTGTCTAAATACTCATCATTTTATCTTCATCAGAATGCCAAAACATCCGAAAACACTCGAAATGCTTCAAAATGATAAAAATATCACAAACAAGTGTTTTATATGTTTTAAATGCAAAACATCAAAATCTGGTGAAAAACGTATCAAGTTTGCATAATTGGCGCTTTAGTCCCCAAGTTACAAAAGTTGTCAAAACTAGTCCTGTAATTCAAAAACTTGTAAAATATCATTTAAGGTCCTTGGATTCACAAGTTGTTCAAAATAATCCTTTGAAGTTAAAAATTACAAATTTACAACTTTGGTCCTCGATTTTGAAAAGTGTCAAATTTAGTCCCTGGGTGTTTTAAAATGGAAATTTATTAAACTACACCCTTATACTATTCTTATTTGACATGATTGGTCCTTGTGATTACTTTGGATATTTTACAGGTTTGGCCCCTCAATTTTCAGGAAAGTACAAATTGGTCCTTATGATACTAATAACCAACCGGACCCTTTTATTTAATAAACCAAAGTCCAAATCCAAACTCCAAATCCAACCCAGTTACAACCCCGGCCCACACCCCTTTGTAAATAAATAAAACAGGCCTCCCAAACTCCCCCGTTTTCCTCTTCTTCTTCCACCTCCCCTCACTTTCCACCTGTAAAACCATTTCCACACTTCACCTTACCTTTCCACCCACCTCCGCTATCTATCCACTCCTTCCACCACCTCCACCCCACAATTAATGCCTTCACACCCATTTCACCCCAATACCACTACTACCCACAGATTGAGCAAAACCACTAACTTGGTCCAATCTTCATAAAACTTGTCCCTTACACTTCCTAACACTCCCAAGAATCCTTAATTGTTTCGAACCGCCTCAATTACACGTGGGTGATTTGGCGCCAAATTGGTTTGAATGGTCAAGATCAATTACGACTTTCAAGGGCTCGGATGATATGGGATAATATCTTTGGACTAGTGGGATGCAAAAGGGTGATAAATACAGAAGAAAGACAGAAGAGATCTATCATAATTTTAATCTTAGTTTATGATCAAGTAGCCTAATTAAACTAGTTGTCACATTAGTGTAATCTTCAATTTCTGTTTCAAAGTGTTTATTAGCTTTGCTAAGTGTAATAAACAACTTGGTTACTCGATTTCAATCTATATTTTAAGTTTTCAAGTATTTCAATTTCGTACCATTTACTTTGAAGTCTTTTAATTTACATTGATACTTGTTGATTGAGGACCCTAACAAACACTACTTAGCTCTTTGTAAGCTATTGCAAGCTTGTAGAAACTCTCAACCAAAGAATAATCAATAAAAAAGGAAAATACCAAAAGAAACAAGTAATTAGGAATTAAATTAGAAAGAATCAGTGAAGAAAGCTTGGAGCAAAGTTAATTCTGGATTGCTTTGGTAATTAGAGCTACATGGAGAGCATTTAGGAGTGTTACTTAGTCCTTGGTTCCGTGTGTTCATCTCATTTCCAAATTGTAAGCATTTTCATTATTTTTAGCATTTCTTGTATTAGTTCTTATTTTAGCTTAATCTTTCTTGTTTCATGCTTAGTTGGTATTGGTTAGTGATAATCTAGTGTTAAATTAGTAGGTTGTTAATTAAAAATCATAGTTAATAGTTGTTAAAAGTTAGACAGTTAAATTAGCTTAGTAGTGATTCATAGTTTATAGTTGTTAATTACTGTGTAATTGTGTTTATCTGATCTCATATCATCATAATCAAGTGTTAGAATTCAATTTCATGGTTTAAATCGGTGTTATACAACACTAATCAAAAGAATACCCTTGCTAAGGTGTGTTTGGATCAAGCTGTTTCACTAGGTATATGCATGTTATTGTGCTTAATTCTTGTTACTGCATGTTTATTTAGATCACACTGGCTCAGTTCTGTCATAATATTTAGGTCTTATTAGTATAAAAGTCAAAATAGGTCTTAATCTAATCCATATGTTTAACTGTTAGGATTATTAGTTCCATAATCACCACACTAGCTTAAAAGTTGATACTCTAGCTTAATTTAGCTTCATCATAGCTTAACTTAACATATTCAGTAAGTAAATTAGTATCAAAGCTCACTTAAGTCAACTTTAGTGTTCTTGATAAAAGTCAAAATTTTCATTAGCCTGTTTTTGAATAAACTTTAGATTTTCATTGTGTTTTAATATTAGGATTTAGCTTAAATCCTTTTGGGATATTAATATTTAGTTGCTAAAATAAATTATAAAAATACTAGCTTACATAAACTTAGCTTATTCGATTGCTTGATTCTCAACTTCTTTTAGACCCTTGTCCAAAAAAGCATCACGTGCACGCTTAACCCATCTAGTTTCATAAGCTCTCAAAGAGCTTATTAGTGGCTACTAAACCTTGTAAATTAGTTTTTAGAAAGTTCAATTGATCGACTTGCTTATTCCAGTGTTTATTTCCATTTTTAGCTTATATAAGTGTCAAATTTTAGCTATAAGTTGTTTAGAAACCAGCAGTTCATCGTAAAAACAACTTAACTGTGTGCTTATTTTAAGTTATTCATGCTTATTTCCTATCCAATTTGTTTTTCCAAAGTCATTTTAGCTTATTAAGCAGGTTCTTAGCTTATTTCGGTTTCATTTAGCTTATTTAGTAGCTTATATAGCCATTTGACTAATAACTTGAGCTTAGTCTCATTTTGTTCAACTGTTGATAAATCATAAGTCAAACTCGACTTATTAGTCAGTTTTATTAAAAGTCTTAGTTATAAAAAATGCTTATTTATTAGTACTTAATAAGTTTCAAAAAGAAAAAAAATAAATAAAATGTTTTTGCAAAAGGGGGTAGGTGCTCGAACCCGAGACCTCCCCTTTGGAGAGTGATAGTGGTGTACACGGAACCATTATGCCTTGGGTCTTTGTTGTCATCTCTTGCACTAACTAATCTCTTATATACACTTTGTCCAAATAAGCTTAAACGAGCTTATTAGCTTATTTCTAGCTTATTCTTACTAGCTTTTCGCTTTTTGTATTTTTATAAAGTGTATTAGTATTAAGTATTATATAAAAGTTTGATTTTTCTCATTAGTTTTAGTATTTTTAACATTTAATTAGTGTAAAATCTTATTTAATTCATAATAAAAATATAAAAGTCTAAAAAATATAAATCTTTTCTAAATTTTCTTTTATCATATAGTACGTAATAAAATTAGTTTTACATTCGTGGCCTTTTATTTCATAAATTTTACGTTTTTGCTTGCTCCAAATAGTAATTTTTGCATATAACGCTCGTTTTTATTTTAGGTTACGTTTAAGTTTATTTAGGTTTAAGTTTTAGTTAAAATAGTTTATTTAAGTTATTTTATTTTATAAAATCATAAAAACATCATTGTAAAAATAGTGATAGCGTTTATTTAATATATTTTAACTTTTAATTTCTTTTAATTTGCATTTAAGTCATTGTAATTTGTAGATCTTTTCTTTAGGTAATTATCCATCCAAACCCACCGATCACTATCCTAGTGATCATTCTATCATCTGAAAGTGTTTATACACCAATTCATCCTCCGTGGGACTTAACGACCGTGAATCCACTACATTCCTCCGATCTTAAATTGCATTGGTGTGTGAACTGTTTTGAGTTTCTTACGGTTGGTCATTCACAAGTGGCTAGCTTGCGTGAGATAACTTGACGGTTTAGCACCGATCAAATTTTAGGCGCTTATTCTTTGGGGAAGTCGTAAGCGTGTTTTAAGCATTTCCGGACCCGTACTTGCACATATACCACGGTTTGTAAAAGTTTTCGTAAAGTTAAATTTAAATCAAAGTTCATTAACACTTTTCCTAAAGTGTTATCAACACCAAAAATATTTTCATTCTTTGTTTTTATGGCATGTTTTCAAAAATCCAAAAATATTCATCTTTACCCTCTTACCCTTTTTGATTCTTTATTCCTTTACCCTCATCCATTTGATTCTAACTTCTTCATTCTTATGGAATCTCGACTACGATGAAATGGAACAAGTTGAAAAACTTCCTATTTTATCACAAATGTCAAGAATTCGTGTGGTTCATGATGATCCATTGATTCTGCGTAGGAAATAGAACGAGAAACCGGGGTGACAAAGGACTGTACGTCCATCCGATAATGGAGGTGCTAATACGTCCAACCTACGGTTATTCAAAGATCTAAACCCTCAATTGCTCCTAAGCCGTCTAAAATTGATCCTACACTTTCACGATTTACGGTTAAAAGCAAACATGCGAAATTTAGACCGGTGACTAGTAAGAATGACTTGCCTAATCTTCACGTTTCTCAAGAACCGAACCGAGAGACCATAACGGAAGTGATGGAAATTGCTAGCTCTCGAGCACACCACTTGTCCCACCTCCCGATTTTTCAAAATGTTCTTGAGGCTTGATAGTCATTCGGATCACCATGTTGATTTTGTTGATTCTTTGAATGAACCGATTCCTTCTCATAACTCTCGAATAGAATCGTTTATTCCTTGTAGCCGGTTGTGGTGAGCCTCTTTTGGTTCACCATGTAGGTGTACGTGTGTACAGTGGTAATGATATTCGAACGGGAGTTGTTTGTTTTGTGGTTCGAGGAATTCATTTGATTATGATCTTAATCCGAACTCATTTAACGACCCTCAAAATTTTCCAATTACCCACCACACCCGACTTATCTTCATACAATCAACAATCTTGCGTGAATTTTGTGGAGGTCCTCACCAAGGATTTGAGTGTCAATCCGGAAACACGTTTGTCTATGAATAGTTTTCCGTGATGCTCGAACTTTGGATATGACCAATATCCATATGATTCACCAATCCAGGCTCATGAGCTTTCTTGTTGTGAACTGTGGAGGTCCCCATTTCAGCTCGATTGTCAAACAGGGAATCCATTTCCTTGTAACAATTATGACTATCCATATCACGATCAACCTCCAGCGATTGCCAAATAACTCAAACTCCTCAACAAACCCAACAAGACACTTATCTAGAGCTTCAGAGTCGGTGAAAAGAACGAGGAGTTGAGTAAAACAACATTCATAATGTTCCCGCTTTTCTTGTGTATATTGTGGGGTCCTCATGATGATTATCAATGTCAACCTTCCGGTTTTGACAAATCTCCACAATGTCCCGTCATTCAAAATTCACATGAGAATCCATGGAAGAATTGCTAGTCAAGAGCGAGGTTGCTAAAATAAATTCCAATTGCTTTTGAAAAGTCTATTAGGGAATTAATTGCAAAAGAAAAGCGACCGGATCTAGCTCTCAATTTCGTTTATTCACGATGGCGATGATGAGGATACATTTGAAGATTCATCAAGTTCATCAATGGATATTCCAGATTGAGATTCATTCTCATGCAACGCCATCACACGAAGCTCCCACTCACTCTCTAAACATAGGGGACGAGCATCTTGACCTTGTTCACGAAAAGGAATCGGACGAATTCATAAAGTCTAGTGTTGAGGACCTTGTCCCAATCCGAGAGAGTCACATGGAACTTTGATCATGTGTGTGATATCCTCCTCTTCTTGTCTTCCAAAATGATCATATTGAAATGTTCTCGATTACGATGAGGACTATTCTTTATCTTGTGGAGACATAAGTTATGTGGGGAATTACCTTACGAGCTTGTCGACAGGAGAAGAGAATGAAGAAGAAATAATCCAAGACGAAGCTCTTCGCCTTACATTATTGAATGTTTATCTTCTCGTTTCTAGAATCGAGGCTTTTAATGAAAAGCCTACTTCATATCCTATCCCCTTTGAGGATAGTGAACTTTGTTCAATGATTCTATTCCCTAATTGCAAACGCTCCATTTTGATCATATGGGAGAGAAGATTAGTGGTATTACCACTTCTCATTCTCATAATTCTCTCCCCGATTATGAATCATTCACTTTTGAGGAGTTCCCAGTGAACTCACTCAAATCAATCTCGAATATGAATCATTCTCCTTTGAGGAGTTCTCCTGAACTCACTCATATCATATCTCCACCGAGTATGATAACTCTACTTTGATCTAGACACACCCGGGATATGTCTAGACCAATTGAGCTTAAAGATGAAATTCATGCTATCATGAATTCCCTTCGATGATGATGAGTTAGTCAAGATTATTATCATGACTTTCTTTCTCTTCACCTATCCTGCTTTTCTCCTGCTCTTCACTCCTTCGGGAATGAAGACATTATCTTCACCCCGCATTTTCATTTATCATTTGTAAGCCAGATTCTATGTATATCTCATCGGTGTGGAACTTTCGCGTACTTCAATGTTTATACAAACATCTTAAATGAAAGTCCATGGAGATTGTCTCTTCCACTTACTTCCCATGAACCAAATTAATTCGGGAATTGAGTCAAGCTAGCGACTCGGTAATCAAAAACAATATTTAAAACATGGGTTTTCACCCGTGTGTACCACCTTAGTGTGGGGAGATGCCCCGCATGTTGTATATAGATCTTAAAATAAATGAAAATTGTATATATTAAAAAGAGAATAATTGTTGTGTTTCACACTTAGCTAGTAATGTTATCTTTTACGTTCTAAGTTTCGGCATAACAGTAGATACTTTGAATATTGAGGACAATATTCATTTCTAAGTGTGGGGGGGGAATTTGCTAATTTAATCATAAATGTACCCTTTTAGTCCCTTTTTCCCCAAAAAAAAAAAAAAAAAAATGGCCAAATTTTAAAATTTTTATTTAGTGGAAGTACTATGTACTAAACACAACAAATGGTAATCATCCACCATGTCTAACCCACATAAGGATTGGCTAATCCAGAGCAAACGGCTCTTGGTAAAGATTTATTAAACTGTTTATGGCTTACAATTTGCCCAAAATTATATGGTGTTCACTCACCATATCTTTAAAAAGTGAAGAGTTGGCAGCCCGCAAGTTTATGGCTTGTGGTAAAGGCGATTGAAATCCATAATTGGTAATCGGCTCATCAAAGATAATATTGATAATTTATCTAAGAGTTGGCTAGTCCGAGCAACGGCCTCGGTAAAGACAAATCAAATCGTTGACGACTTATGATTTGCTCAAAATCATTTGGTTATCATTGTGCCAAAGTTCTTACTGAACTAAAACAATTGGCTACTCCATAAGTAATGGCTTTTGGTAAAGAGATAAAATCCATTAATTTTCCAAATCATTGCTAGGACTAGCAATATTTTAGTATGGGGATTGATGAGTGTCTAAATACTCATCATTTTATCTTTATTAGAATGCCAAAACATCTCGAAAACACTCGAAATGCTTCAAATGATAAAATATCACAAACAAGTGTTTTATATGTTTTAAATGCAAAACATCAAAATCGGTGAAAACGTATCAAGTTTGCATAATTGGCGCTTTAGTCCCCAAGTTACAAAAGTTGTCAAAACTAGTCCCACAGTAATTCAAAAACTTGTAAAATATCATTTAAGGTCCTTGGGATTCACAAGTTGTTCAAAATAATCCTTTGAAGTTAAAATTACAAATTTACAACTTTGGTCCCTCAATTTTGAAAAGTGTCAAATTTAGTCCACAGGTGTTTTAAAATGGAAATTTATTAAACTACACCCTTATACTATTCTTATTTGACATGATTGGTCCTTGTGATTACTTTGGATATTTTATGTTTGGCCCTCAATTTCGAGAAAGTACAAATTGGTCCTTATGATACTAATAACCAACCGGACCCTTTTATTTAATAAACCAAAGTCCAAATCCAAACTCCAAATCCAACCTGATTACAACCCGGCCCACACCCTTTAAATAAATAAACAGCCTCCCAAACTCCCGTTTTCCTCTTCTTCTTCCACTCCCTCACTTTCCACCAGAAACCATTTCCACACTTCACCTTACCTTTCCACCTTACCCTCACTATCTATCCACTCCTTCCACCACCTCCGCCACCCCCACAATTAATGCCTTCACCCCATTTTCACCCCAATACCACTACTACCCACAGTATTGAGCAAAACCACCCCAACTTGGTCCAATCTTCATAAAACTTGTCCCTTACACTTCCTAACACTCCCAAGAATCCTTAATTGTTTCAGAACCGCCTCAATTACACGTGGAGTGATTTGGCGCCAAAATTGGATTTGAATGGTCAAGATCAATTACAGACTTTCAAGGGCTCAGATGATATGGGATAATATCTTTGGACTAGTGGGATGCAAAAGGGTGATAAATACAGAAGAAAGACAGAAGAGAGATCTATCATAATTTTAATCTTAGTTTATGATCAAGTAGCCTAATTAAACTAGTTGTCACATTAGTGTAATCTTCAATTTCTGTTTCAAAGTGTTTATTAGCTTTGCTAAGTGTAATAAACAACTTGGTTACTCGGTTCAATCTATATTTTAAGTTTTCAAGTATTTCAATTTCGTACCATTTACTTACAAGTCTTTTAATTTCATTGATACTTGTTGATTGAGAGGACCCTAACAAACACTACTTAGCTCTTTGTAAGCTATTGCAAGCTTGTAGAAACTCTCGACCAAACAATAATCAATAAAAAGGAAAATACCAAAAAGAAACAAGTAATTAGGAATTAAATTAGAAAGAATCACAAGAAAGCTTGGAGCAAAGTTAATTCGGATTGCTTTGGTAATTAGAGCTCTGTGGAGAGCATTTAGGAGTGTTACTTAGTCCTTGGTTTCGTGTGTTCATCTCATTTCAAATTGTAAGCATTTTCATTATTTTTAGCATTTTACTTGTATTAGTTCTTATTTTAGCTTAATCTTTCTTGTTTCATGCTTAG
The DNA here is from genome assembly GCA_022545495.1 of Chrysanthemum lavandulifolium. Lineage (NCBI taxonomy): Eukaryota > Viridiplantae > Streptophyta > Magnoliopsida > Asterales > Asteraceae > Chrysanthemum > Chrysanthemum lavandulifolium. Next base: position 32,982,845 of record CM040241.1, on the reverse strand, counting down.
TTGGTATTGGTTAGTGATAATCTAGTGTTAAATTAGTAGGTTGTTAATTAAAATCATAGTTAATAGTTGTTAAAAGTTAGGCAGTTAAATTAGCTTAGTAGTGATTCATAGTTTATAGTTGTTAATTCTTGTGTAATTGTGTTTATCGATCTCATATCATCATAATCAAGTGTTAGAATTCAATTTCATGGTTTAAATCGTGTTATACAACACTAATCAAAGAATACCCTTGCTAAGGTGTGTTTGGATCAAGTCGTTTCACTAGGTATATGCATGTTATTGTGCTTAATTCTTGTTATCGCATGTTTATTTAGATCACACCGCTCGATTCGTCATAATATTTAGGTCTTATTAGTATAAAAGTCAAAATAGGTCTTAATCTAATCCATATGTTTAGCTCATAGGATTATTAGTTCCATAATCACCACACTAGCTTAAAAGTTGATACTCTAGCTTAATTTAGCTTCATCATAGCTTAACTTAACATATTCAAGAAGTAAATTAGTATCAAAGCTCACTTGTCAACTTTAGTGTTCTGATAAAAGTCAAAATTTTCATTAGCCTTTTTGAATAAACTTTAGATTTTCATTGTGTGTTTAATATTAGATTTAGCTTAAATCCTTTTGGGATATTAATATTTAGTTGCTAAAATAAATTATAAAAATACTAGCTTACATAAACTTAGCTTATTCAGTGCTTGATTCTCAACTTCTTTTAGACCCTTGTCCAAAACTCATCCTGCTGCAGTTAACCCATCTAGTTTCATAAGCTCTCAAAGAGCTTATTAGTGGCTGCTAAACCTTGTAAATTAGTTTTTTAGAAAGTTCAGCTGGTCGACTTGCTTATTCCAGTGTTTATTTCAATTTTTTAGCTTATATAAGTGCTTTGAAATTTTAGCTATAAGTTGTTTAGAAACCCAAGTTCACATCGTGTAAAAACAACTTAACTGTGTGCTTATTTTAAGTTATTCGATTGTTATTTCCTATCCAATTTGTTTTTCCAAGTGTCATTTTAGCTTATTAAACAGGTTCTTAGCTTATTTCGGTTTTCATTTAGCTTATTTAGTAGCTTATATAGCCATTTGACTAATAACTTGAGCTTAGTCTCATTTTTGTTCAATCGTTGATAAATCATAAGTCAAACTCGACTTATTAGTCAGCTTTATTAAAAGTCTTAGTTATAAAAATGCTTATTTATTAGTACTTAATAAGTTTCAAAAGAAAAATAAATAAAATGTTTTTGCAAAAGGGGTAGGTGCTCAACCCGAGACCTCCCCTTGGAGAGTGATAGTGGTGTACTGGAACCATTGCCTTGGGTCTTTGACCGTCATCTCTTGCACTAACTAATCTCTTATATACACTTTGTCCAAATAAGCTTAAACGAGCTTATTAGCTTATTTCTAGCTTATTCTTACTAGCTTTTTCAGTTTTGTATTTTTTATAAAAGTGTATTAGTATTAAGTATTTTATAAAAAGTTTCGATTTTCTCATTAGTTTTAGTATTTTTAACATTTAATTAGTGTAAAATCTTATTTAATTCATAATAAAAATATAAAAGTCTAAAAATATAAATCTTTTTCTAAAATTTTCTTTTATCATATAGTAGGTAATAAAATTAGTTTTACATTCGTAGGCCTTTTATTTCATAAATTTTACGTTTTGCTTATGCCCAAGTAATTTTTGCATATAACGCTGCTTTTATTTTAGGTTACGTTTAAGTTTATTTAGGTTTAAGTTTTAGTTAAAATAGTTTATTTAAGTTATTTTATTTTATAAAATCATAAAACATCATTGTAAAAATAGTGATAGCGTTTATTTAATATATTTTAACTTTTTAATTTCTTTTAATTTGCATTTAAGTCATTGTAATTTGTAGATCTTTTCTTTAGGTAATTATCCATCCAAACCTTCACTCGATCACTATCCTAGTGATCATTCTATCATCTGAAAGTGTTTATACACCAATTCATCCTCCGTGGGACTTAACGACCGAGAATCCACACATTCCTCGATCTTAAATTGCATTGGTGTGTGAACTGTTTGAGTTTCTTCTGGTTGGTCATTCACAAGTGGCTAGCTTGCGTGAGATAACTTGACGGTTTAGCACCGATCGTTGGTCATCCACTAATCCTTGATTTCGAATAATGAGTTTCAAGCTAGAACGATATGATGCTTAGCCATCTTGAAGCAAAAAATCATTTGCAATGTAAAGCGGATATGTAGTCGCTCTTTATTCGAGTATAATATGTAGCGATTTGAAAGCTCAAAGAGATGAAAAAATATCACATAATGCAATAGAAATGGAAGCAAATGAACCATATGGGGTATAAGTTCATATAGGTCTCTGTTAAAGCAGTGGTTTACCTTGGCCATATTATGTCAAGTTACACACTTGTGTAGTTTTCATTACACTTGAAAACTAAACGAACATGACGCTCAAACAACTTAATCACTAAAAGATCATTTTATATGATGGTACATAATGATAATGCATTAGCTTATAGTGATGATTACAGAAGAACCACAACCATTCATGTACGAAGCACTACTTGTAGCGAAATTCCTAGCAACTAAAACCCTTGGAAGCTGGTGATTTACTAGCCGCAAGAGACCACAGAACACCCTGAACAAGTCTCATCACTCCTATAAAAGCAATACAAATAACTGAATGAAGAATTAAAAAAAAAATAAATAAATAATTCTCAATAATACTTACCATTGCTTTATCACTTCCAAAAGTAATTGTATGCCATTGTTACTAATATTATATCCATCTTTTAAATTTGAGATAGATGATCTATTTGTAATAAAGAACTCTCATTTGGGTCCTTATGCACTTTTAGCACACCAATCCGACGTGTCTAATTCATTCATAATTCTTACAGACATTTTTTTCATTCTCATTGACTATCTAAGGACTATTTCACTATTTTTCTTGTTAAAATAACCAGATCTGCTCTTAAACCAACCACAACACAACCAATTCACCTAGCCAACCACCCCTTGGTGAAATCTTTTATTTACTGAATAGTCAAGAAGATGAGTCCACAAAACGTGTGCTCACCAAACAAATACACAAGACAAAGATAATCACCTTCAGAAGGGTTCTATCTATCTCACTACAAATATATGAATACACCAGATCCTCACTACAACTCTCAATACAACCTAACAATCTATAAAACTGATCAAGATGATCAGAGTTAACTAACACCAACAATACCAGACCACACTTGAGAGAAAGAGACTACAACTTTTGTGAGAGAGAAACGATATGTGAAAGAGATAATAATCCACCAAGAGTTAGGTCCACTTTTATAGAAGCCAAGTTACACTTTAACCCTTCAAAAGATTAGAACACTGCTAACAACAAACTAAACATACAAACATTAGACCAAAATGGCACAACAAGCCCTTTGACTTAAAGTCAAACATGAGCTTGTATCCCAACTCATATATTTCAACACCCTTGCTCGAGCTCATGGTCGAACAAATCTATCGCACCAAGCTTATCACAAAACAACTTGTGTTGAGAAACACTCAACCCTTTAGTAAATATATCGCAACATTGTTAGCGAAGCAACTTTCAAAGTTTTAATAACCCTCAAGATACTTTCTCTAACAAGATGTAAATCAATCTCAAAATGTTTGGTTTTTCATGAAAACAGATTAGCAAAGAATCAGAATAGCGTAATCTCACATAATAAACTTGCAGGTAACAAATCCTCTATACCCAAATCTTTAAAGATTTTTATAACCCAAATAAGCTCACAAGTAGTAGATGCAAGACATCTATACTCATATTCAGCAGAAGATCTAGAAATAGTGTCTTGTTTCTTACTTTTCCAAGAAATTAGATTATTGCAAAAATAGACACAAAAACCAGAAACTGATTTCCTAGAAACAGGACACTTAGCCCAATCTGCATCTGAATAAGCATACAGATTAATACTTTTACCATACACAAACTGAATACCTGTACCAGGAGCCTGTTTTAAGTATCTCAAAACTCTAAGTGCAGCAGTAAAATGAGAGTTAAGAGGAGCATGCATATGTCGCTTAGATAAGTATATAAGCTTTCCAACCAATTTTGATACTCGGTCATATTAGATGAAATTTATCATTTTCGGTCTCAACATGACTAAAACCACATTCTCACGCAAAGGAGTAGCGGCAGGCTTACAACCAACAACCCATATTCAAGTAACAAATCCAAACAAGACTTTCTTTGAGAAAGACAAAGACCGATTCACAATTTAAAACTTCAATCTCCAAAAATATTTAAGTGAACCAAGATCTTTAATCATAAACTTTGAATTTAGAAACTTTTAAACTTCTCAATCTCACTAACATTATTACCAAAGTGATGACAATATCATCCACATAAACCAATAATGCCATGAAAACACCATCACAATCTTTAGTGTACAAAGAGTAATCATTAAGACTTTGTTTAAAACCATTTTCCACCAAAGCAAAGGTTGAGTTTTTCATTCCACTGCCTAGGAGCTTGTTTTAAACCATACAAAGACTTATTCAATTTACATGCTCTAGTTTCATTTTTATCATAATAACCAGGAGGCAACTGCATATACACATCTTCATACAAATCTCCATATAAGAAAGCATTATTAACATCCAGTTGAAATAAAGGCCAATTGTTAGAAACAGATAAAGCAATAAGACACCTAACAGTAACCATTTTAACAACTGGACTAAATGTTTCTTCATAATCTATACCTTCCCTCTGATTATAACCCTTAATAACAAGTCTAGATTTATATTTTTAAACTTCTCAATCTCACTACATTCCCATGATGCAAAATCGATTGAAGATAGCCTTAAACGAAGGCTTATTTCAGTTATAGACCGCAATGACAGAGAGCCTCAAAGAATGAGAGCTGCACCTCTTCTTTTCAGGATGATTGTTTTGACGAACCAGAATATGTAGATGAGGAATTTGAAGACTGTGAGGTAAGTTTTCAGCTTTTGATCAATAAAATTAGATTAAAGTCAATCCTTATCAATATGTAGATATGAAATTTACAATAGTTTACGAGTTCTATGCCTATTAGATACTATTGATCTTGTGGTGCTCGTATAAGCATTATATGAGTTGTGATATACATTTTTATTTTATCTGTCAAAATATAAGAGGGTTCTAGGATGCGTTTGATACTGTTTATTTGTTTCTTGCAATTTCAAGTCGTAATCTCCAGTTTGCACCATAAATGTTGTCTTTGAATAACCTGTTTGATTTACTAGTAGTCAATAATCAAGAATGTTTTAGGTGCAACGACACTGATTATCAAATGACTTATTTTAAGGTTAATTGCACACAAAATGTAACATATTTTTCATATTGTCATTGTATACAAGAAACTTTGTTTTGTTCTGTTTCGATGTATGTAAATGTTTATATACTGATGTAACTTTAAGTATGTCACACACCAGTTGGTAAAAATTGAAGTATCTTGCATTTTGGTGCAATTATTTTTCCTGCAGTTGCAACTAGATGCAAATATTGTTACATACGATGTAAAAAAAACGAAATATGTTCTAATTTAATGCAATGTGCGATGAAATCACAAACATCTCAAACTCGATACGACAAACCTATGGTTCTCCCGGCCTTCTCTTAACTGATAAATCAAATAGGAAGTTATAATTTAATGCCCATAATTTATGTTACAAGTAGACAGTAAATAATGAAATAACATTGGGTTTCTGCATTTCTTATTGGAGATCCGTTTTAGCGTCTGCATTTCCCTCCATTTTGGTTGCAATTTTGTTAAATTAAATCATGTGCATATAAAAGAGCAAAAACAAATCAGAATAAAACCGATGGACTTTATAAGTCTCGATGTTATTCTATCATTTCCTTCCTTTTTCTCTTGTGTCTCCCTCATTGTCGTTGTCATCTCCCTCTCGCTCTGACTCCTCTCCCTCTCCTTTCATTGTCACGGAATCAGAATATACATGGCTTTGCCTTCTACTGTAGCTCTCCTCCATCGGAACTATGAAACACACGGCTCTCCCTATTCCTCTCACTCCTTTGCCTCTCCACTCATTCCATCGTCGTCGAATCAGAAGATACAAGGCTTTGCCTTCTACTCTAGCTCTCCTCCATCGGAACTATGAAACACACGGCTCTCCCTATTCCTCTCACTCCTTTGCCTCTCCACTCTCCTTCCATCGTCGCGGAATGAGAAGATACAAGGCTTTTCCTTTCACTCTTAGCTCTCCTCCATCGGAACTATGATAAACAAGGCTCTCCTCTCCATCCTTTTCCTCTCCACTCTCCTTTCATCGCCATCGAATCAGAAGATACATGGATTTGACTTTTACTCTTAGCTCTCCGTCCATTGGAACTGTGAGACACATGGCTCTCCTTCTACTCTTCACGCTCCTCCCATCACCATCGTGAGATATCACATTTTCCTTTTTCTTTCACTCTCCCTCATTACAATTACCATTGCCATGTGGAGATACAAGGCTCCTGACAAATACATGCTCATCATAATTATAGTTACATTCCGAATATGTGGATAACCGGATATGCTCATGATGTTCACTGTGGGGATGATAAATGCTTCGCACCAATACCAGAGCACCTGAACCTTCTTCTAACAGCCATATGTGAACAAGACCAGATAAGAAATCTTTGTGGGGAATGTAATCCATGGTTATTTTGTTTGCGTCATAACCAGGTGGCAGTAACTTCCGTTCCCAAGGCACTTGTACATTGTCGTTTCTCATTACCCATATCTCAATTTCCTCATAATTTTCCTCTATGTTTATATTTGGAAAACCAAAGACGCATAGATGGTCTTTCATAGTCCCCAATTTCCATTGACCATCCACCAATTTTGGCAGGGGGATTTCTTTAAAGACCTCTCTGGATAAATCAAAAGAAACAATTTTGGTCAATTGCCAGTTACTCTTATCTGGATACAACGGCCAGTAAAACGCCCCATTGCATAGGATACCATCCCCAAAGAAATTATATAATTGATCCACTTCTACAACTGATAATCTCCTCCAAATGTTTGTCTTCAATTCTAACACATGAAACTCTAAATAGTCATTAGGTGTCTCGCGGTGTCCTATTAGAACCTTGAAATCATCTATAGATGAATCATAACCAAAACCTGCCACGCATACACTATGCTCCCAACCACTTGGAGGAATTTTTCTTAGTTCTTTCACCTCGCGAGTAGAGGGATTAACTACTAAAAAATCAGTTTTGCAATGAGAGCTACGAGAGATGCATACAAGACCATTAGAAGAACCAACAAGTACACAATCACCTATACTCGAACAAAAACAATCATCAATACACATACTACTAGCGCCATCGGAAACAAAGATTCTTGTATCTCCAATTTCATTAGTATGTCTCTTACTGAGAATGTGGTCAAGATGAGATTTAATAAAACGACCACTTGAGATTAAGGAATTCCATGACTTACATACACTTTTGCATCGGAAGAGATCTTTAACTTCCAATCTTAGAAGTATCTCTTCCTGAATATCAAGGCTGGGCTCTGTCATTGAATCCTTCTCCACTCTCCTTCCATCGTCGTCGGAATTAGAAGATACAAGGCTTTTCCTTTCACTCTTAAATCTCCCTCCATCGGAACTATGATAAGCAAGGCTCTCCCTCTCCCTCCTTTTCCTCTCCACTCTCCTTTCATCGCCATCAGAATCAGAAGATACATGGATTTGACTTCTACTCTTAGCTCTCCCTCCATCGGAACTGTGAGACACAAGGCTCTCCCTTATACTCTTCACGCTCCTCCCATCACCATCGGGGGATATATTCGGAAAGTAACTATAATTACATGGTCATCATAATTATAGTTACTTTCCGAATATATGGATAACGGGATATGCTCATGAGGACGGATATCTTCACTTTGGGGATGATCAATGCTTCGCACCAATACTGGAGCACCTGAACCTTCTTCTAACAGCCATATGTGAACATGACCAGACAAGAAATCTCTGTGGGGAACGTAACCCATCGTTACTTTGTTCGCGTCATAACCAGGTGGCGGTAACTCTCGTTCCCAAGACTCTTGTGCATTGTAGTTTCTCCTTACCCATATCTCCATTTCTTTATTTTTCCTTAAGTTGTTTATATTTGGTCGAGGAAAGATGCATAGACAGGTTTTCATAGTCCCCAAAGTCCACGAGTTGTTTATATCATCCAATTTTGGTAGGGGGATTTCTTTGAAAACCTCTTTGGATAAATCAAAAGAAACAATTCTTGATGGCTTGTAATTTCGAACCAACCACCAGTGAATCGCCCCATTGCATAGGATACCATTCCCAGCCAACCAATCCCCAGCCAACCAATCATAATCACCAGATTGACTAACTGATCTCCAAATGTTTGTCTTCAATTCTAACACGTCAAACATAATGCAGTTATTAGGAAGATACTTGCATGCTATTACAACCTTGAAATCATCTATAGAATATCATAGCCAAAACCTGACACATGTACACTTTGTTTATAGTCTTGAGAAAGATTTTTTAGTTCTTTCACCTCGCGAGTAGAAGGATTAACAACTAAAAATTCAGTAGAGTAATCACGAGAGATGCATACAAGACCATTAGATGAACCAACAAGATGACACTTATCTTTGCTGGTAAAAAAAGTAGCGATTCTTGTATCTCCAATTTCATTAGTATGTCGAATGTAGTTAAGCTGAGATTCAACAAAATCACGACTTGATATTAAGGAATTCCATGACTTACATACACTTTTGCATCGGATGAGATCGTTTACTTCCAATCTTAGAAGTATCTCTTCCTGAATATCAAGGCTGGGCTCTGTCATTGAATCCTATGCTATAAACCAAAACGAAAAAAATAAATAAATATGTATGCTAATCGTATCTAGGTTTGGTATTTGAATGAATAAAAACAGTCGACATCTCCTTTTATACTTGATAACTTGCGAGTATTTTTCTGAATTGAACATTCTTTTCACCCCAATATTTAATTCATCAAAAGTACATTTGACTTAAAATATTAACGAAAAATTCTGTTGAAAATTATTCAAAAAAAACCAAATGAAAATTATTCAAAAAAAACCAAAAACGTTTTTTTTTTAAAAATTTATTTCAAAAATATTTTTGAGTTTTTATCTTGAAGTTTTACAACAATATACAAAAAAGCCAAAATAAATTGTCTTTTTGAAATTTTACAACAAATGATTTTTTGAATATTTTTTAAATAAAAAAAATATTTTACAACAAATGATTTTACAACATAAGTAATTTATCATTGATCCGTCGTTCATTGGATAAACACTGTAATTCAAGTCCATTTCATGTAGTAGTCAATTTTAGTTCGCAATAATCGGATCTCAAATGAACCTTTCAACATATTTATACATATGTTTACGCATAGTACAAGTGGCGACCACCATTTCGACCATGAGATGCACTTGGTGAAACCCTTATCATTGGCAAATTTTGTACATTCAATTAAATAAGGCCTTTAGTCACTAGCACCCTTAATGACTGTCTAACATATGTTGGAAAATTTAGTGCACTTGTGGGATGGTTCACACCTTGTAATGGGTTAGGAGGTGCGGAGTACACCCATAAGGTCCATGAACACCTGACTCTAATAGTGGTATGTATTGGTAGTGCTTGGTGAAAATCTTGTTGTGGTTACATCGATTATCAATGTTTCCACCGAAGCGAGATTGGCAGATCGTGTTCCACCGGTGGTATCTCGGCGAAGTTGTGCTTACTAATCGAAGCGAAGGGCGCTTCCACCGGCGGTGTAACCACCGAAAGCACTATGAAAGTCTTGATATAAGTCACCGATAAATGATGCTACAAGCGCATCATTATGACCACGCTTAATTGGTCATGTAACCACTAACGGCTATAATGGGGATGATTATGAGGCTATTAATGGGCCGATTAATACTCATAATTCCATTGGAGCGGTCAAAGAGTAACCTCCTATAAATAGGAGATCGAACATGCATGAAGAACACATGGAAAACACATAACACTTATAAGCGCAAGGGTTAAAGAATTGTGCCTAATTCTCTAATCGCATTTGGTCTTATCAGTAGATATTCGTGATACCGTGCATTAGGGTCGAATAGTTTACTTTGGAAAGTGATTACACGATTCCAAGTGATATCCGTAACCATCAGTGGTATCATATCGCGACCTTAGTTTTGTTTCTCTTGAGCAGTTGAGCATTTGGCTGAGTTGATTATCTCACCTTGCTTTGGGACGAATATACACCAACAATCAAAGTAAACTATTTAGTGATAATCAATGGCAACTGCGCAATGAAACATGGCTTCAAACTTTGCCAAGCTGGACAAGTTTGAAGGGTGGTTTTAGGAGGCGGGAAGAAGATGCACTTCTTCTTGCTCGACAGGTGTGTGGTGTATGTCTTGTACTCAATTCTCGATGATGGTGATGATGCTATCGTGGATCGGATCGGAGGAGGAGCAAGTGGGAGAATGATGACTACATATGCAGAGGTCTTATTCTCATGGTATGTCGATTCTGTTTGATATTTATCGAACTTTGAATCTTCCAAAGAACTGGGATTCCTTGGATGCCAATATATGGTCGAGGATGCATCAGTAAGAAGTTCCTTGTTAGTAATTTCACAAATTACAAAATGACCGATTCAAGACCGCTTATGGAACAATACAATGAACTTCTTGGAATACTTGGAAGGTTTACACAACACAATATGCACATGGATGAGGCTATTCAAGTCTCTTGTGTTATTGATAAACTTCCTTCTTCATGGAAAGATTTCAAGCATACCTTGAAACATATGAAGGAGGAGTTAACTCTTGTTGAGTTAGGCGGTCATCTCGCACATTGAGGAATCTCTCGGTGCGGGATAATGACAAGCTAAAGAGTAGCAATGTCGCGGACCATCCATTGTCAATATGGTGGGCATAACAACTCCACCAGTACAATGACAACAAAGGCAACGCAATTTCATGATAACACAAGGCGGATCCTAACAAGAAGGCAACACCTACTTGTTGGAAATGTGGCAAGACGGGTCACATTAAAAGGGAATCCGCAAGGGTGTTAAAGTTGGTGGTAAAGCCAATGGATCAGCACTAATGGTTCGTGGAGTGGTGGTTCACCAACTCACCGAAAGGTCGAATATGTTTAATAAGTCTTTTCATTTATTATGTTACATATGTATCTGAATCTTTTATGTGCGGGATGATGATGTTGCGTGGTGGGTTGACTCGTGCAACAGTTCATGTGTGTAAAGATAGAAGGCGGTTCAAGACTTATGAGTCCTGAATGATGGTTCTATTCTTCACATGGGAAATGAGTCAACGACCTTGGTGCATGGTCGTGGTTGTGTAGATCTTAGGTTTAGTTCAGAAAGATTGTAACTTTGTTTGATGTTATTCATGTTCTGATATCGTGAAGAACTTGGTTTCAGTAGTATTTTGAATAATCATGGATATAAACAAGTTATTGAATCGATAAATTTGTGCTTTCTAAGCATGGTGTTTTATTGGTTTTGGTTATTTATGTAATCAAATGTTCGAGCTAATATTTCTCTCGACAATGTTAATTCGACTTTTGTGACCACAATGACACCGATTCTAGCCTATGGCATGCAAGACTTGGCCATGTACATTATAAAAGAATGCAAGATATGTCTAGGGATGGTTTAATCCTCGCTTTTGACATGGACAACCAAAAATGTAAAACTTGCATGTTGACCAAGATAACCAAGAAACCCTTTCGGTGTTAGTCGTGAGACTAAGATCTTGGAGCTTATTCACATTGACTGCGTGATTTGCATGCCACTCTTCTTTGGGAAATAAGAAGTACTTTGTGACATTTATTGATGATGCTTCTAGATTTTGTTATGTCTATCTATTACATACCAAGGATGAAGCATTAGATAAATTCAAAGTGTTTAAAAGCGAAGTTGAATTACAACTTGGGTCTTTGATCAAAAGATTAAGGATGATAGGGAGGTGAGTACATGGATACTCGTTCTTTCGATCTGTTGGAATAATCCATGAAACGATCGCCTTTATACTCCTCAAAGAAAATGGTATTTCCGAAAGGAAAAACGGTCTTTGAAGGAGATGGTTAATCCATGTTGTCCTATTCGGGATGAGTCAAGGGTTCAGGTGAAGCTATGTTAACAAACTTGCTATTTATTAAATAGGGTTCCAAACAAAAGGAACAAGGTTACCCTTATGAACTCTGGACTAAAAAGAAACCCAACCTGAATTATCTCAAGGTTTGGGGTTGTAGAATGTTGTAAGACTCCCGATCCAAAGCAAAAGACTTTGGGTGAAAGAGGCGTGATCGCATCTTTGTTGGATATCTTGAGCATTCCAAGGCTTTTAGGTTCTATGTTATTGAACCTAATGAATATGTTTCAATTAACTCCATTATTGAATCAAGGGATGCGAGACTTTGATGAGAATAGATTCTCATCGGGCCCCTAGACCAAGTCGAGGATTCCTAATGGAACTCATGACATTTGGTGTATCGAGGTCCCGATGAACCATCGCGGTCCCTGATAAGGTTGTGGTTCGACAACTGAAACCGTGCTCGGGAAAGCAAAAGGGTCGGACTCAAAGTCATTTGGACCTCGAGTTTCAACTATACTTAGTTGAAGGTACTAGGATGAGGTCTCGGACAATACTCTTATTGCTTCATTGTTGAGGATGACCCCAAAACATTTGAAGAAGCAATGAAGTCCCGTGACATTGCTTTACGGAAAGCAATCAATGATGAGATGGATTCCATCATGGGCAACAACACTTGGTGTTGGTTGATCACTCACAGTTGCAAACCTTTGGGTTGCAAATGGATTTTCAAAAGGAAAATGAAGGTAGATGGAACTATTGAAAAGTTCAAAGCTAGACTAGTCATTCGGGCTTTAAACAAAAGTCGAATAGACTATTTTGATACTTATGCCCTGTGGCTCGTATCGATCACTATAAGACTGGCGATTGCTATGGCATCTATTCACAACCGGTTATTCATCGGATGGATGTGAAAACAGCTTTTCTTGAATGGTGAATTGGAAGAGGAAGTTTATATGAACCAACCTCGGGGCTTCATCATGCACGCAATGAAAACAAGGTGTGTAAACCGATTAAGTCTCTTTATGGACTTAAGCAGGTGCACTAAGCAATGGCATCAAAAGTTTGATGAAGTGGTTTTGTCTAGTGGTTATGTTCTTAACCAAGTCGACAAATGTGTATATAGCAAATTTGATGAATCCGGTAAAGGTCATCATTTGTCTATATGTTGATGACATGTTGATCTTTGGCACCCACCAAAATCGGTTGACTGACAAAGGAATTTTTGTCATCAAGGTTCTCCATGAAAGACATGGGGAGGCCGATGTTATCCTTGGTATAAGGATTAAACATGAAGTAATAGAATTTCTATATCTCGGTCTCATTATATTGAGAAGGTCGAGGAAATTAATTACTCGATTGTACTCAGATGAGTACACCTATGGATACTGTGAAGTCGATGCCTAATCATGGCAAGCGCAGTATCTCAACTTGAGTATTCTAGGTAATTGGCTGCACGATGTATGCCATGACTTGTACAAGACGATATTGGTTTTGCGGTGGGAAAATTGAGCGTATACTAGTAATCCTAGTGCTCATCAACGCAAGCGCTCAAAGGCTGAAGTATTTGAAGAGAACTATAGATTATAGTCTCATCATATCGGTTACCCATCGTGTTGGAAGGTTACACCGATGCAAGTTGGATCAATGACACCGAAGACAATTCGTCTACCGGTGGTGGGTATTCCTACTTGGTGGAGGTGCAATTTCTTGGGCATCCAAAAGCAAACTTGCATCACCGGTTCAACAATGGAATCGAATTTGTGGCTCTAGCAATTCTTGGTAAAGAAGTCGAATGGTTGAAAAACTTGCTTCTGAGATTCCATGGCTAAACCTATAGCACCTATTTCTATCGGTGTGATAGTGCAGCTACATTGGCTAAGGCTTATAGCCGGATGTACAATGGTAAGTCTAGACACTTAGGTGTCGTGCATAGCATGATTCGTGAGCTTATCATGAATGGGGTGGTATCTATAGAGTTTGTGAGATCTCAATGTAACTTAGGCGATCACTTGACGGCGGTGCGCTAGAGACTTGGTTATAAAGTCGCTAAAGGGATGGGTTTAAGTCCAACTTAGTCATCGAATGCTAGGACACCCAACTCCTCCCGAGGAAACTTAGGAGCCGAGTTCAATGTGGAAAGTCGAATATTCGATGGGATGGAGCACATGTTTTATTTACATCCCAAGGTTGTGCTCGAACCCGCCGAAAGGAGGATGAAGTCTTTACTTAATGGTTATATTTTCTTTGAAAAGTGCTTGGCAGAGCATGACTAAAGAGGAACCACCTATGTAAATGTTGAAGTTTTGCCGCTCTGAGAAGCTTTTGGACTTTTAGCTTTTACAACATTTATGAATTTGGATATGGACACATGGCTTGTATAGTGTCGGAGCTTTTAAGTGTTTGAAAACTTGTGTGTAGTTATCTTCGTATTCAAATGGGTTGAAGGGTTCAATTCTAGAACACCACGATTCTCGAATATTTGAACGTGTAATTACTAAGATGGAAATTCAATCCTCGGACATTTTCATTTATGCACATGTTTTGCTTGATGTTTATTTTACATGCAAAGGAGTGAACTAAATTTGGGGAGGATTGTTGGAAAATTTAGTGCACTTGTGGGATGGTTCACACCTTGTAATGGGTTGGGAGGTACGGAGTGTACACCCATAAGGTCCATGAACACCTCGACTCTAATAGTGGTATGTATTGGTAGTGCTTGGTGAAAGTCTTTGTTGTGGTTAACATCGATTATCAATGTTTCCAGAGCGATTACTTACGGATCGATGTTCCACCAAGTGGTATCTCACGAAGTTGTGCTTACAATCAAGAAGCGATGGGCGTTCCATCAAGCAAAGTGTAACCACCGAAAGCACTATGAAATCTTGATATAATCTTGATAAATGGCGATTACAATCGCATCATTATGACCACGTTTAATTGGTCATGTAACCACTAACGCTATAATGGGGATGATTATGAGGCTATTAATGGGCCGATTAATACTCATAATTCCATTGAACGGTCAAGAGTAACCTCCTATAAATAGGAGATCCGAACATGCATGAAGAACACACGAAAACACATAACACTTATAAGCGCAAGGGTTAAAGAATTGTGCCTAATTCTCTAAGCGCATTTGGTCTTATCCCAAGTAGATATTCGTGATACCCGGGCATTAGGGTCGAATAGTTTACTTTGGAAAGTGATTACACGATTCCAAGTGATATCCAGTAACCATCAAGTGGTATCTCGTATCACGACCTTAGTTTTGTTTCTCTTGAGCAGGTTGAGCATTCTGCTGAAGTTGATTATCTCACCCTGCTTTGGGACGAATATACACCAACAACATAAAAAGTCATGTTTCATATTGTATCATTGTTCATAGTAAACGATTGACTTACAAAGAAAAATACAAAATCCAATATGTCCAAAATGAAATGAAATCTCAAAACAACAACTATTCAAATTAGGTCCAAAATAATAAGGTAACTATGGTTGGTCCACTCAAATAATCCAACTCTCAGCCCATGAAAGCCCATCTTCCAACCTAAAACCTGCCGCAGGAAAAGAAATGCGGCTAAGCTTAAAAGCCCAAGGAAGCTTTAGGGTGAAATGCGATATTATCAAAGTTAAGGCTTAAAGTGTAATTTAGATTTTAGACTCATGTTACCAATTTAACAAGGAAAGACACATGCAATTTATAACGTTTAACAAACTGGAAGACAAGGCAACGATTCGGGTTTCAAATAGCCACGATCTTGGTATGACCATTTATAACGAGACCAACAATTGTACCCTTCACGGTGACACGAGGCGGAGCCATATGGTTACTTAATGAGGGCAAGCCCTCGATAATCATTGTGCAAAGGCTAATTTAGTACGAGTTTTAGTATAAAATATTATGAATAGGTTGAATTTATAAGAGTGCCCTCATAGTTATACCACGTGTGCCCTCAACCTTGAAAACTGTTTTGTACTTTTTACTTTAGTCAAAATGTCTAAACCAAACTTATGTACCACTATATTTACCCATAGTACTTCGTTTGTTAACTAAAAATGTAGATGTGTTATTTTGATTTTATGTTATTCATCTCTAAATTTGGTTATAAAAGTAGTAGCTATTCAAGTGAATTATGTGATTTTTCATGTTTTGTCTTTTGTTTCTTTAATTTGAGATTGAGAATTTGTGAGTGTCTTGTTATAGTGTAATATTGTTATATTAAAACAGGTAATCCTACTATTTTTCTGAATATAAGTAGTTTTCTTTTACAATATAAGATGCTAGATTGTTTTAGTTTCCGGAAGATAAAGTGTTTTTTGTTGCATTTTTTAGCTCACGATAAGTTGCCTAAGTTTTTGCACTGTATCGCCGGATCTTTTGTTGCAACTTTTTATCATTATAAGTTTCTTTCTTTTCTTGCACATTATAAGTTGCAATTTTGCTGCAATTTATGCACTAGGTTAGTTATTTTTCTGCAGTATTATCTGTTTTTTATGCATTTTGATTAGTTAAAAAATATTTGGTGCTGCTTTGTGAAGGTAATAAATTTTTGCCCCCGATACTCGAAATTTCGGCTCCGCCCTTTGGGTGACACTAATTATATCGAAACATAAGAAAATTAGCCAACATACTCTTGATATGACACTATATATCGATACACCTTAGGTGATACAAAACATCCTAACAAAACCAATACGACTCGACACTTAAACATCATCATATCTGATTCATGTATATGTTAAATCCAAGTTTTAGACTCACTCCAACTCACCCAGCAAACATACATTTCGACCACAGTACACACACCATATACACACCAAATTACCCATACACATTTACACCTATTCGAACCTTTAAACAAAACATTTGTGCACAACGTAAACGAGACATACCCTCGACACTACTCATTATTTAACGTGACATAAAAGACCCTACATATATATTCTTTTTAATTCGTACAATAGACTCATGCATACACTATATGAGTTGAATAGATTATGACCATACCATGACCCACCCACGAATTCTCAACACTAGTTTCATTCGACCATGCATGCAATCAAATACGACATACACATATTCATATTTACAGCCTTAATTAGATCCGATTCATGTATATAAATTTGTAACCCTTTTGATATCCATACATGCGACATACATTCAGGACGTATATAAAACTCATGCAAGCACACAATCAGATACGAACGCCCGTACTCGTCCCATAACATGCGTGACCAGACTTTATTTCTCGGGTTAGCATCTATTTTTAAGATCGATAATGGGTCAATTTATACATGGTTTCCACTTGATAATTCATGAGACAAACTTATTATTTTATGTGGTGTTTTAGGCGAATATGCATGCATACTCAAGGAGGTCTCAACGACAGCAGGTTAAGGAAAACAAAGGAGAAAGATCAAAGGGTAGAGACGTGTTACCCTAGGCTCAGTGGGAAGAAAACAAGGAACCAAGGTGGAAAAACCCCACGATAACAGCTACTAACCCACGACCAGCACCACCTTGAAACCTGCCTGCCTTGCTTGGTCGAGTGGAGAAGAAGAACCAGTAGATTTGCCGTCACTTTAGGTTGAGGAGAATTAGGGTTTTGGTGTGTTTCAAATTTTGTGGAGCGTATGATAAAAAAAAAAAAAAAGGGGAGGAGGGATATATGGGTTCATGCAAGTTTTAGACGAAAGGTGCATTGATTTTTTTGATAATCTTATACATTAGGTTTTAAAATTACTCTTAAGTTAGATTAGATTCACATTTAATAAGCATAGACATATTTTCCGCATTTTATAAGTTTTAAATTAGAGGGCAAAATAGTCTTTTTACGCGTTTTAGATTTTCGGGTTTACATTAATCATCACCTCATGCCTGATAGAAGATCAAAACACAAACACGAGATCTTAAATTAGAACAGATGCAGCAAAACAAATGGGTTAAATAACAGGTTAGCACAAAACTTTGTATATGCAAATGAAATCTGGTCAAGTTGAACCACCAAAGTATTTATTTTGACGTAAATGTGGCGTATCAAATATGATTAAAACAGGTCAACAGTTAAGTTAGTTGAACTATAATCCATGTTTTTAAAAATAAACAGATTTGAGGTTTAATTCATACAAAATACACTTTGAGCAACTTCTACCTTTTTCCTTTTGAGGATTTGTTATTTTCTGCTTTACCTATTTGACATGTTAAGAGATAGAATAAAATTGAAATCCACTTATCAAGTGTTATATGGGAAACATACTTGGCTTTTTCATTACAAGTTAAGGTCAACAAAAAATGAGCAATTCTGAACAAACTGATCCAATATGAATGCACCAATTGGCAGTCCATAAAAAAAAAATTATTTAAAAAGTCGATGAAGTGTTTTTCTTGATCAAACTCGATTCCAAGACATAACATTATTGTTTACTTGCACTATCGAGTTTGATCCTGTGATCATCTAAAGTTAAAGTGTTGCCGTTTACCAAAACTAACTCAATTGACGGAACCAGGGTTCCACTTGTATGCTTAGCACATTTGTTGTGTTGAAGCACCGTCAAAAGATGCTACAGATGCAACTCTGGTAATTTTTCTGGTTGCAGCCTTGGCAATGTAGGCTGATCGAAGTAAAAGCATTGTTGATTTAGCTCTGGAGGACCGTGTAAGGGCTATCCCACCTCTGCCTTGACTATCGATTTTTACCTACTTGGGGCTCAATGGTATTGCCTTTTGTTTTTACATTGTTACTAAGGTGATCAGAATCATTGTTGAAGATATAAGATAAAACTAAATGATATGATCTTAACACATGATATGCTACAAGCATGTAAGAAACCAATGCATCATACAAAAGTAACTAAAAGCATTTCTTTAACACAAGATAATATGTAAACAAATGGAAGAAATTAACCCTAGCAGAATCATGAATTGGATTTTAATATGAAAGTCGTAAAACATAGAAAGGAACAAAGAAGAAGCAAAATTCTCATAGCGCCAGTCATCCACAAATATCAAACGATGTTACTCGACCAGGGAATCTATAAGTGAAAGCCAATCCAATGGGAAGTTATAAGTGAATGCCAAATATTATGTTACAAGAAAAGAGTAGATAATGAAATAACATCATTGATATTGCCATCACCTCCGTCATCATCACCGTCACCATCACCGTCATCATCACCGTCATCATCACCGTCACCAACCGTCATCATCACTGTCATCATCACCGTCACCATCACTGTCATCATCACCGTCATCATCACCATCACCATCACCATCACCGTCACCATCACCCATGCCATGGGGAGATACAAGGCTCTTCACAAATACATGTTCATCGTAATTATAATTACATTCCGAATATGTGGATAACCGGATATGCTCATGATGTTCGCTGTGGGGATGATCAATGCTTCGCACCAATATTGGAGCACGTGAACCTTCTTCTAACAGCCATATGTGAACACCTCCATACAAGAAATTTTTGGGGGGATTATACATCGTTATTTTGTTCGCGTCATAACCAGGTGGCGGTAACTCTCGTTCCCAAGACTCTTGTACATTGTAGTTTCTCATTACCCATATCTCCATTTCCTTATTTTTCCTTAAGTTGTTATCTGGTTGAGGAAAGATGCATAGATGGTTTTTCATAGTCCCCAAAGTCCACGAGTCATATTGATCATCCAATTTTGGTAGGCGGATATTTTTGAAAACCTCTTTGGATAAATCAAAAGAAACAATTGCTGATGGCTTTTTTTCCCAATCCAACCAGTGAATCGCCCCATTGCATACGATACCATCCCCATCCAAATAATCATAACCACAAGATTGACGAACTGATCTCCAAATGTTTGTCTTCAATTCTAACAATTTAAACATAAAGCCTTCCTCATTAGGTAGATACTTGTATCCTATTACAACCTTGAAATCATCTATAGATGAATCATAACCAAAACCTGTCACATATGCATAATACTTATAATAACCTCTAGGAAGTTTTCTTAGTTCTTTCACCTCGCGAGTAGAGGGATTAGCGACTAAATAATCAATAAAGTGATGACGAGAGATGCATACAAGACCATTAGAAGAACCAACAACTGTACTATAGTTAGTAGGGGAAACGATGATTCTTGTATCTCCAATTTCATTAGTACGTCTCTTATTGAGAGTGTAGTTAAGCTGAGATTTAATAAACGATCACTTAAGACTAAGGAATTCCATGACTTACATACACTTTTGCATCGGATGAGATCGTTTACTTCCAATCTTAGAAGTATCTCTTCCTGAATATCAAGGCTGGGCTCTGTCATTGAATCCTATTCTATAAACAAAACGCGAAAAAAAAAAAAAAAAAAAAAAATCTGTATGCTAATCGTATCTAGGTTTGGTATTTGAATGAATAAAACGTACAGTCACATCTTCTTTTATACATTGACATTGTCGGTTACTTAGGGTATAAATAAACGGGCCTTGTGTTTTTTTTTCTGTGTATGCGGCCTGCATTATAGGTGCATTATAGGTTAATAGCGAATAGCATGCGATGCGGCGGGCACCTCGTAATAAAATTTGTGGCGATAAATATTTTTTGATTTTATATTTTCTGTTACAACAGCTTTATAGATGGTGAGAATTTTATATTGGGTAAAAGCCATAAAATAACAACGTACTTTTCAAAATTTTAAACGAACTTTCAAAATTTGTTCCGATTTCACCCATACGACCCGTTTATATTCAAATAATAACTGAAATAACTATATTACCCTTGTATTATTTAAAATTTGTTCCGACTTCACCAACGAACTTTCAAAATTTGTTCTGACTTCACCCATATGCCGAGGGTAATATAGTCATTTCAGTTATTATTTTAATATAAACGGGTCATATGGGTGAAGTCGGAACAAATTTCTCAAGTTCATTGGTGAAGTAAAGTAATAAAAAAGTAAGTTTTCAAGTCAAGAAATTTAAAAAGTACGTTGTTATTTTATGGCTTTTACCCTTTTATATTTGGGTAACTTTAACCAAGTCTTTCAAGTTGTACATGTTGGTCTTTTAAGTTGCGTAGTTTTGTTTTTATGCTGGTGTTTTAAGTGTTTGGGTTATTGGATTTATACAATAAATGAGTAGCAGCTAGGGGTGGCAATCGAGTCATGTTCGTGTTAACCTATTCGGGTTCGCGTGTTGGCGGGTTATTATAGCCTTTACCTAAAGACGGCCCATTTATTAATCGTGTCAAGAAACTCAACCCTAACCCGGACAGCATAACACGTGTAACACATTTGTGACCGTTTAACCCATTTAAGTAAATAGGTCAAGCGAAGAACAAAGTCGGTGGTTTGTCGATTTAACTAGTTTAAATGCAAAATGATATAAGGATCTAAAATATGATAAGAATAACATAGAAATAACTACGCGACAATATTCTGAATTATAAGCGTCAATTTTCATGATATCTAAGGTATAAATTTATAATTTACTCATACTAAGTAAATAACAAAATGCATTTAATCTACATCCAACACAAAGACCGGGTTATATATTTTATTTTAAGATCTTATATATTTAAGCGGGTTCACGGGTTGACTGTTTAACACTTACTCAACCCAAACACGACCCGCTTATTAAGCGGGTTAGGGTTGACCCTTTTTGACCCAAACTGTTTATCCTCAACCCAAACCTGTTTAACCGTGCGGGTTCATGTCATGTCGAGAATTGCCACCCTAGTAGCAACTTGATTATATTGTACTATGTGGTAAAATGGTTGTATTTTTGTGTAAAGGGTGATTGAGGAAGAGTATTAATTCACTACAAGAAAATTGGTATTTGGGACGGTGGAAAAGCGTGACAAATACTCAAAGTCGTGCAAATGCTATTTGGCACCGCTTTTTACACTTTTGGCTCCGTCCTAAATATGAGGGTGACAAATACAATTGAGTCGGGTTGAAACTGCTAAATAGTATTTGGCACAGTTCTTAGAGACGGTTTAACTTTACTGATGCCGTGAGTGAGGTATTTGGCATGGTTGATAATCTTCCGTTCCAAATGGGCATTCGTCACTTTTATATCCTGCCATATGTGTATTTGGTACCAATTCATTTCCGTGCCAAATGCTTTTTGGTACAGTTTGTATTTACCGTGACAATATGCGATTTGGTACCAATTCATTTACCGTAGAATGCTTATTTGGCACGGTTTTTGTTTATCGTGCCAAAATTAATGGGACGGTTTTATATACCGTGACAAATGTATTTGTACGGTTTACGCTTTTGTACCAAACGTATTTGGCACATTTTTATCCGTCTTGCCAAAAAACATTTGGCACATTTTTGTGTTTGTTATTGAAGTCATTTTGCACGGTTTTGCATTCGTTAATTAGTTAGTCATCATAGCAACCAACAGTCTCAATTTTTCGCAAATATAATTAAATCGAAGCCAAATATAAATTGAACTCAATTTTATTAATCATCAATAAAATCAAGTAAACATGGTCACTTGAATATAATAAAGTAAAATACAATACGTCCAACATCCTTGTAATGGTCTTTAGAATGAAAAGGTCATAACTAGAACTCAATATAAATTACTAACTAAAATGCATAAAGCTCCTCGAATCACGTCTTCATAAACCCCATAATATAATATTGGGCTAATAACCTATTAAAGAATCATACTTGTCACAAATGTCAGTTCGACGTAGCGAACAAAAAAAATAGCTCTTATAGACATTAAACTTGACATGTTTGTCTTCAATTGAGTAATAAAGATAAAATACAAAATTGTGATTACCATTTTACCCTTGAATTTATAAAATTGCATTATTTGTCCAAGTGTATAAATAACCCAATTAATTTTTTTAACTCATTCTATAACACACACACAAACTAACCCCGTAACCCTACATCCTCCTCCTCTTCTTCTCTCGGTAGCCGCCATCTAACCGGACACCATGATTCTGGCGCCACCTCTATACTCCTCCATCGGCGCTCCTTCGGTTTTTGGTTTAAAGGTAATAACAATGACCAATCTTGATTGAATCATAAGCTGTGCTATATAAAGATTGGCTTGCGATCAAAGGCTTTATTGTATGATTAAGATTCATGTTATATTTCTTGTATGTAAAGTAGATCCCGATTTCGATATCTACATATGCCATTACTAAAGTTTGTGTGATTATTAATCCTAAAACTCTGTTTAGGGTCAAACATCTAAATGGTTGACTTTAACATTGCACAATCCTAACCCTTGTATTGATGATTGGGTTGGAGTGCTTTTATTTTGTCAATTAAAATGATTTGATGACCTCTTTTATTTTTTCAAAGAAAAAGCTAACACCCTTGTATGTGGAATTAGTGGTGATAAAGACCTTAGCTTTTGGGTTTCTTTGTGATCAAGTAGAGATATGTTAGCTAATATGACGAGTTGATGACCCTTCTATTTTTTTTTCACAATGTCTAGTAAGATAAGGTCATATGAATGACGTGACAACATGTGTTTGAACTGGATATTTTGGTTTTATAGGATGATTGAGTGCTTCCAATAATGGGCATTGTTGGACCCATCAACGCATAGTTGATTGGTGATTGGATGGTTGATTAAAAATTTGATAAACTCTTTAAATTTGTTCTCATAGCTTCTTTTATAAGTTCTGCTTGGGCCGCTTGTATCGCTATGTGATTGTGAATGCTCAATAGGAACGCTTAACCTTGTAGTATCCCTATTAAAATGTGGACAACCTCATAAGAAATATAGTTTTGGACTTTTGGCTTAGATTTGGCTATTTTTGGTAGTGTTAGAAAGGCTAGTAGTTGTAGTCTTTTGACATCGTATGTATGATTCTTAATCCATCTTGAAGCGACATATATGCTATGAGGTTATTTTTTGCTCATTTTTTGTAGTAGACTGCATTTTTGGGCATGCCTTTGTTAATAGGATAACACCTGTCTGGTATCTTCTTTTTTGGGCATGCGAATGTCGTTTGAAGTCGAGAAATCATTTGGGTTTAATAGTATAACATCTGTCTCGGTATCTTCTTTTTGCGTTTATATATTTAAGTGATCTCGATTGAATCGATATATATATATATATATATATATATTTAAGTGATCTGATTGAACGATATATATATATATATATATATATATATATATATATATATATATATATATATATATATATATATATAGGGCTGCGATTCTATGCAAGACTAATATTAGATACTGATTTTACAAGACTCATTTAGACCAATAGAATTTAGTATTAATAAACATTTTATTTAATTGAAAAGGGCATAATAGTCAAACACATTTTAGTTTCTTTTGAGATTTTTAATTAAAAACGTTTTAAATCCCCATAATTTTCGAATTTTTTTTCCGGATACATGTTTTAGAAAATGAAGTGCATATGTGTTTTTTAAATTGTAAATTTAAATATGTTGCTTGTGTACAATTGATTATACATCAAACTTGTTTTGCTTAATATGGTAATTGCACATATGTTTCTAGTGTATATTTTTTATCTTAAAAATTTATAACAAAAAAATATAAACATAGACATATAAATGTAACATCTAAATTTATAACAAACCAAAAATATAAATAGTTTACACAAAAATTGATATAAAATGAAATACAATTTAATACAAATGTATCTTGTTAAGTATATATGTACACGTCAACAAAAAACATGTGTGCACTCTTCAAGAACGTGTATGCACTCTTCTCGACGAACATATGTGCACTCTTCTAAGAACATGTATGCACTCTTCGACGAACATATGTGCAAGCCTCACTTCTCATCAAAATATATAAGTATCCTTCCCACAACATATGTGCACGTTGCGCCTCTCATCATGAAAAACCTGAAAACAAAGGTTAATCAGTAGTTCATTATCAAGATATCGTATCTACTTCAATTCCTTGTTTGTGAAAGGGAACCTAAGGACGTTTTCTTAGTCGCGGGGTACAGGCCTATCAACAAGCAACAACTCCTGATTCAGCGGTGACTTAAAACTGACTGGACACAAAATATGTGGCACATCCTATTTAATAATCTACATCAACATTCTTGGTGAAATACTTCGTAGTAAATTTTTAAAAAGTGGTAACGTTTCATAAGCAACATAGGGGTTTAGTACCTAGAAACACCAAAAATTTCATAAGCAACAAGAGAGTACCGTACACAAACAATGTATGCAAACAATTGTTACTTTTTTATAACAAAAACTAGCAAACACATATGCACAATCCAAACACATATGCACAATTTAACACATCTATGCAAACCTCTTTCTTTAATTTTATATCAACCTTAAAACAAATTTTATTAATGTCATACTAGCCGTAAACATATATGAAACATTTAAGATGATATAAACAAACATGCAACTCTTGACACCATCCATTAAATAAAGTGATACAATAGGGCCTTTTAGATGAAATGATACTATATCATTATACCCATATATCGATACTAAATAGATTTACATACGTCTCTTTTCTGTTTTTTCTTTGATATACCCAACCAAACAAAACCTTACATACTTTAAGCCATCATACAAACCGCCGAAGTTTTATATAATTTTTTTTATACTAAATTAAAATCAAATCAACCCTTTATCAAGAAAAGGATTGAATACTCCAAAATATATTTAACAATTCATATCTTGAAACAAACTGTCAATTCTTAATATTTTTAATAGATTTAAAACATTGTTTAAAAGAGCAAATTATATACTAAAAATATTGAAGGTGACTTATATGCTAAAAAACATAAATCGATTTCGATCTATACATAAAAATGAATTTCGAATGAAACTTGTTATTGAATGTGACGTTAACACAAATTATATACTAAAAAACGAAAATCGATTTCGATCTACAATAATGAAGGTGACGTTGACATAAATTAAATACCACAAATCGATTTCAAATAAAATTATATACCAAAAAATATTGAAGGTGACATATTATACACTAAAACGAAAACCGATTTCGATCTACACATAAAAAGAGTTTCAATTAAACACATTATTGACCTTGTAGATACCGAATTAAGATCACGTTGACATCAAGGAGAACGAATTAAACCTCATTATTTACAATCGATTTTTAAAAAAAGCTAGGGTTTTGTATGAGAGATGAAGATTAAAAGGTAATGGTGGAAGAATGAGATAAAAACTGAAAATGATATGAGAGAAGGAGAAATACGGTTTAATGAAAAATATTTTAAGCAAAATTCCACTAATACCCTTTCAGTCTTTTGTTTAATTGAAAAAAACACTCTCATCTTTTGTTTAATTACAATTTTGGCACTTTTAATCCTAACCTTTGATCAAACCCATCCAATGGCCTAGATTTATTTTAATAGTACTGTAAAGTACTGTATCTAATATGAGTACTGCATAGAATATAACACTATATATATATATATATATATATATATATATATAAAATGTTTATTACCATATTATATATATGTATATATGCATGTAAAATAATTATAATGTTTATTACCATATTATCTCGGCGAGTCAGTGACCGATCCCCTGTCTAGATATGACCTTGCTCTTTTGCTTGGTTAAGCGATTTGTAGCGGCGAGAAATGTTCTTGGGATCATTCCAAAACTTAATGTACTCATCCCAATCACCCGTTGTAATTTCCTCGGGGCGTGCCCGCCTAATCGCCTCCGCATCGTAATCCCGTGGTGGGGTCTACCTTCCAATGTTTGGCTTTGAAAGAAGCCTTGTTAGTATTGTAGGCTTTTGCAAAGCGAGTTTATGCCTTCAGAGATCTGGGGCCAGCGGGAGGAGTCGGTGTGCGGCTCGAGGTCAAATAGGGTCTGCAATCATATACAACAAAACGAAAAGAGAGTTAGAGATATAATTTATATATTTATTTAATTTGTTTATTTATTTATATGATATAAATAAATAAGCGAATTTAGATAAATATACACAATTAAATAAATGAACACGATAATGAAATAAACATAAAAGGATAACCGACCCCAATATCCGAAATGATTCCGCTTCTTCTCCTTCGGGACCTTGTCCCAAGAAGGGTATTAAACGCACCTTCCTAACGACCTCCCTATGTAGTTAGACCAATGCGCCGCATGGGGCCGAGAGGTTTAAGGTTTGTTTGTCACCCATCTCAAAAGTGATCGACACGGGACCTTTTCGTCTACGATTGCCTTCAAATAAAGGTTCCGGGTCTTGTCGCTGGTATTCACCGCCACGCCATTGCCGCCCAAATTGGGCTTTCGTTTACCTTTGCCTCGCAAAATCAAGTTAGTGATAAAAGTCATAAATATGTATCAAATTTATGCTTGTATTACAATACTCCGAAATTCTTACCTTTGTTAATGAAGCTTGCCCAAAGAACCGGTGGTACGCTGTGCGGAGGGGACGATCCTCCCGCCACCGCCACCGCTGGGACCGTGCAACATCTGTCGACATCTCGCATAAGTACAATTAGCATAAGATATAGAAATTCATGAACAAAATAATATAAGCATGCACACATCCAAATACATACATATCCCCGCGTTCTCGTCTTTCCATCTACTCAGATTACTGAATGGGACAAAAATCCAAATCTTTGTTCTTGTCTCCCGAAATAAGCGACAATCGTGTTCACAAGCATGTATCGACTGCACTCCTAACCCAATCGTTTAAATGTCTTCTTTATTGAATAGTATGATGGTGGGAGCTTGAATCCTTTATCGATGGGAAATACATTTTGTAAAAACTCTAACATTTCATTAAATATAGAATCACTCAATCTACCTTTAGCCTTAAAATAGGTAAACTTTGCCATAAAGTCTAATCGAGTCACATAGTCACAACCGGGCATGACTCCTCGTTGGCACCGGCATATAACTCTTCAAACTCGTTACGTGTAGCTTGAGTCGGTTCGTTACTTGTCTCACCAATATCTCCTTGAGTTGGTTCATTGTGTTCATTATTCTGAGGAATATAGCTAAGATCATTAATTAACGTGCCATGTCACTCATCGAGGTCGTCTTGTGTTATCTATTATTGGCGGTGGCATAGGTGGAGCCGGTTCACCGTGTTCCACCCATATTTTATAACGTGGGTCCCACCCTTCTCTCATAATGTGGTTTGAAAGGTTTTGATGTGTACCATAATATATTTCGACAAGACTTGCATGGACATCTTATTCTCCGGCACTAGTCACTAACGACTTGCAATGATTGGCTAATTTTTCAAGACCGAGAATAAATAATGGTTCATGACGTAAAAGCTGTCCTAGTCTTATCAT
This sequence comes from Chrysanthemum lavandulifolium, assembly GCA_022545495.1. NCBI lineage: Eukaryota > Viridiplantae > Streptophyta > Magnoliopsida > Asterales > Asteraceae > Chrysanthemum > Chrysanthemum lavandulifolium. The sequence goes on along the minus strand of CM040241.1, from coordinate 32,954,428 downwards.
CGAATACCATAACTGCGTTTTAACGATACATTTAGTTATTATATGCAACTTAATTAAACACATTCAAACGAGGAATACCGGATGTTTTGTTCACCTAGTGCAACTATGGAAGGCAATCTAACTCCACTCTTTGAATAATTTGTCTCATATACGAATCGCGATAACGATTTACTATTTAAGAAAATTTGCAAGATTTCCCTCAACTCCCAAATATGTGTTTAAAGACATATTCAGTAGGAGTAAAGGAGAAACACTTTCGAAATCATCTCAAATAGTAATCCAATTATACGCATTCATATCCTAAATGAGACAAAACATTCAAAAGCAGCCCCAACGGACTTTCCGAAATTAATTTCTAATAAATTAATTTCGGACGGGTTTTCTATAGGATGATTAATTTTAGACGGGGATTTTCCAAAATTAATCACTAAAATCCTAAAACAACTAATTATTATAAACTATAAACGGCTCATATCAACAAATAATAACTATAAACTAACAAAATAATATAAACGAGCACATGTCAACAAATAATAACTATAAACTATAAACTACATATCATTTCACTTTTTTAACATACATACCATTATTTTAACATACATACCATTTCACTTTTTTAACATACATATCATTTCACTTTTTTAACATACATACCATTATTTTAACATACATACCATTTCACTTTTTTCACCAAATAATAACTATAAACTAACAAAATTTAAACAACTAATTATTATAATTATAAACGAGCACATTTCAAGGCAATTGAACTAATAATAACTATAAACTAACAAAATTTAAACAATAAACATTCCCCAGCGACATGAATAAACATTCCCCAGCGACATGTCACCCGGGATACCAAAAGGAGGAAAAAAAATTATTACATACCTTGTCTAGCCTCCTCGCCGCCTCTCGCCAAAAAAAAAAAAAAAAAAAAATTAACTTTCCAAGTTAACAACTTACAACAATAATAATCGCAAAAATTATAAGATACTCGCTCTTGCTCCTCGTCGGTCCTCGTCGGCTCATCGCAAAAAAAAAAAAAAAACTTCACTTTTTAATTAACAACAACTTACAACAATAATAATCTACAAAAATCATAATATAATTAACTAATTTAGTTGAATAACATTTAAAATTTGTAAAACAAACCGTGTAACGTGTGGTGGTGGTGATGGTGGATGCGTTGGTAGTGATGGTGGATGCGGTGGTGGTGATGGTTGATGATTTGTTGGTGAATGGTGATGGTTTTTGCTGCAGAAATCGCCACAGAAATCGCCACAGGAAGGTTTTTTTTCGTTTTTTTCGCAAAGAAGAAGATATCCGGATCTACTTTATGATAAAGTTTTTCCCCGGCGACATGTCGCTGGGAAAGGTATAGTTTTATCGCTTAGCGTAAATGGCGCGATAACGAAAATTTTGGTGGGAGACGTATTCGGCGACATGTCGGGAAAACTATTTAATTTTTTTATTATAATCCCAAATGACATGTCACGGGAAAACTTTTTTTTTGGGTAAAATTTAATTACTTTATGTTGTTAACGACTTCAAAAGAATACGATTTTATCTTTTATTTTATTATAATCCTAAATATTTTCCTTTCTTTTAATATAAACTCGAACAAAAAGTTACCATTCGCATCTTTATATTCTTATATGAGAGTTAGATTTACAATCTAGTAACGGGCTGAGGAACAAGAACATATTACATCAAAATGTTGCATGCAATATTTAATTGGATCAAGAAGCCAAACGATGCATAGTTGAATGTGTTTTATAAATCTATGATTCACCGAAGAATAATTATGGTTACACATTAGACGTTCAACATCCGAGTCGGTATGTTATGGTTACACATTAGACGTTCAACGGATGAGTCGGTATGTTATGCTTACACATTAGACGTTCAACGAATGAGTCGGTATGTTATGGTTACACATTAGACGTTCAACGGATGAGTCCGTATGTTAGGGTTACACATTAGACGTTCAACATCCGAGTCGGTATGTTATGGTTACACAATAGACGCTCAACGGATGAGTCGGTATGTTATGCTTACATTAGACATTCAACGGATGAGTCGGTATGTTATGGTTACACATTAAACGCTCAACGGATGAGTCGATATGTTATGGTTACACATTGGACGCTCAACGGATGAGTCGGTATGTTATGCTTACACATTAGACGTTCAACGAATGAGTCGGTATGTTATGGTTACACATTAGACGCTCAACGGATGAGTCGATATATGTTATGGTTACATTGGACGCTCAACGGATGAGTCGGTATGTTAGGGTTACACATTAGACGCTCAACGGATGAGTCGGTATGTTATGGTTACACATTAGACGCTCAACGGATGAGTCGGTATGTTATGGTTACACATTAGACGCTCGTGGATGAGTCCGTATGTTAGGGTTACACATTGGACGTTCAACGGATGAGTCGGTATGTTGTGGTTACACATTAGACGTTCAACGGATGAGTCGATATGTTATGGTTACATTGGACGCTCAACGAATGAGTCGGTATGTTATGGTTACACATTGGACGCTCAACGAATGAGTCGGTATGTTATGGTTACACATTAGACGCTCAACGGATGAGTCGATATGTTATGGTTACACATTGGACGCTCAACGGATGAGTCGGTATGTTAGGTTACACATTAGACGCTCAACGGATGAGTCGGTATGTTATGGTTACACATTAGACGTTCAACGGATGAGTCGGTATGTTATGGTTACACATTAGACGCTCAACGGATGAGTCCGTATGTTAGGGTTACACATTGGACGCTCAACGAATAAGTCGGTATGTTGTGGTTACATTAGACGCTCAACGGATGAGTCGATATGTTATGGTTACATTGGACGTTCAACGAATGAGTCGGTATGTTATGTTACACATTAGACGTTCAACGGATGAGTCGGTATGTTATGGTTACATTAGACGCTCAACGGATGAGTCCGTATGTTAGGGTTACACATTAGACGCTCAACGGATGAGTCGTATGTTAGGGTTACATTAGACGCTCAACATCCGAGTCGGTATGTTATGGTTACATTAGACGCTCAACGGATGAGTCGGTATGTTATGGTTACACATTAGACGCTCAACGGATGAGTCGGTATGTTATGGTTACACATTGGACGCTCAACGAATGAGTCGGTATGTTATGGTTACACATTGAACGCTCAACGGATGAGTCGATATGTTATGGTTACACATTGGACGCTCAACGGATGAGTCGATATGTTATGGTTACAATTTAGACGTTCAACGAATGAGTCGGTATGTTATGGTTACACATTAGACGTTCAACGGATGAGTCGATATGTTATGGTTACACATTGGACGCTCAACGGATGAGTCGGTATGTTAGGGTTACATTAGACGCTCAACGGATGAGTCGGTATGTTATGGTTACACATTAGACGCTCAACGGATAAGTCGATATGTTATGGGTTGGACATTAGACGTTCAACGGATGAGTCGATATGTTAGGGTTGGACATTAGACGTTCAACGGATGAGTCGATATGTTATTGTTACATTAGACGCTCAACGGATGAGTCGATATGTTATGGTTAGACATTAGACTTTGAACGGATGAGTCGTTATGTTATGGTATACGATTATTATTATTATTATTATTATTATTATTATTCTTATTATTATTATTATTACCATTACTATTATTATTAATAAAGTCAAACGAAGTCAAACGGTATCCCCGGCGACATGTCGCTGGGGAAAAGTGCAAAATAAAATTTTAAAGTAATCAAATTAACACTAATGACATATTTTAAATAATCAAATGAATCCCGGCGACATGTCATTGGGAAACATCAAAATAAAATTTTAAAGTAATAAAATTAACACTAATTACATATTTTAAATAATCAAATGAATCGGCGACATGTCATTGAGGAAAATGTGAGGAAAAGTTCCCGCCACGCTGCACGATGAAATTTTCGGTCAAAATATAACATATGGTATCATGTCGCCGGGAAAACCTCTCCATAATTTAGTGACTTTTCTACGAGACTTCGTGCCACGAGGATATATTTTTGTCGTTTAGTGATGATTCCCACGACACTTGTCGCCGGGAAAACGGCGATGGGGAAACTGGTAAATGTGGTAGTGAATGCCCATAATTTATGTTACAAGTAGAAAGTAAATAATGAAATAACATTGGGTTTCTGCATTTCTTTTTGCAGATCCATTTTTGGCGTCTGCATTTCCCTCCATTTTTTGTTGCAATTTTGTTAATCAAATCATGTGCAATATAAAAGAGCGAAAAACAAATCAGAATAAAACCGATGGACTTTAGAAGTCTCGATGTTATTCTATCATTTCCTTCCTTTTTCTCTTGTGTCTCCCCTCATTGTCGTTGGCATCTCCCTCTCGCTCTGACTCCTGTCCCTCTCCCTTTCATTGTCATTGGAATCAGAAGATACATGGCTTTACCTTTTACTCTTAGCTCTCCCTCCATCGGAACTATGAAACACACGGGCTCTCCCTATTCCTCTCACTCCTTTGCCTCTCCACTCTCATTCCATCGTCGTCGGAATCAGAAGATACAAGGCTTTGCCTTCTACTAGTAGCTCTCCCTCCATCGGAACTATGAAACACACAGCTCTCCCTCTTCCTCTCACTCCTTTTCCTCTCCACTCTCCTTCCATAGTCGTTGTAATCAGAAGATACAAGGCTTTGCCTTCTACTCGTAGCTCTCCCTCCATCGGAACTATGAAACACACGGCTCTCCCTATTCCTCTCACTCCTTTGCCTCTCCACTCTCATTCCATCGTCGTCGGAATCAGAAGATACAACGCTTTGCCTTCTACTCTTAGCTCTCCCTCCATCGGAACTATGAAACACACGGCTCTCCCTATTCCTCTCACTCCTTTGCCTCTCCACTCTCCTTCCATCGTCGCCGGAATGAGAAGATACAAGGCTTTTCCTTTCACTCTTAGCTCTCCCTCTCCATCCTTTTCCTCTCCACTCTCCTTTCATCGCCATCGGAATCAGAAGATACATGGATTTGACTTTTACTCTTAGCTCTCCTTCCATTGGAACTGTGAGACACATGGCTCTCCCTTCTACTTTTCACGCTCCTCCCATCACCATCGGGGAGATATCACATTTTTCCTTTTTCTCTTCACTCTCCCCTCATTACAATTACCATTGCCATGTGGAGATACAAGGCTCCTGACAAATACATGCTCATCATAATTATAGTTACATTCCGAATATGTGGATAACCGGATATGCTCATGATGTTCACTGTGGGGATGATCACTGCTTCGCACCAATACCGGAGCACCTGAACCTTCTTCTAACAGCCATTTGTGAACAAGACCAGATAAGAAATCTTTGTGGGGAATGTAATCCATGGTTATTTTGTTTGCGTCATAACCAGGTGGCAGTAACTTCCGTTCCCAAGGCACTTGTACATTGTCGTTTCTCATTACCCATATCTCAATTTCCTCATAATTTTCCTCTATGTTTATATTTGGAAAACCAAAGACGATAGACGGTCTTTCATAGTCCCCAATTTCCATTGACCATCCACCAATTTTGGCAGGGGATTTCTTTAAAGACCTCTGGATAAATCAAAAGAAACAATTTTGGTCAATTGCCAGTTACTCTTATCTGGATACAACGCCAGTGAAACGCCCCATTGCATAGGATACCATCCCCAAAGAAATTATATAATTGATCCACTTCTACAACTGATAATCTCCTCCAAATGTTTGTCTTCAATTCTAATACATGAAACTCTAAGTAGTCATTAGGGGTCTCATGGTGTCCTATTAGAACCTTGAAATCATCTATAGATGAATCATAACCAAAACCTGCCACGCATACACTATGCTCCCAACCACTTGGAGGAATTTTTCTTAGTTCTTTCACCTCATGGTAGAGGGATTAACTACTAAAAATCAGTTTTGCAATGAGAGCTACGAGATGCATACAAGACCATTAGAAGAACCAACAAGTACACAATCACCTATACTCGAACAAAAACAATCATCAATACACATACTACTAGCGCCATCGGAAACAAAGATTCTTGTATCTCCAATTTCATTAGTATGTCTCTTACTGTGAATGTGGTCAAGATGAGATTTAATAAAACGACCACTTGAGATTAAGGAATTCCATGACTTACATACACTTTTGCATCGGAAGAGATCTTTAACTTCCAATCTTAGAAGTATCTCTTCCTGAATATCAAGGCTGGGCTCTGTCATTGAATCCTTCTCCACTCTCCTTCCATCGTCCGTCGAATTAGAAGATACAAGGCTTTTCCTTTCACTCTTAAATCTCCCTCCATCGGAACTATGATAAGCAAGGCTCTCCCTCTCCCTCCTTTTCCTCTCCACTCTCCTTTCATCGCCATCAGAATCAGAAGATATATGGATTTGACTTCTACTCTTAGCTCTCCCTCCATCGGAACTGTGAGACACAAGGCTCTCCCTTATACTCTTCACGCTCCTCCCATCACCATCGGGAGATATCACGTTTTTCCTTTTTCTTATCACTTTTCCCTCGTTACAACTACCATTGCCATGTGGAGATACAAGGCTCCTGACAAATACATGGTCATCATAATTATAGTTACTTTCCGAATATATGGATAACGGGATATGCTCATGAGGACGGATATCTTCACTTTGGGGATGATCAATGCTTCGCACCAATACTGGAGCACCTGAACCTTCTTCTAACAGCCATATGTGAACATGACCAGACAAGAAATCTCTGTGGGGAACGTAACCCATCGTTACTTTGTTCACACATAACCAGGTGGCGGTAACTCTCGCTCCCAAGACTCTTGTGCATTGTAGTTTCTCCTTACCCATATCTCCATTTCTTTATTTTTCCTTAAGTTGTTTATATTTGGTCGAGGAAAGATGCATAGACGGGTTTTCATAGTCCCCAAAGTCCACGAGTTGTTTATATCATCCAATTTTGGTAGGGGGATTTCTTTGAAAACCTCTTTGGATAAATCAAAAGAAACAATTCTTGATGGCTTGTAATTTCGAACCAACCACCAGTGAATCGACCCATTGCATAGGATACCATTCCCAGCCAACCAATCATAATCACCAGATTGACTAACTGATCTCCAAATGTTTGTCTTCAATTCTAACACGCCAAACATAATGCCGTTATTAGGAAGATACTTGCATGCTATTACAACCTTGAAATCATCTATAGATGAATCATAGCCAAAACCTGACACATGTACACTTTGTTTATAGTCTTGAGAAAGATTTTTAGTTCTTTCACCTCGCGAGTAGAAGGATTAACAACTAAAATTCAGTAGAGTAATCACGAGATGCATACAAGACCATTAGATGAACCAACAAGATGACACTTATCTTTGCTGGTAAAAAAGTAGCGATTCTTGTATCTCCAATTTCATTAGTATGTCGAATGTAGTTAAGCTGAGATTCAACAAAATCACGACTTGATATTAAGGAATTCCATGACTTACATACACTTTTGCATCGGATGAGATCGCTTACTTCCAATCTTAGAAGTATCTCTTCCTGAATATCAAGGCTGGGCTCTGTCATTGAATCCTATGCTATAAACCAAAACGAAAAAAATAAATAAATATGTATGCTAATCGTATCTAGGTTTGGTATTTGAATGAATAAAAACACTCGACATCTCCTTTTATACTTGATAACTTGCGAGTATTTTTCTGAATTGAACATTCTTTTCACCCCAATATTTAATTCATCAAAAGTACATTTGACTTAAAATATTAACGAAAAATTACGTTGAAAATTATTCAAAAACCAAAACGTTTTTGTAAAAATTTATTTCAAAAAATTTTTGAGTTTTATCTTGAAGTTTTACAACAATATACAAAAAGCCAAAATAAATTGTATTTTGAAATTTTACAACAATGATTTTTGAATATTTTTAAATAAAAAAAATATTTTACAACAAATGATTTTACAACATAAGTAATTTATCATTTGATGCGTGGGTCATTGGATAAACACTGTAATTCAAGTCCATTTCATGTAGTAGTTAATTTTAGTTCGCAATAATCGGATCTCAAAATGAACCTTTCAACATATTTATACACTAGCTTATAAGACCCGTTGACACCGGGTTATTTTTTTAAAAAATAGATAAATTAGATGACAATAGAAGTAATAAAATGAAAAAAGATATTGCAAAAAGATGAAAATTTAGTATGTAAACAAAATAAGAAAAATAATGAAAGAAAAAACAAATAGTGAATCTCTTATTTATTAATATGAAGTCATAAGTAAAACATTTGTGTGAATTACAATAAACATGTAAAACAAATTGTGATCACATTAAGTGAATATCCGAACATACCGCTGATAATCGATCAAAGACCGTGAAGAACCTCTTTATATACTATATTTGTAGTAGTCTTCAATAAATTATCACGGCATCGTAAATAACAACCTTCAAACCCTTTTTGCTTTTTACGCGAAAGAGCTACATATAATTGTCCGTGTGTGAAAACAGACGGTAGGTATAAACCAACTTTCGAAAGTGATTGTCCTTGGCTCTTGTTTATCGTCATGGCAAAAGAAACTGACACAGAAAATTGCTTACGCACGATCTTTAGTGGTAAACGTTTATCCGATGGAGTAATTTTCAACATTGGAAGTATAACCGTATTCCCAAAATGTGTTCCGTTAATTATTTTGGCTTGAATAAACGCACGCGTTAATTTAGTCACTTGAAGCCTTGTCCCATTACATAAACCTTGTGATTGCATACTCGTCTTGAAGCCTTGTCCCATTACAGTTATGCTCATAAAAAACAATCATCTAAAAAATAACAATTCATCTAAAAAATAACAATTCATCTAAAAAATGCCAAATAAAAAGTTTATTATGGACCATGTAGGAAGTAGATCCAGTCCTGCTCATCACAAACAATCATCAAAAAAACAACAATTCATCTAAAAAATGTCAAATAAAAAATTTTATATGGACCATATAGGAAGTAGATCCAGTTCTCCACATAAAAAACAATCATCTAAAAATTAACAATTCATCTAAAAAATGCCAAATAAAAAGTTTAATATGGACCATATAGGAAGTAGATCCAGTTCTGCTAATAAAAAACAATCATCTAAAAAATAACAATTCATCTAAAAAAATGCCAAAGAAAAAGTTTAATATGAATCATATAGGAAGTAGATCCAGTCCTGCTCATAAAAAACAATCATCTAAAAAATAACAATGCATCTAAAAAATGCCAAATAAAAAGTTTATTATGGACCATATAGGAAGTAGATCCAGTTCTGCTCATAAAAAACAATCATTTAAAAAATAACATATCATCTAAAAAATGCCAAATAAAAAGTTTAATATGGACCATGTAGGAAGTAGATCCAGTCCTGCTAATAAAAAACAATCATCTAAAAAATAACAATTCATCTAAAAAACGTCAAATAAAAAATTTAATATGGACAATATAGGAAGTAGATCCAGTTATGCTCATCATCTAAAAAATAACAATTCATCTAAAAAATGCCAAATAAAAAGTTTAATATGGACCATATACGAAGTAGATCCAGTTCTGCTCATAAAAAACAATCATATAAAAAATAACAATTCATCTAAAAAAATGCCAAATAAAATGTTTCCTATGGACAATATAAAAAGTAGATCAGGTAAAATTAATATAAAAGCCTATGGGCGGAGTTATACCATTATATGTGAAACACTTCAATGCAAGCCTATGGTTTGAAAACCCGAAAATTTTAATGCATATGAAACTTTTATATGAAACACTTTTATATTTTAACATTTAGTAAGTATCAATATTTAGTAAGTATCAATACCCGAGCTTTACCATTATCTGTGAAACACTTCAAAGCAAGCCTATGGTTTGAAACACATGAAAATTTTAATCTGTTGAAAAAAGGGATTGATCTATAGCACCACCACGTTCAGTTTTATCTATGTTGTCACAACTAAGATGAACCATTTCCTCACGAAGAAAGGTCTTAAGCAAATGATCTATAGCAACACCACGTTCAGTTTTAGCTTAAAGACCCGTTGAATCACGGGGTTTTTTTTAAAGAAATAGGAAAATAGATAATAAGAAAACTGATAACGTAAACATGTTCGATTAATATATGAAAGAAACAATTAGGTAACCCGTCAATTATTCGATAAGAAATTGAGTTTGAAACAATTAAAATAATAAATGTCAATGCGTTGTCGTCTCTCAATTTGAAGGTCTTGAATAGAAAATGATGTCCATGTGTTGTCGTCTCCAAAATATGGTACCAAACAATAACCACCAACGTACCAAAATCATAAAAGCATTGATGTGCCCTTAGCCTCCACATTATATAAGGAGACGCCTTTGATTTACACTGAAACTTTTGCTTTTGATCACAGGGACCGAGTAACCCATTACCAACCTAATTGTGTAACCGATACCAAATTCAATCTTAAAGCATTATATTAAAAATTACTATTTTTGCTTTTATGTTTCAAACAATTTTGTGTTACCAAAATGGCTTCTACTGGAGCAATTTTGAGTGTTGTTGAAATATATTCTTGATGTTATATGATCATCTGACTCGAGTCAGCTAACAAATCAAACAATATAGGCCGAAACATATAACTTCTGTGATTCTATGAAGATAATACTTCCTTATTTTGCAAGTTTAGTTGAACAGAACCATCAACTAAAAATTTCAATCATATCATAAGTTCAAATAAAAAAAATGCATTTATCACCAAGACAAATCAAATTTCAATTCAATCATTCCTATAAACGTTATAGCACAAACCTTGAACAATATGGAATTACAAATTTCTTGTAATTTGAGAGCATTGGGATCAACACTATAGACACCAAGCTTGATTACAACAAACTCAAGTCCGGCCACCATGTCATCAAGAAAGTTTGTAAAAAGCCGTTTGATCTTAGCACCTGATCTCATATGAACCTACTTTGGTAATATACCTCACCCATTCAACGGTATTGTAACCACTCTTCTCCCATACTTTTTGGGTTGAAATCTTGTATTCTCATATATATACCTCGCAATAAATGGTAAACCTTGAAATAAATGTTCTACTTAATGAATTACGGAGTAATAACAATGTTGTGTATTTATTTATAATAATGATAATTGTATATTCTACTTATTAAACATCCTCATTTTGATTTGAAAGATGTAAAGCCATGAAATAACATTCAGTATGGTTCTCATAAAGACTTTGTTTTATAAAACCAATTACCTATTTTGTTGCAAATTAAATCAAAATACATTTAATAGAATGTCAATATTAGTAAGTCAATAACTCATAATGCTTAAAATATATAGCTTACACTTGGTAATTTGTGTTTGCTTGTCTATATGCAGGACCACCTTTAGAAGGAAACTGTTGCTGCTCAAATTTCTTGGACTGCTACCTTCGGCTCACAGGAAAAATTACAATTACAAAAATCACTTTGGAAGCATAAAAGAAGTTGCTTGCACATTGATTTGACTCGTTGACATATTCAAAACTGTTTTCCAATATCTTTAGTCATATTTTATATAATCTATTTTGACCCGTTACCAAAACATCACCCATATAAATTGACAAAATGTATTTACTTTTTACCCATATTTGAAAAAACAATGCCATACTTCATCAATAATAACATACCTAAGGACATATCTCGAGGTTATGTCACCCTTTTCATAGCACCACTGTTGAACATGCTTCCTGTGAGCTTACTACATAAACAATATACTTATTGAATACACTTAAATTTCATAGACAATAATGAATAACCGCCACAAACATCAAAGCCGGATATAAAAATCATCATACATGTATTCAATATACTTAAATAGTCAGAATATTCCAATCACTCTACAAATTTTCACCAATTAAATTGCATGTTATCTAAACAACAGATACTTAAAGGGATATTATTTTGTATCACTTTTTCAAGTTAAATCTAACCCATTAATGCAAGTTGTTGTCCTGTTTGCGTAACCGTGGCAAAATGCCTCGTTCACATACCAGCGTAATGAGTTTAATCAAATTTGGTACCTGTAGTTAGCTAAAACATTAAACATGAATTCTGTAAACTTATATATTCATTGGACGAAGGGTGTGATCATAGTCTCTTTTTCGCTCACCAACCCATAAACATAATGCAAGTTGTCGTTTTGTTTCCATAGATGTGGAAAATGCATCGCTTCACATAGAAAACTAATGAGTTTTAATCCAAATATATTTCAGAGGTAGCTAACACATTACACATGAGTTCGTAAAGTGTGAGACTCATTAGACAAATGGTGTGATCATATTCTTACTATTCGTACAACAACAAACTTCTGGACATAATCATATTTTGACCACCAACTTGTACATTGTATACTTTTATTCAAGTGATCTAACATGTGTTCAGTGCTTAAGTGATAAACAAAGATACCTAAGGATATACACCAACAAAAACCTATTGTCATGTATGATAAATTATCAAAAACAATCATCTAAAAAATAACAATTCATCAAAAAATGCCAAACATCAAGTTAATATTGACCATATAAGAAGTAGACCTAGTCCTGCTCATCAAAAACAATCATCTAAAAAATAACAATTCATCTAAAAAATGCCAAATAAAAAGTTTAATATGGACCATGTAAGAAGTAGATCTAGTCCTGCTCATAAAAAACAATCATCTAAAAAATAACAATTCATCTAAAAAATGCCAAACAAAAAGTTTAATATGGACCATATAGGAAGTAGATCCAGTTCTGCTCATCAAAAAACAATCATCTAAAAATAACAATTCATCTAAAAAATGACAAATAAAAAGTTTAATATGGACCGTAGGAAGAAGATCCAGTTCTGCTCATCAAAAAATAATCATCTAAAAAATAACAATTTATCTAAAAAATGTCAAATAAAAAGTTTAATATGGACCATATAGAAAGTATATCCAGTCCTGCTCATAAAAACAATCATCATAAAAATAACAATTCATCTAAAAAATGCCAAATAAAAAGTTTAATATGAACCATAAAAAGTAGATCCATTTCTACTCATCAAAAAATAATCATCTAAAAAGTAACTATTCATCCAAAAAAATGACAAATAAAAAGTTTAATATGACCGTAGGAAGAAGATCTAGTTCTGCTTATCAAAAAACAATCATCTAAAAAATAACAATTCATCTAAAAATTGCCAAATAAAAAGTTTAATATGGACCATATAGGAAGTAGATCCAGTTCTGCTCATCAAGAAACAATCATCTAAAAAATAACAATTCATCTAAAAAATGTCAATTAAAAAGTTTAATATGGACCATATAAGAAGTACATCCAGTTCTGCTCATCAAAGACCAATCATCTCAAAAATAACAGCTCATCTAAAAAAATGCCAAATAAAAAGTTTAATATGGACCATATAGGAAGTAGATTAAGTTCTGCTCGTGAAAAACAATCATCTAGAAATTAACAATTAATTTAAAAAATGCCAAATAAAAAGTTTAATATAGACCATATAGGAAGTAGATCTAGTCCTGCTCTAAAAAATAACAATTCATCTAAAATGCCAAATAAAAAGTGTAATATGGATCATATATGAAGTAGATCCAGTCCTCCTCATCAAAAAACAATTATCTAAAAAATAACAATTCATCTAAAAAATGCCAAATAAAAAGTTTAATATGGACTATATAGAAAGTATATCCAGTCCTGCTTATCAAAAAACAATCATTTAAAAAATAACAAATCATCTAAAAAATGCCAAATAAAAAGTTTAATATGCACCATATATGAAGTAGATCCAGTTCTGCTCATCAAAAACAATCATCTAAAAAATAGCAAATCATCTAAAAAATGCCAAATAAAAAGTTTAATATGGACCATATAGGAAGTAGATCCAGTTCAGCTCGTCAAAAAAATAATCATCTCAAAAATAACAATTCATCTAAAACTGCAAAATAAAAAATTTAATATGGACCATATATGAAGTAGATCCAGTTCTGTTTGTCAAAAACAATCATATAAAAAATAACAATTCATCTAAAAAATGCCAAATAAAAAATTTAATATGGACCATATAGGAAGTAGATCCAGTTCTGCTTATAAAAAACAATCATCTAAAAAATAACAATTCATCTAAAAAATGCCAAATTAAAAGTTTCATATGGACCATATAGGAAGTAGATCATGTCCTGCTCATCCAAAATAATCATCTAAAAAATAACAATTCATCTAAGAAATGCCAAATAAAAAGTTTTATATAGATCATATAGGAAGTAGATCCAGTTATGCTCATAAAAAAAATCATCTAAAAAATAACAATTCGTCTAAAAAAATGCCAAATAAAAAGTTTTTGGTCATTTGCATATATATCCCTCCAAAGATGTAAAATTGCATATATATCCTTTACATGCATAAAAATCATTGTACTATGTGCATCAAAAACTTGTAAGAATGATATATATGGAATTATTCACCTTTGGAGGGATATATATATGTAATTCCCCCAAAAGTTTAATATGGAGCATAAAGGAAGTAAATCCAGTTATGCTCATAAAAAACAATCATCTAAAAAATAATAATTCATCTAAAAAATGTCAAATAAAAAGTTTAATATGGACCTTATAGGAAGTAGATCCAGTTCTTTTCATAAAAAAACAATCATCTAAAAAATAATAATTCATCTAAAAAATGCCAAAAAACAAAATTTAATATGGACCATATAGGAATTAGATATGTACACGAAGACTTAACTCATGGTAGAGAAACACAAAAAAATCATGAGATTATACCTTTACAGTGCGTAATGACCAAGAAAATGCTTGCGGGACAATTGAAGAAATATGACTTTTTTTTGCCAATAATATAGAAGATATGAGAAGCTTCATGGATGATAAATTTTGGTTATTAAAATATTTATAAAAATTATCTCTTCTAAATTCATCAGAGGAGTTAAGTAATTTATCCCTTTGTATCTAACCTCGTAAAATCGGTCATCGAGTAAAATCCATCATTAGTAGCACTAAAAAAAGAATCCTATTAAATTGAAAAATACATGGATGATGTACGTAACCTTGGGTAGTCATGATGGAAAAAATGGCGATTTGGTAAAAGCTTAACGACATGAACAATGGCAAACACAACTTTGTTTGTGCATCTTGCCAAGTTTAGTGGTACAAAAGGCTTTTATAACCCGTCGTTTACATTTGACTATAACAGCAACCACAGATGACATATGCAAAAAGTGACCATATTAAAAATAAATTTTACTGCATGGACATTTCTTGCAACATACCAGTCAAAGAACTTTACTGCAAAGATAATTCAAAATAAATTTTCAAACTTTACAAAGGACGATAAAATCAAAACTTACAAATGTTTTAGATGCGGTGATTGAATTGAATCTGCAAATCAAACAAAAAATTATCATGCTAATATCAAGGGGTAGTACAGTATCACGTACCATGAGATTGTCACACCTGCGATCAGCCCACCATGCACCGGTTAACATATAGGCTTGCTGCTTTTTATTTCACCCACCACAATCGATTGTTTGAAACTATGCCCTAGAAGATGAAACGTGTGTGACAGGTTCAGCATACACAATTACATGAACCATGCGTGACAGGTTCAGCATACACAATTACATGAACCAAATGATTTGAACTGTGATGGAGGGCCTTCAGAAGAAAGAATTATTAAGTTAGGAGACATATGTTGGGAATTTAAGTTGATGGGAAAATGCAAAGTAATGATTTCACATTAGTGCATATGTGACACCGTATGCAGTGGTGATGTTGACGTTGTTGTTCTGCTGGCCCGTGAGGAGACATGTGGGTAAGCTTCCGTGTGAACACCGATGTTCTCGAACTTGTGGGACCCGCTTTTAACGCCGCAAGAATAAGAAATTTCAAAGATTATAGCCGATCTGAATGAAAAATATGATCACGTTGCAAAACAAATATGTGGATAACATAAGTTTATAAGCGATATGTTTTTAAGAAGAAAAGGAACTGATAGGTTGATCACAACATTTGGAAACTTGATGAAAAGCGAAAACTAATTCATTAACGTTTCGGATTTGACCTGCACATGTACTTTCACCTTCTTGATGAAAAGCGAAAAGGCATGGGTCACCTCCCGCAAACACGTCATTTCACCTTCTTCAATCTCCACACTCTCTCCAACTTCCAAATCCGACTCAATCAAATCCGGCTTCAACCGCCTAAAACCTACCTCTAACACCTTATTCAAAACCCCCAAACACATCTCCTAATCCAAATTTTATGTACCTGCACTCGTCTCGCCTTTCGACTGGCTAACACTCGAACTCAGCTCATATATTACCTCCGAAAATAACACTGATATATAACACCTTAATTAAGCAAATTAAGTAACAAAATCTAAGGTGTTAACACTCGGATTCAGTTCATATATTACTTCCGAAAAGTACACTGATATATATTCAACACTCTTAATATACTGCTCATACACTCGGCTTAAGCAAACATAAAGTATTCTACTTGCTTGTTAAAGGAAATTACACATCTACTCATGCTACACCCCTTTTTTTTGCAGTTAAAGACGCTTAGCCAATCACTTATAATGATGATGAACACATTCAAGCATGTGTAAACACATTTGCCAAGTGACACATCTTAAACTGATGTATTGAAATCAGTATTTGTTGGATACCCACAGGTTGATGCAAGTATGAATGAATCTACAAATAAAGTTAGAAGTTCCAGAAAAAGCACATGACATCTAGATTTATCCCTGAATACACCCCTGAGACAAGAGGGTCTGACTAAAAAGGACTGTTTGGAAGAGCTTTTGGAGTGCCAGTTTAGACAGAAAAAGTGCAGGTCACCGTTATAGAACTATAATTTAGAGGTTGTATATGCAATGTTGTGCTTTCAAAATGCACACGCATATTTAAAAGAGTACCTCATGCATTGCATTGCTTTGTGGATCGATGATCGCAACTCCACCCGCTCTTGTTTTACAATGCGAGGTATCTACGGCACCATTGAAGTCCAATCATTATATCTCAATCAAAACACATTGTATAATTATTGTATATGCATAATATTAGAACTGCCTGGCCACTTCCACCTGCTCTTGTTTTCCAATGCGAGGTATCTGTGGCACCATTTAAATCAACCAAAAATGACATATATAGATTTGATATAGATATGTAGTTGCTATATGTAAAGCCAAAAATGAATGCCACTATCCATAACCTACGTTTTTGGTTCAGATGTCAAAAATGATTCAGCTGTGTTAAACATGTCTGAACTTAAAAAATGTTTTTTAACGGGTTCAGATGTCAGATTCAGCTGTGTTATGGATTAGCACAAAATAATCAATACGGGCCTCTGTTCCTTTTCAATTCCAAACAACACCTAATCTAATAGTTAGCAATGTTTTTATGCAATCTGAAACACAAAGTAATCTAATAATAAGCAATTTGATAAAAAAAAAACGTATCAACCACTAACAGAATACATACCTCCAAATACATACGTCCAAATCTTCTATTTTAAATTACAGAGATTTGTTGCAGATGTTTTAGATTTTTGTTGACTGGTATGCATTCAGATACATTATTCCTGCAATACAAAACCAAACATAACGTATTATCATAAACAAAGTTAAGATAAAATCTAAAAGAAAACAATCAAAGTTATTAACATGATGCGATTCGGTCCTTGAGTCTTAACATTCAAATCGGAAAATTACAATGCATCTTGCCAGCCATCATTGTCCCCTCCTCTACCTCCCCACTGCAAACACACATGTATCATATTCGTAAACATTGAATAATCAATTTTAAACACCCTCAAAACACGCAAAAAAACATGTACAAATAACCAATCCCAAACACCTTGGATAATAAAAAATAATCCCAAACACTCCATTCTCAAAAAAATTACTTTCTCAAAATAATAGCAAAATTATATATACAGATGAAAACTTTAACACAAAACTAATCACTAAAAATAAAAATTGAAAAACTAACAAAAGAAACCTGATTTATGGTGAAAAAAAAAAAAACAACAACAACAATTGCAGACAAAAAATTAATTAGGGTTGCAAAACTTACATACGTATATTGCTTCCATCAACTACAACCTAAGTGTTAGACAATTAATATTCCGGCAAAGAATGCAAAAAAAATAAAAATGAGAATCATTGTTGATCAATCTCGTGTCTAGTTTGAATCGGTATGCAATAGAACTAATAAAAACCTTGATTCCTCGATTAATTATTAATCAGAAAATGAATTATGGGTTTCGATTGTGATAAAAGAAATTAAAATAATGAGTGTATTTACCTTGAATGATATATCACTCACATAATCCTTCTAATCATCGGCATAAATCGACTACAAAGGGATCTTGAAAATGTTTGAATCGGTGATACTCCTTGATGAACTGTCACCAAATATATGAAATGGGTTTTTGATTTTTGAAACTGTGTTTTTGATTGATTTATGAATATTGAAATAGAAGTTAATGCGATCAAATTGTAACAGCAGAATTAAAATGATTAATGAGTTTCCAAAAGTATTGAAGCAGAGGAGTATTGAGGAAGTCTTAGGCTACCTCACGTGTTCCTGCACGTGGTTTTGGAATGAATGGATGCATTGGGGTCTTGTACATTAGTGCTAAATATGGAAGTGTTTTTAATAATAAAATTTAATGTTTTGCTTTAGGAGGGTGGTACAGTATTTTAGTATATTAGATAGTATAGACATGTTTACGCATAGTACAAGTGACGACCACCATTTCGACCATGAGATGCAATTGGTGAAACCCTTATCATAGGCAAATTTTTGTACATTCAATTAAATAAGGCCATTAGTCACTAGCAGCCTTTAATGACCTGTCTGACATAAAAAGTCATGTTTCATATTGTATCATTGTTCATAGTAGTTGACTAGTTGCTGAGGATGTGCATATCATATTGATGTTTGTTGTTTAGTTATTTATTAGAGTAAATTGCAAAAATCGTCCCTAAACTTTGGTCAAATTGCACGTTTCGTCCCAAAACTTTGAAAGTGCAAATATCGTCCTGGGGAAACTTTGGGCGTAAATCGTCCACGGCCTAGATCAAATGACTAAAATACCCTACTCTCTTTATTACTTTTCATTTTGTTGCGCAATGGTCCTGTTTACCGATTTTGCAAATTTAGTCCTTTTTTTAATTAACTATTAATATTAGTGTTATTTTTTACGTTTTATCGTATTTTTACGTTTTCATCCGTTTTTACGTTTTCGTCCGATTTTTACGTTTTCGTCCGTTTTCGTTTTCGTCCGATTTTACGTTTTCGTCCGTTTTTTACGTTTTGTCCGATTTTTCGTTTTTGTCGATTTTTACGTTTTCGTCGATTTTTACATTTCGTTTGATTTTTACATTTTAAATCGATTTTTACGTTTCATCCTTTTTACGTTTCGTCGATTTTTACGTTTCAATCCGTTTGTTACGTTCGTCCTTTTTACGTTTTCGTCCGATTTTCACATTTAAATCCGCGTTTTCGTCCTTTTTACGTTTTCCGATTTTTCGTTTTACGTGCGTTTTTACGTCCGATTTTTACGCTACGCAAAAATGGGACAAAACATAAAAAATCGGACGAAACGTAAAAACGAAAAAACGGACGAAAACGAAACAATCGGACGAAAACGTAAAACGGACGAAACGTAAAAATCGGATGAAAACGTAAAACGGACGAAACGAAAACGGATGAAAACGTAAAAATCGACGAAAACGTAAAAATCGGACAAAACGTAAAACGAACGAAAACGTAAAAATATGACGAAAACGTAAAAACGGACGAAGACGAAAAATCGGACGAAAACGAAAAACGGACGAAAACGTAAAAATCGGAAAACGTAATAAAACGGACGAAACGTAAAAATCGGACGAAACGTAAAAATCGGACAGCGTAAAAACGGACGAAAACGTAAAAACGGACGAAAACGTAAAAATCGGACGAAAACGTAAAAACGGATGAAACGAAAAATATCGACGAAAACGTAAAAATCGACAAAATGTAAAAATAATACTAATATTAATAGTTAATTAAAAAATGACTAAATTTGCAAAATCTGGCGAAACACAGGGACCATTTGCGCAACAAACTGAAAAGTGATAAAGAGATAAGGGTATTTTAGTAATTTGATCTAGGCCAGGGACGATTTCTGCCCCAAAGTTTCCCCACAGGGACGATATTTGCACTTTCCAAAGTTTTGGGACGAAACGTGCAATTTGACCAAAGTTTAGGGACGTTTTTTGCAATTTACTCTATTTATTATATTCAAACTTTTTATTTTAACAGTCGCTACGAAAATGATTAAAATGCATAAATATGTAGAGTATAGATTCAATGTTTACACATAGTACAAGTGACGACCATCACTTCGACCATGAGACATGATTGAAACCATATTCTTTACGACCCTTATCATTGTCAAATTTTTGTACATTCAATTAAATAAGACCATTTGTCACTAAAAACCTTTTCGATCCATTTCAATGGGTGAAAATGTAACTCGGGTCCGTTTCATGCAGTCAATCTCAGTTCACAACACAATTCTTTCAACATTGAATATTGTTTATACATATGCATTGATAGATAATCTCTATACACACACACAGAAACGGCAAAAAGCTCGATTTAAACAATAGTAAAAAGCTATATAAGATGTACTAGCTTAAGAAAAGCATATATAAAAATGCAACGTTAAATCTCTCTTGAAAACTTTAGGTTATATGAATCAAAAGCTACAAACATGACATACCTTTGCAAATACTTGCAATCCACAAAACATTGTATCATACACGCACCCTATATATCAAACAAAAAGCCTTTTTAACAAAGTTCCATAACTGCTCGCACCAGCCATAAGAACAAGAAGACGATAAAATGACCTGACCAAATGAAAACCAAAACTTGTCGCTGGTATTCCAACCTCACGATACAATTTAATTGTAACACCCCAACCCGGCAAGGGTAGAAGTGTCACATTCTTGTGTCATATCAGAACATACAAATAAATTTTTGCAAACGGAAGCCTTATAAAATAAATTGCCAAGTCATATAAACGAATGACTTACAAAGAAAAATATAAAATCCAATATGTCCAAAATGAAATGAAATCTCAAAACAACAGGCTATTCAAATTAGGTCCAAAATAATAAGGTAACTAGGGTTGGTTCACTCAAATAATCTAACTCTCAGCCCATGAAAGCCAATTTTCCAACCTAAAACATGCCGCAGAAAAAGAAATGCGGTTGAGCTTAAAAAGCCCAGTGAACAATTTAGGGTGAAATGCGTATATTATCAAAGTTAAGGCTTAAAGTGTAATTTAGATTTTAGACTCATGTTACCAATTTAACAAGGAAAGACACATGCAATTTATAACGTTTAACAAACTGGAAGACAAGGCAACGTATTCGGGTTTCAAATAGCCACGATCTTGGTATGACCATTTATAACGAGACCAACAATTGTATATAAATTTGTAACCCTTTTGATATCCATACATGCGACATACATTCGGGACGATATAAAACTCATGCAAGCACACAATCGACATCTTAACGCCACCCGT
This sequence comes from Chrysanthemum lavandulifolium, assembly GCA_022545495.1. Lineage (NCBI taxonomy): Eukaryota > Viridiplantae > Streptophyta > Magnoliopsida > Asterales > Asteraceae > Chrysanthemum > Chrysanthemum lavandulifolium. The sequence goes on along the minus strand of CM040241.1, from coordinate 32,932,778 downwards.
GCACTGTCCTTTAACATGCGTGACCGGACTTTATTTCTCGGGTTAACATCTATTTTTAAGGTCGATAAATAGGTCGAATGGATTCCAAAACAGTTATAATGGGTCGATTTATACATGGTTTTCACTTGTTAATTCATGAGACAAACTTATTATTTTATGTGGTGTTTAGGCGAATATGCATGCATACTCAAGGAGATCTCACGACAAAGAGGTTAAGGAAAACAAAAGGAGAAAGATCAAAGGGTAGAGACGTGTTACCCTAGGCGCTCAAGTGGGAAGAAAACAAGGAACCAAGTTGGAAAAACCCCACGATAACGACTACTAACCCACGACCAAGACCACCTTCAAACACCTGCCTTGCTTGGTCGAGTGGAGAAGAAGAACCAGAGATTTGCCGTCACTTTAGGTTGAGGAGAATTAGGGTTTTGGTGTGTTTCAAATTTTGTGGAGCGATGATAAAAAAAAAAAAAAAAAAAAAAACGGGAGGGATATATGGGTTCGGTTTGACGTGCAAGGGAAGACATGCACTACAACAATCGGATGGACGGGCAAGGAGACTTTCGCCGGGGACACCATGTCCTCGGCGAAAGTCACTAAACGACAAAATAAAATCTGACGTGGCACATAAATACGCTGACTTGTCCCCGGCATGCTAATTGTTTGATTTTTATCAAACTTTGACCGAATAGTCAAAATTCAACGCAAACTTTCTCCGGGGACTTGTCCCCGCCAAAAGTATATTTCACTTTTACCAAAATTTGACCAAAGTCAAAAGCATGCTAATTGTTCATGGAAAATTCCATGAACCTTTCCGGGACATGTCCCCAAAAAAGTCGCTATTTATAAAAATACACTTTATTGCAACTATTAATACATAACTAAAACCCGATGCTTGGATAGTCTTTTCATTACGTAAAAACCCTAAACTATTTTAAAATTAAACGGCATATCTTTAGTTCCATCGCTCATCGTTACAAAATATCCGGTCAAAAGAAACGAAGACTTGAATTTTGAGCGGTGGGTTGTATCTCCGTGTTATCCAACGCTTGGGATTTGTTGATGAGACTTGACGAAACAGTAGATATATAGCTATGAGAAAACAAAATATTAAATTTATGATGAATTAATATAGTTCTTAATTCGTGTTTGTTAAATGTGATATTGTTTCTTCAGTTTCATTCTTTGAACATATGTAATTTAGTATTGGAAAAGGGGTTTTTGGACACCATAATCTGGTTAACTAAGAACATGGTCAGCTTTAAAAATACTTGACAGATACATACTACAAGAACAACAACAACATCAACAACAACAACTACAAGAACAACTACTACTTTGATCAGCAACAACAACAACAACAACTACTACTACTACTACTACTACTACTACTACTACTACTACAACATACGAAGATTTTCCATGTCACCTAACAGCTCACGAAGTAATGCATCCGACTGACATGCGTGGTCGTCAGGAATCCTTGTCATTTCAAGTCTTACCTCCAAAGAACCTTACTCTTGTCTCTAGCACATGTTTTGTGATTCCAAAGAAGTTTATCCTAAGATCTTTTCATGGCAAATCGAGCATTACATTGGTGCGGATCCGAACCTTGAGAAGAGATTGTTCTTAATTACTCGTCAAATGCATCCTTCCACATAAAATATCCGCACCCATTATCTTTTCGGTCGTTACATAATAAGAAAATTATAAGAGATTACAACCCAATTATTTGTATATTTACATAAATAAGAAATGTATGATTGTTCACCTTTGACAGAGGACATGCATAATATTGTCGTCCAGATGAATGTTCTCTATGTGATATTCTTAATTTTATATTTCCTGCTCTACAAGAATACATAAAAGGATTAAATGGCTCCATCTCTGGTTTTGAAATTTGTGTGAAGATAAGAGGTTGTGAGGTTGAGTGGTTTTGAGGATAAGATTTGGTAGCTTTTGCCGGGATAAGATCTCAAGTTTTCTGTATGTGATATATAGAGCAGATCTGGTAGCTTTTGGTGGGAAGTTTTGGCGCCATGTTTTTTATGGAATTCTTGGCGCCATGTTTTTATAGGAATTCTTGGCGCCATTTTTTGGTGAGAAGTTGAGACCAAGAATAATAATAATAATAATAATAATAATAATAATAATAATAATAATAATAATAATAATAATAATAATAATAATAATAATAATAATAATAATAATAATAATAATAATAATAATAATAATAATAATAATAATAATAAGTATACCAATGCACCTATACTTGGTCGTTTAACATGATACGATACCATAGCACCTATACTTGGTCGTTTAACATGATACGATACCATAGCACCTATACTTGGTCATTTAACATGATACGATATCAATGCACCTATACTTGGTCGCTTAACATGATCGATACCATAGCACCTATACTTGGTCGCTTAACATGATACATATACCAATGCACTTATACTCGGTCGCTTAACATGATACGATACCATAGCACCTATACTTGGTCGTTTAACATGATACGTATACCATAGCACCTATACTTGATCGTTTAACATGATACGTATACCATAGCACCTATACTTGGTCTTTTAACATGATACGTATACCAATGCACCTATAATCGGTCGTTTAACATGATACGTATACCAATGCACCTATAATTGGTCGTTTAACATGTTACGTATACCATAGCACCTGGGAAAGTTTTGGCGAAAATTTATAATTAATTTTAATTGATTTATTATTAATTTTATAACTTTTAGGTTAGATTTAAAGTGATTTATTATTAATTTTAATTAATTAAAATGATAAATAAGAGTTTTTTTAAAAAGGAATATTGAATAATTAAACCTTTTCCCCCGGACATGTCCCCTGGGAAAGTTTTGGCGAAAATTTTTATTTTCCCTCCGCTCTTTTACTTTATCCCGCCATTACGTTCCCCGGGGACATGTCCTCGCTAAAAGTATCGCTAAAAGACAATAATAACTTTGCCGGGGACTTGTCCCCGGCAAAAGTTAAAAGGAAATATTAACCTCAATAATTGACAGATCTGGTCATTCTCGGGGGAAAAAAACAAAGACAAAGAATACCTTCGTCTTCCTCCTCTCAAGTCACCACCACTCCTCCACCTCTACCACCAATTTTCCATTACCACTTCTCCACCACCACCACTACACGCGCACCATCTCCTTCTCTCCTCTCAATAAAATGATTCTATCCTCAATCCCTCTCAAAGTTTGATTCTTTCTCTTCTCTTCTCATTTCTTACGAGCAACTTATACCATCTCCTTCTCTCCTCTCAAACTGGTATTTTTTTTAATTGTTTATAATTTTTAATTTTTGTAATTTCTTTTTAATTGTTTATAATTTTTGTCAATTGTTTATAAATTTATAAGTTTTGTGTTAATTGTTTTTGATTTTTTATTAATTTTTTGTTAATTTTGTTTTTTTGGTATATATAGTTGCTGCTGACAACTGAAGCCGATACCCGAAGCCGAGAAGTGAAGCCGAGACCACAACGCACGTGCTCTCGAGACCCCACAACCGAGGTATTTTTTTGTTTATGTTTGTAGCGGGGACATGTCCCCGGCGAAAGTTTATAGTTCATCATTCAATAGCCTTAGCATCCTTTTTGCAGCCTCCAAAACAACTTCATAAAAGCTCAAAAATAGTTCAGACTTGGTTTATAAGCTCCTTGGTGGGTGGGCTCGGTCTGTTGTAGGTCTTCATGCTTTAGATTTTAGGTTAGTAGCTTATGCATTTGCTAGAATATGCCCCACTTAGGCTGTTTTCCAAATAGATTAGCATAGTATCTTTTTAAAAAATATTAGCTTATTGTTTATTTAGTTAGCCTAGTTATGTTAGTAGAGCTTATTTAGATTATCTTTTCATGAATATCAAGGCCAGGCTCTGTCATTGAAACCCTAAAACCAAATAAAAATAAATAAATATACTAATTGTAATTAGGTTTGGAATTGAGTGAATAAAAATGTACAGTCGACATCTCCTTTTATACTTGATATTGTCGGTTAATTCTCTCTTAAGTATAGTAAAGATATAACAATCGTATCTTTTCTTAACCAATTGTAATGGGCCTTGTGTTTCTTTTTTTATTTTTTTCTTTTCTTTTTTGTGATAAGGGTTTTTCATCAGTTCGGTTATCGGTTTGTTCGATTAATTTTTTTTAATATAACCAAGAACCAAACCAAACCAATTAAAATTGATTAAATCGAACCGAAAACCGAACTTCCATAACCGAAAACCGAACCGAATAACTCAAATTACATATTTTTAATTATTTATTCATTTATTTATATAGATTTTAAAAAAAAATCAAACTTAAAAAATGTTATATTTATAATATGAAAAAGTTTTAATATCTTTTTTTTATATATAAATATATAAAAAATATTAGTTATATATTTGAATTCGGTTTTCAGTTTGGTTTTTGGTTAGATTGCTAGAACCATAACCGAACAGAAAATTGGCTATTTAATTCGGTTCGATTCGGTTTTGACAAATTCGATTCGGTTACAATTTTGATTCGATTAATTTATGTTGGGTTCGATTTTGATTTTCGGTTTATTTGGGTATTACCCAAACCATGAACACCCCTTGTGATGCATAAACTCCCACTTCGTATTTGGTTGGATTATGGGTAAGTCTAATATTCCTTGCATCATAGGTGTTGCTGCGTCTTGAGATCCTAATTGCCATGGTTCCGCTGCATCACAAGGAGCAATTGTGAGAAATAGCCATTCTAGAACAATGGATATCCCAAAAAATGGAGACTAAAACCATACAGAAAATGTCCATTTGTTATGGATAATCACATGGATATCCCAGCAATAATATTAGTTAGCGTTTGAATCTTATTAAAATATGAGTTTAACGTTAATTATATGATACATGCTTGCAATCTTGATTAAGAGTTCATGTCGTTAATGATTTTTGATTTCTTAAAAATATAACGAAACATACGTATGGCAGTGGTGAAATGACTCATAGACTGATAAACAATAAGTATAGATAAAATTAAGGGCTAATAACCTATTAAAGCATTATACTTGTCAAAAATAGCAGTTTTGTGTAGTGAACTGAAAAAATTAACTATTTTATACATCAATGTTGACATTTTTGTCTTCTTGAGAGTAATAAAGATAAAAAAAAAATTTGATGACCATTTTACCTTTAAATTTTTAAAAATTGCATCCATTGTCCCAAGGGTAAATTACATAAATGGTCTCTCTACGTTTTAATCTAAAAAATATCACATGTCACAAAAAAAATTCTAAAAAAATTATTTCAAAAAAAAAATTCAAGAAAAAAAGAGTTTCGAAAAAAAATTCATAAATTTTTTTTATACGTGAATTTTTTATCGAAAATTTTGATAAAAAATATTACAAAAAAAAAATTCAATTTTTTCGCGTGTCACAAAAAAAATTATAAAAAAACTCATTTCAGAAAGAAAAAATTTCAGAAAAATAAATTCGAAAAAAAAACTCATTTCAGGAAAAAAATTCAGAAAAATAAATTCGAAAAAAAAAGTTTGCAACCAAAATTTCAAAAAAAAAGGACGATGGACGCAATTTTTTCCAAATGACAAAGACCATTTATGTAATTTAGCTTAGGGACGATGGTTGCAATTTTCGCAAACTCACAGGGACCATTTATGTAATTTGAAAGAGTAAAATGGTAATAATACTTGAAGAAAGATAAAAATGTCAACATTAATGTCTAAAAGAGTTATTTTTTTAGTTCGCTACACAGAACTGCCATTTTTGACAAGTATAGTGTTTTAATAGATTCTTAGCCCTAAAATTAAACAACAATGTTAGCATGATCTATGCATGTATTCTATTGAAGGTCTTGCGAACATGCAATGTGTATACACTTTGTTATATGTGTATTGTATGCATATATATTTGTATGTTAAATCATAATACATAGACTTTAACTATTATTGTATATTTTATACTCTTTTATTTATACTCTTATTCATTTTTACAAAAATTTCAGCATTATATATGTTGGCCCCCTTGAAATAAATACTTTACAAGCTGGCTTCTTCAACAAAAACATTCAAGTTACGTCTCTGCATACACGTGTGGAGCTTATGCATGTTTTAACATTATGGTGCGTCAAAAATTAAGATTGTTATGGAACTTACGCCGTACATAATTCTCAACATGAATAACTTTATGAGTGTTGCTCTAATGCATTCATTTTCCATACAACATTAACGAAACCTGTAGAAAGTTGAGGATAATTACTATAGTAACGTTATTGATAAATCTTGATGCGTATGCATGTGATTTATATTTGGTTTGACTTGTTTATTCTATTTACGAGTTTGGCTATTAGTAGGATTAGCACATATGTTTCTACTCCGTTGTTGATGTTGATTTTTTTTTAACCAAAAGTTACTTTATAGATTGTTGATCAAAGTCAAATATAAGCTTTTTAAATCTTACTGTAAACAATTGTGCGCTAGTGAGATATGTAGTTTGAGTTTGTGTGACGTTGGATGCAAACTTGAAACCGAAATTAGATGACGTGTCATTTAACTATTAAAGAGGCCTTTAGATGGCGGCCCAATCAAATAAAATGAATGGCTAGATGGTGGATCTAGTTGGGCCATCGGCCCACGCAATAAGTAAAAAGGCAAGTTAGCAAAAATAGCCTTCGACTTTGTTAAACATAAAATCTACTGAATTCAATGAAATGACTGGATCAGTTTGAGCCGACAAATTAAACCGAGTACTCACTCCGTCTCAAAAGAATGACCATCTTATTATTTATGTTTGTCCCAAAAAAAGTGTCCACATTTTATCTTTAGATAGTAATTATAATTTATAACTGGTTTTTCTACTTTAGCCTATAATGAAAACATGAATTAATTACTCTTTCATAATTTTTAAATTAATTATGAGGGTAAAAATGATTTCTTATCAATTAAAACAAACATTAATTACACATATCATAATTTGTGGACATTCTTTTTGAGACGGAGAGAAAAATATATTAAGGAGGTGTCTCGCACTGTGTTTCAGATTCTGAGTTTTTGAAAGCGTATACAAAAATTAATTCACTATTAACAAAAATGAAGCATTAAAATAATCATTATCATTATTATTTATCAACAAGGACTGCAAAATTGTTAGAAAGGTTAACGTTTTTTTAGTATGTAGACTTTAGGTAAAATAATTTAAGTAAATATTACAGTATTTAATTTTAGTATTTTTCTTTATTGACGTGCAAACTTTGAGCAAAAAATATATATTGATCTAACTGTGTTCTCGAGTATCAATTTAAAAAGAAGAGAAGAAAAAAAATTGTGTTCCAGTAAAATAAGTTCTCTCAAAATTGGCTAAAAGGGTTTACCTAATGATTTGTTATTTTTGTATTTTTATTTTATTTTATTTTTAAAGAAAAAAGTGAAATATATTATTACTTCAAAAACAATTGTATACAAGTAACAAATTAAGTGTAATGGACATATCTCCAACAACCTCTAGAACTGCATACTAAAAGCTAAGAATCAAATCTTCTAACTACTCTTTTTCTGGACATCAGGACATCTGTCTTTGATCAATCATTGTTAAAATGGTACCAAAACGCACAAATACTAATCACCCAACCAACCACCCATTGGTGATACTTTTATTCTAACAATAAACACAGAAGATAAGTCCCTAAACAAAGCTTATCAAGTACAATACAATCACAACTGTATCCTCTACAAATGTGTAACAAAGAATACATCAACACACTCACTAAACCAATAAACCAAACCAATACAAAGATCAAGATGATCTAAACCCAACAATCCGAAACCAAGAAACGTATATCAGACTTTGTAGGTGAAAGAAACTTTGAGAGATAAAACTTGTGAAACCCTAGATCAGACCTTCAGTATATATAGCCTGAGAGTTACACATTTAGTCCCTGCACAAACAGAAACTATCCAAAGAGATACCAAACATTAGAGGTTAGGAATAATAACTAACCATATTTACAAAACAACCCTTAGAGCTTCATTAGTTTGTCAAAAGGATATTAAACTATATTTCCAACATCCCCCCTCAAACTGATGAAGCAAAAAGATTTTCCATACCCAGTTTCTTTACCATAACTGCATGTTGTGCAGTACCAAGTGCTTTAGTCAGCACATCAGTAGTTTGATCCTTAGAACCAACCTTAACAGTTTGAATCAAACCTGATGCAAGTTTTTCTCTAATAAGATGCACATCAATATCAAATAGCTTAGTTTTTTCATGCATAACTGGATTTGCAGCTATCTGCATAGCTGCTTTGTTATCACAGCATAGCATAACATGCAACAAATTCTCAGATACTTCAAGATCTTTTAAGATCTTAAGTATCTACATAACTTCACAAGTAACAGATGCCATAGACCTGTATTCAGCTTCAGCTGAAGATCTAGACAAAGTATTTTGTTTTTTACTTTTTCATGAAACAGTATTACCATTAACAAAAACACAATATCTAGAAACAGATCTTCTGGTGACAGGACATTTAGCCCAATCAGCATCAGAAAAAGCCACTATACTGAACTTCTCACTTTTCTTAAAACTTATACCATTTCCTGGAGCAAGCTTAAGATATCTTAAAACTCTTAACCCAATATTAAAATGAGACTGTAAAGGAGCATGCATATACTGACTTAAACAGTGAACAACATACGCAATATCAGGTCTAGTCATAGTAAGATATATAAGCTTTCCAACAAGCTTTTGATAACTAGTAATATTTTTCAACAGCTTATCATTATCAGATTCTTTACAACTCAAAACAACATTCTCAGGAAATGGAGTTATAACAGGTCTACAAGCAAGTAACCCATATTCATGTAACAACTCCAAACAATATTTCCTTTGGTTTAAACATAAACCAGTTTTGGTTTTTAAAACTTCAATACCCAATAAATACTTTAATTCACCAAGATCTTTAATCTTGAATTTATTGTTCAAAAACTTTTTAAATTTTTCAATTTTAATTTCACTGTTGCCACAAATGACCATATCATAAACATAAACAAGATGAAACATTACTGTATCTCCTTTTCTCTTTATAAACAAGGAATGATCATTTTTAGATTGTTCAAAACCATCTTCAAACAAAGCTTCTGACAGTTTATGATTCCACTGTCTAGGAGCCTGTTTCAAACCATATAAAGACTTTTTTAACTTGCACACTTTAGTACTACCTTCTTTATAGTAACCTGGAGGAGGGAGCATGTAAACATCCTCACTCAGATTACCATAAAGGAATGCATTATTTACATCTAACGGAAACAACTTCCAATCATACTGAACAACAAGACTAATGAGACATCTAACAGTGCTCATTTTCACAACAGGACTGAAAGTCTCATCATAATCAAGACCCTCTTTTTGAGTATAACCTTTAGCCACTAACCTAGATTTGTATCTATCAATTTCACCATTTGCTTTATATTTTATCTTAAAAACCCATTTGGAACCAATAGGTGTTCTTCCAAAAGGAAGATCAACTTCAGTCCATGTATCATTTTCATATAAAGCATGTATTTCATCATTCATAGCACATCTCCAATTAACATCTTTAGATGCCTCAAAAAAAGAAGTAGGCTCACTAGACTTATTCACATTAGACACAAAGCAATAGTTATCAGAACTAAGCAAACAATGATTGGCATACTTACCAATACCATATCTAACTTTATTATCAAGGACATAATCATTCAACTTAGCAGGCAATTTAGAAGTTCTAGAAGATCTTCTACTGGTTCCTTCCTCTATTTGATTTTGAAAAACATTTTGGGACCTAGACTCATCTGGATTCTGGAAACTGTTTCCCTCAGACTCATAATTTTCATCTAAAGGAGTTGCAGACACTTCCAAAACTGGTTGCTGTGAGCTAACAGGACTTTGTATCTGTTCTGAACTCTTATCCCATTCACTGCTCACAACCAAACCAAGTCTAGAAGGACTACCTTCTCTACCAACAAATGCATACTCTCTATTCACATTTTCTATATTTGCATCATTGGGAATGGGACTAAGAGTTTTGGTTTTGACTCGACTCATTATAATCAAAAAAAGTTTAGATGTGTAATCTCGTAAATGTGTTCGAATTTACACTCTGACTCATTCTCAATGGAAAAATAGTTTCATAAAACTTTACATCCCTTGAATAAAGAACAAACCTATTTTCTAAACTTAAAAGTTTATAAGCTTTTTTACCACTAGCATAACCAATCAGAATACATTTTTCACATTTTTTTAAACTTATTAGATTCTTTTAAAATAGATGCAAAACACAGACACCCAAAACTCCTAAGATGAGACAGACTAGGTTCCCTACCATACACGAGAGAGAAAGGAGATTTCCCATTTAACACAGAGGAAGGCAACCTGTTATGAAAAGGATCCCTTGTTTCTTTAAATGAGAAACCCGAATTTCGTCACCCAACATGGCGGTGTAGTGCCTCATGTTCTTTCTTTAATGGAAATGTGTTCTTTAATGATCATTTTATCAATTTTTGTGCCAACTTAAAAGTTAATGGAGTTAGTTATCATCCGGTTGGATAATTGATTCAGGGCAAATCAACACTTAACTAATTCTACTCAAAATATGTTTAATGTGATTGATATTTCGATTTAAAATTATCGTTAGTCATCCTAATGGCACTTTGGCTAAAGTTACTCATGTTGGGAATCTAAGGTTGAATAATAATGTTGTTTTGTTTGATGTTTTGGTTGTTCCTGAGTATTGTGTTAGTTTAATGTCTGTCAATAAGCAGATTAAAGACAGTAAGTTTAAGGTTGGCTTTGATGAGACTAAGTGTTATATTCAGGATTTGAATCAACAGAGTGTGCTGGGGACTGGTAGTGAATATGGTGGTTTATATTTGTTTGATAAGCAAGTTTTGAAATTACTTAACAAGTTGGGTCATCCTGCTAACCATATTAAACTATATTTCCAACAATCATACCAAAACCATCATACTGACCATATTTACAAAACAACCCTTAGAACTTCATTAGTTTGTCAAAAGGATATTAAACTATATTTCCAACAATCATACCAAAACCATCATACTGAATGGTGACCAAAGATAGTGGCTCATTAAAAAAACCTTTCCAAGTAAATAATTGGGAAAAACCTTAAAAGAAGGAAAAAAAGTGCAACTCTCAAAGGATTTCCAATACTATTTACACAAAACAAACCATCCATTATTGTGCATTAGCACCTCAATATTGAAAAAGCAATCCCATCACAAACTAAACGACAACATCTTTTAGCACTCTCAAGTTATGACAGGGGTGCTTTTTAAGTATAAAAGCCATCGATTCAAATAACACATATGCATGCCACACATACCATATTCTCATACTTAAAGTTGTATTCTTGAACAAAAATGTTTTCTCTTAAATAAGACCACTAGTCACTAGCATTGTACAAGTGACCGCCACTTCAAACATGATATGCAATTGGAACCATATTCTCCACAACCCTTATCATTGTCAAAAATTTTGTAAATTCAATTAAATAAGACCATTAGTCATTAGCAACCCTTATTTCATTTAAAAGAAAAGAAAAAAAGAAAAAAAAATCTAAATTCAAACTTACCCAATCACCCTAAACCTATCATCACAGCAAATTGGTTTATATAGTCGGCTCATGGTTTATTTGTTTAAGACTTATGTTTTATAAGCTCTTTATTTTGTAGCTTATTTGCAACTCTTTGGCTTGTATAAGCTTATAATGATGTACTAATAAATATACATATAAGCCGAAAAGTTTCAACATAAACCACAAAATGTGAGGTTATTAAACATAAGCTAAAAACCGAATAAGCTACAAGCCAGCTATATAACTAGAGATTCAGAGCATCTGCGCGGGAAAAAAAACACTTGAATCCATTCAAGTCCCCGATTCACTCTATCTTCATAAACACAAATATCACAAAATCGAATAAAATTAGGTATGATCATTTGATAAAAAAACCCGATACACTTAGAACCGAACATTACCCTCAATGTTCTAAAGTGTTTGTATGCCACCCTTACACTTATAACGTAAAAAACCAATGCTAAAATTCTAAGTGTAAAGCGGGTATTTAATGCGATTCCTATGCCATTTATTAATTGTGACCCTAGTGAATCTTGCGAATGTAATTGGTGCGCCAATTACTAACATGGTTAAATATCATGATGAAATCAGATTCATTGAAACCAAGTGGAGTTTCTTTGAAACAAATCTCATAAAATACAAGTTGTTATTTTATTAGATTACTAGAACGTGTTTATTGAAACCAAGATGAGTTTGTTTTAAATAAAATCTGATAATAGAAGTCAGTATCATATTTTGTGGAAAATTTTCTTTGACTTGTTTAGCTTATTTAAACCAGTTGAGTTTAATTATAAACTAAATGTCACACCCCAAATTACTGCTTTTGCAATGAATGGAATTCACGGGATTGATCATCATAGCATCACAATCACAAGTTATATTGAACGACCTAAAGTGTCGCTTTGAAAACACATCGCTTGATTTTATAAAACAATCGAGTTTACAAAATATAGGTCCCAAATGAAAATCATCTTGTGCGGAAATAAGTTTGTTACAATTTAAACGATGTTTTAAGTACGTAAACCCAAGTGAGACGCTGTCGTCATCGCGACTCCATGATGTGTCCAAATGCATGCCATGAAGTGAATACCTTAGATACCGAGATAAAACATGCTAAAAGTGTCAACACAAAGGTTGAGTGAGTTCATAGAGTTTGTGTTGAAATGTAAAGCCTTCAAAATCGTTTATGCAAAGAAAGGCATTGTAATCCACCCGCCCAAGTTCCGCCCATACAAAACTTGCAACCCGTGTGTTCACAACCCACCGCCAAAATATGTGTAGTTTATATTCAAACACATGATGTCAAATGAATTCACGATAGTATCTAACTCGACGAGAACAATAGCACTTAATCAATAGGACTAGACTCAATGTATCAAGAGTCAACCGATTTAGAACATTATACTGACGAGAACTCAGTAGCACATAATCAATAGTACATGACTCAATGTATCGAGTCAACCGATATAGTACTTTATTCGACGAAAACAATAGCACGCGAACGAGAACAATTGATATAGTATAACACTTGATTTTGAAACAATGGTGATCATGATAGAATTTAGCCTTAAAAATCTAAAGTACTTGTGAAAACTAGTTAAGCATGTATCTCCCCAAAATAGTTTCAAACAATTGAAAATGGGGCTATGAAAACTCACTTGATACACTGGTATGATGACAAGAGTGAGTACCGAGGTATAGCGGAAACTTTAACCTTGACCTATTACGAATGATATGATATGTAATGAGTTATGATGTTATGATATGCATGCATTTCAGTATGTTATTTATACCATTTGTGAGTTTTGAAAAGAATACTTATCGTCGAAAAATACTCTTTTGACGCCTTGACCATTATTAAATCACTTTACAAGTATTTACGCCAAAATGTCATCCTACATTGGTTTCAGAATGATTTATAGTGAAATTATCACTTTTCGTCGTAAAATAATGTCGCCGGAAATTTCATGAAATTGACAAAATGGCTTCAAAAACTAGTCGTAAAATGGTGTACGTCGATCGTTAGGAAACGAACTCGACAGTTTTAGAAAGTTTGTATCAAAATCTAGAAGTTTCAGTTCATGAGTTTTCGTCATAGAGGTCTCGAGCATAAAGATAATAGGGGTTAAAGATGGTGATTTTGGCTAAAATGTTGGTTAAAAATGAGTTTCGGCAAAGTTTAAGCATCCGTAACTAATTTATTACAATTCCGCTATACAAACGGTTGGTCATTTTGAAAAATATGCTTGGTGATCTCGATTTTATTAGAAGACATCTCGTTACAAAAAGTTCCACATCATAGTTAAAAACAGCCTTCAACATGGTCGTTTTAGTTACCGTAACACTTGTCTCGTAAAAATAATATAGTTTTTCGTTTTTCTGAAAATAATAGTTACGGCAATTTTATGAAAACGTGCATATCTTAGTCGTTTCAAATCCGTTTTCTACGTATAATACGTCCTTAGCTTCGTATCAAATTATACTATTATATTTTTGATAAGTCGAATAATTTGTAAGCTTAGGACCTGCTTTTTAACTCGCATAAAATAAAAACATGTTGCTGAAATTTTCGAAAATGTATATATCGTCGTCAAACTTGAAAAATTCATAACTTCTTCGTTATAACTCCGCTTTAATCCGCTCAAGCGGCCACGGATTCTTTTTAAAGTATATTTTCTAAATATCAAGGCCAAAATTTCGTGCCTACCGTCGGATTTTCCAGAAAAACAAAATAAGGACAGAACACTTTTATACTTATCGAAAATAGTTTTTCTCGACTAAACCTATTCCAATCCTTCAAATCAACTCCAAAGCTATACTAATCCTACCATACACCTTCTTAGGGTGTCATGGGTTCCTAAACATCATCAAGACCAATAACTAACAAGGGAATAATTATAGGATGACCTTATATATATATAACACTAAAAATCATGTAAAAATGGTATAAATCAACATAAGTCTTGCATGCTTGCTATGAAAATGATAAAATACTTATGAAATGAAAAGGAAAGATGTAAAATGAAGTGATATGCTTACAAGTAAACTTGATGAGGTGCAAAGAACCAAGGTTTAACCTAAACACCCTAGGTTTTTATTTCAAAACCTTATATAAGAGTGTAATCTAGATTGTAATTACTTGAGCTTGCAAAATTTTGTGATCCCTTGTAAAAATCTTGGATGGCCGGTTTGAGATGATGAAGAACAAGAGAGAAGAAAAGTTTTCTTGACTTGTGAATTATTTGAGATAGAATGCAAGTGAATGAAGTGTTGGAGTGTAAGTTTACTTAAGTAATAAAAGAGTTTTAACAACCATATGATTCATCCCCCCCCCAATGGCCGGTTTTGGGGGGATTGTGTCTTTCAATTTTATTTTTTTTTTCTTTCTTTATTGTATAAGTAATTGTGTAGGTAAAATGTATAAATTAAATAAGTATAAGTTGTAACTTGTAGCTTTTATATACAATTGTGCATCTAAGGTAGTTTTAGTTCAGAATAAATTTTTATTAGATCAAAGTCAAGTATAATGAGATCATAAAAATTGTAAAAATACATTTTCTTATAAAATTTTAGTGATAAAATAATTATCGTGTAGTTTTTAAGAAAAACGTCGTAATAATATGATTATAACGATTTATATACAAAATAAATTTAGAATACTAGGTAAACTCAAAATATAGTTTTTATAAACTAAATGTAAGTACAAAAATATATCGGGATCATTTTTAGAAGTATCGGATTAAATATTCAAAATAATAACTCACGCGGTAACGTTTATTTAATATAAAATTTACACGTTTAATGTGAAATGCAATGTTATGAATGAACTAACATGATGCAAATGATGTTAATGAAATGTAGATTAAACTTAGTCCATATGAAATGTTCGTGATGATATGATCATGAATTCGCCGCTAAACCATTAAGGTTACGCGATTTGGAACACGAAACCTAGTTTACGATAAATGTTGAAATAGTGAAGCATGAATTGTTTCGAGAAATGACCGAAAGTACGAGTTGTCACATTCGCCCATCAAAAGGAATTCATCCCCGAATTCAGCTTCGTGTTAGTCTATCGAATTTTGGGTTTATGATGAATATCGAGGAAAGAAGACATGGAGATGTGTCGTTACGGTTGTCAATGATTGAGAGCGTATAAAATATCGTTAGTAGAGAAAACATCGGATGAATCTCTCATAAGTAACACTTTGACTTGGAACATGTGAAAATTTTGCTTGCACTAAGATTTATAAATAACGCCCCAACATAACGTGATCCTCCGCATTAGACATAGTTAGCTAGGCTATGCATAATTAAGGAACGATGACGTGACGTTCGATTTAGTTGTTATAACTCTCAATGTTTACAAGGATTTAAACTGTGTCGTTAAAATGATAGTTAAAGTAAAAAGGAAGTAAAATTCTCGTAAGTAATAACAAATCAGAAAGAAAATAAGTACGATAGATGAGAATATTTTACAATGAGTGGTTTATCAAAAGTAGTACATCTTAAGTTATAAAGATTCGGCTACGATGGAAAACATAAACTTAATACGACATAGTACATAAGGAGAAATAAGACTGTTAGTTTCCGAACTTCTTTAGTCTTCCGCGTTGTTGTGACCATGACGAGCTTCTCCTCCTCCTAACATGTATGCATTCCCATGAGCACCTTCAACTGGTTGACCTTGGTTTTGAGGACATTGATTCCGATAGTGTCCTTGCTCCCACATCCGGGCACGTGACTATGGCCTTGCCCCCGCAGCCCTTAGCAAGGTGTCCTACTTTGTGACAATAAAGCATATACCACATGGACCATTATGATGTAGCGTGCATTGGTGGCATCGCGTAAGTTTCTGCATAAGCTCTTCCCTTTGTTGGTGCAAAGAACATAGACCCCGCGACTTCTTGTCTTCTATTCCGTTGTCGGTGATGGTTAGTGTTACGGTTTTGGTCGTTGTTATTGTAACCTCCTTGGTCATTTTCCCATTTTCTTTTTGTTGTTGATTTGGTTATCGTCGCTGTAGTTGTTGTTTTGGTTATTGTGGTAGTTGGTGCGGTTGTTGGTATTGTTGTTACGGTTGGTGTTGGTGGTGTTGCCCTCTTTACTACTTGTGCCATAAGCTTTTGAGACAATCGAATAGATTCCTCAATCGTCTCATGGATCAAAGGAAGTCACGCCACCTTGAATAATTTCGAAGTCCTTCAATGAAAGCCTCCAGAGCTTCTCATTATCCGAAACCATAGATGGGCATAACACGCCAATTCTTGAAACCTTCGAATGTAAGTAATAATGTCATACCCAATAGTTACCAACTCATAGAATTCGGTCTCCAACTTCTTCACTCAGACGTGGACAAAACTTCTTTGTTACCAAACCTTTAAATTGCTCCCAAGTGAGCTTGAAAGCATTCTCCATTCCCATCGGCCGAGCATAAGAGTTCCACCACGACAATGCTCCATCAAGTAGGGTACTCGTAGCAAACTTGACCTTGCTATCATCCGGCAATTACATAACAAAACACGGACTCAATTTCTCAAACCATCGAACCATGGCGTGGCTCCTTCGGTACCTCTAAACTTAGTGGGATCTCCACTTTGAAATCCTTATACTAACAGATTTTAACTCCGGACCCCCCAGATTTCTCAGAAGAAGAAGAAGCCTAGCGGCTTCAAGAAGAACATGGCCTCAAGAAGCAAGCAGCAGCCCACCGCTTCCTTTCAATCCTTAGAGCATCGGCCACGCTTATCCCTTACCAACTTTTGAATAGCCGCTAGTGTCAATTCGGTGCAATTTTCTTCTACGCCATATCTTCTTCAAAATAAAAGGAAAGGTGAGATGTAGCAAAGTCCGATGTCAATAATAAACGCTCCAAAGAGATGTGATAAGAAATGATAAGTTTGAGGTTATTTTCAAAATGATCGACGGTTTCCTAAGAAATGGGTTATGAGATGTTGTAAGTGCTTCAATGTATGATGGTTTAGTGACTTAATGTGTGAGTAAAGTGTAACTCGACATGTTAGTGGTGAAACAAAGGAGTGAGAGTGACTTCGCCCTATTTAAAGGTTTATCTCGGCATTCAACGTTATCGGTGATGAATCAATTGATGTGAAAATTGTGATAGGGAATGACAAGGAATTCTCCACATTAGAGTATGAAGAAAGAATAATGGAATGGGCATTTAAAGGCATCCATGTGACAATCGATATGAAATGAAAGTAAATAACTCGAAAAAAAAATGTACGTATAAACAGCATGTAAAGTGAACATGCACTTATGATGAAATGATGAGATGCTATGATAATGTAGTTATAGTCTAGGGTCAATGATGCAACCTAGTTCTCTATAATCAAGCTCGATGCCAATCTGTCACACCCCAAATTACTGCTTTGCGCCGAATGGAATTCACGGGATTGATCGTCATAGCATCACAATCACAGCTTATATTGAACGACCTAAAGTGTCATTTGGAAAACACATCGCTTGATTTTATAAAACAATCGAGTTTACAAAATATAGGTCCCAAATGAAAATCATCTTGTGCGGAAATAAGTTTGTTACAATTTAAACGATGTTTTAAGTACGTAAAACCCAGTGAGACGCGTCGTCATCGCGACTCCATGATGTGTCCAAATGCATGCCATGAAGTGAATACCTTAGATACCGAGATAAAACATGCTAAAAGTGTCAACACAAAGGTTGAGTGAGTTCATAGAGTTTGTGTTGAAATGTAAAGCCTTTCAAAATCGTTTATGCAAGAAAGGCATTGTAAATCCACCCGCCCAAGTTCCGCCCATACAAAACTTGCAACCTGTGTGTTCACAACCCACCGCCAAAATATGTGTAGTTTATATTCAAACACATGATGTCAAATGAATTCACGATAGTATCTAACTCGACGTAGAACAATAGCACTTAATCAATAGGACTAGACTCAATGTATCGAGTCAACGATTTAGAACATTATACGACGAGAATCAGTAGCACATAATCAATAGTACATGACTCAATGTATCGGTAGTCAATCGATATAGTACTTTATTCGACGAAAACAATAGCACGCGAACGAGAACAATTGATATAGTATAACACTTGATTTTGAAACAATGGTGATCATGATAGAATTTAGCCTTAAAAATCTAAAGTACTTGTGAAAACTAGTTAAGCATGTATCTCCCCCAAAATAGTTTCAAACAATTGAAAATGGGGCTATGAAAACTCACTTGATACACTGGTATGATGACAAGAGTGAGTACGCTGAGGTATAGCGGGAAACTTTAACCTTGACCTATTACGAATGATATGATATGTAATGAGTTATGATGTTATGATATGCATGCATTTCGTATGTTATTTATACCATTTGTGAGTTTTGAAAAGAATACTTATCGTCGAAAAATACTCTTTTGACGTCTTGACCATTATTAAATCACTTTACAAGTATTTAAGTCAAAATGTCATCCTACATTGGTTTCGTAATGATTTATAGTGAAATTATCACTTTTCGTCGTAAAAAATGTCGTCGGAAATTTCATGAAATTGACAAAAATGGCTTCGAAAAACTAGTCGTAAAATGGTGTACGTCGATCGTTAGGAAACGAACTCGACAGTTTTAGAAAGTTTGTATCAAAATCTAGAAGTTTTAGTTCATGAGTTTTCGTCATAGAGGTCTCGAGCATAAAGATAATAGGGGTTAAAGATGGTGATTTTGGCTAAAATGTTGGTTAAAAATGAGTTTCGGCAAAGTTTAAGCATCCGTAACTAATTTATTACAATTCCGCTATACAAACGGTTGGTCATTTTGAAAAATATGCTTGGTGATCTCGATTTTATTAGAAGACATCTCGTTACAAAAGTTCCACATCATAGTTAAAACAACCTTCAACATGGTCGCTTTAGTTACCGTAACACTTGTCTCGTAAAAATAATATAGTTTTTCTGAAAATAATAGTTACGGCAATTTTATGAAAACGTGCATATCTTAGTCGTTTCAAATCCGTTTTCTACGGATAATACGTCCTTAGCTTCGTATCAAAGTATACTATTATATTTTTGATAAGTCGGAATAATTTGTAAAGCTTAGGACTCGTTTTTAACTCGTACAAAATAAAAACATGTTGCTGAAATTTTCTGAAAATGTATATATCGTCGTCAAACTTGAAAAATTCATAACTTCTTCGTTATAACTCCGCTTTAATCCGCTCAAGCGCCACGGATTCGCTTTTAAAGTATATTTTCTAAATATCAAGGCCAAAATTTCGTGCCTCACTGTCGGATTTTCCAGAAAACAAAATAAGGACAGAACACTTTTTATACTTATCGAAAATAGTTTTTCTCGTACTAAACCTATTCCAATCCCTTCAAATCAACTCCAAAGCTATACTAATCCTACCATACACCTTCTTAGGGTGTCATGGGTTCCTAAACATCATCAAGACCAATAACTAACAAGGGAATAATTATAGGATGACCTTTATATATATATAACACTAAAAATCATGTAAAAATGGTATAAATCAACATAAGTCTTGCATGCTTGCTATGAAAATGATAAAATACTTATGAAATGAAAAGGAAAGATGTAAATGAAGTGATATGCTTACAAGTAAACTTGATGAGGTGCAAAGAACCAAGGTTTAACCTAAACACCCTAGGTTTTTATTTCAAAACCTTATATAAGAGTGTAATCTAGATTGTAATTACTTGAGCTTGCAAAATTTTGTGATCCCTTGTAAAAATCTTGGATGGTCCGGTTTGAGATGATGAAGAACAAGAGAGAAGAAAAGTTTTCTTGACTTGTGAATTATTTGAGATAGAATGCAAGTGAATGAAGTGTTGGAGTGTAAGTTTACTTAAGTAATAAAAGAGTTTTAACAACCATATGATTCATCCCCCAATGGCCGGTTTTGGGGGGATTGTGTCTTCAATTTTATTTTTTTTTCTTTCTTTATTGTATAAGTAATTGTGTAGGTAAAATGTATAAATTAAATAAGTATAAGTTGTAACTTGTAGCTTTTATATACAATTGTGCATCTAAGGTAGTTTTAGTTCAGAATAAATTTTTATTAGATCAAAGTCAAGTATAATGAGATCATAAAATTGTAAAATACATTTTCTTATAAAATTTTAGTGATAAAATAATTATCGTGTAGTTTTAAGAAAAACGTCGTAATAATATGAATATAACGATTTATATACAAAATAAATTTAGAATACTAGGTAAACTCAAAATATAGTTTTTATAAACTAAATGTAAGTACAAAATATATCGGGATCATTTTAGAAGTATCGGATTAAATATTCAAAATAATAACTCACGCGGTAACGTTTATTTAATATAAAATTTACACGTTTAATGTGAAATGCAATGTTATGAATGAACTAACATGATGCAAATGATGTTAATGAAATGTAGATTAAACTTAGTCCATATGAAATGTTCGTGATGATATGATCATGAATTCGCCACTAAACCATTAAGGTTACGCGAATTTGGAACACGTAAACCTAGTTTACGATAAATGTTGAAATAGTGAAGCATGAATTGTTTCGAGAAATGACATGAAAGTACGAGTTGTCACACTAAATATAGTTCTTGACACTTTATGCATTTGAAAGTAGATCTATAGAAACCTTGTTGAGTTTCTTTGAAAGAGTAAATCTATTTTGAAACCTTGTCGAGTTTCATTGTAGAATTATACCATGTGATGCGATCTATTAAGATATTGTTATGATGATTAACAAAATCATATTACAAATTTGTTTTTGTTTCAAAACATTATGTAATATGCGATATTGTTTAACTGTTTAATCGAAAGACTTGTTTAAAAGCGGTTTTGTATAATGGATCTTACAAAACAGTAGTGTTTTAAACAAAATTTGATATTATCGTGTTTGTTAAGAAACACTTTGTGATATAGCAAGTTGTTAATTATTCCAAATTTAGTGTTACACTAATAACGGAATATTAACAGAATGTTCGGAATGTCATGAGTGACATCTAAAAAATCTGCTCCCGAACTTGATGAAAGGGAGACCGATACTCGAGTTATGTGTACGGTAGATGCTTTAAAACATTCAAATTTTATGTGCCATAACTATGGGTTAAATGGCTTGAATGAAATGAAAATTGTTGCCAAGGCGGATCCGACATTAGAAAATGGTGGATTAACACTTGGGCATCATGTCATGAGTATGATGATAAGAGTTTGGTTAACTCTTTAAAAGTAGCGTAAAATGGAGAGATGCAATCTATGGGCAACTCTATAATCGCTAATAGCAAGGGAAAAGAAATGTGATGTTGAAATTCACATGTGGAAAAGAGCTTAAGTGAACCAACATGTTGTATGTGCCGAGATTCATAGGAATCTTGTATCTGGATGGTTGCTTAATAAATTTGGCTTTATTTTTATTTTAATCAAATAAAATTGAGTTAACATTGAATAAAATTTTGGTCGGTACGGGTTATGCCCATCATTAAATGTTTAAGCTGAATTTTTAATAAAAATGAGTATGAATTCAGCTTATTTGATCCTTTGAATGTATAGCATGGCCAACTCGGACATGTTAATTTTAACTCAATACATTGTTTAATTAAATAAACGAACACGGATTACAAAAGTAAAACTTATGTTGAAGCCAAATTGACAAGATTGTCTTTTCACTCGGTTGACCAAAAAAAATTAACCGAACCCTTGATTCACATAGTTTTATGTGATTTGGAATCGATACCTACAAAGGTAGCAATTAGGTACATCATCGTAATTGTTGATGGTAGTACAAAATATTGCGACTTTTACTTACTTGAGAGTAAGAATATAGACAAGATTGATCTATACAAATAAGTTGAGAATCAACTTATTATCGAAAACAAGGCGGAAGTGATATTGGAGGTAAATATGTGTCTTCGCTCATGTATGTGCTAAACATGGAATAAGACATAAATTTATTGCTCCTTATACACCACAACATAATTGTTGATAGGAAAGAACTGTGCCTTAAAGATATAGTTATGCCATGTTGTTAAAGTCATGGTTTAAGCCATGGCATGGGGAAAGCGGTTTTATTGGCTACTTATCTTTAGATAAGATCCCCGTAAGGAAAAGAAGATAGTTTTATGAACTATGGATGGGAAGAAACCATCCTATAAGTACTTACGAATGTGGGGTGTCTATCTGATCGACACCCAAGGTTCAAAATATTGGACCTAAAACCGTGGTTTGCATAATTTTGGATATGCTCATAACAGTAGTGCTTATCATTCTTTGTATGTGATTCGGAAACGATGAATATACACAAAGATACGATAACCGAATCAAGGAAAACTTTCATTGTATGAAACTGTGTTTCCTTGATTATTAGAGGAGAATGGATGTTCATCTAGGCTTGGTGGTAGAGTTGTCCATGATGAGAGGCAACTAAATGATGAAGTCCTTCATGATGAGAGACATCAAGATGATAATGTTGTTCGTGATAAGAGACAACAAAGGAGTTGATAATGATCTCCAAGATGAGAGACAAGATCAAATTGAGGAAGAAGAGGTTTGGACCCGATTTTGTTTCTTTTATGGTTGAAAACGAACCTACTTCATACCGAGAGGCGGTTACTTCCTCAGAAGGGCCTCAATGGAAAGAAGCCATTAAAAGTGAAATAGATTCTATTTTACAAATCATACTTGGGAGCTCGTGGATTTACCTCCTGGTTGTAAACCACTAGGCTATAAATGGATCTTCAAGAAGAAGATGAAAGCCGATGGCACCATTGACAAGTATAAAGCAAGATTAGTAATCAAAGGATTTATACAACGAGAAGGTCTTGATTACGTTGATACGTATTCACTTGTTACGCGAATAACCTCAATTAGGATGATACTTGCTATTGCCGCTTTAAGAAATTTGGAAGTTCACCAAAAATTTGGAATTTCACCAAATGGATGTGAAAATGGCATTTCTAAATGAAGATTTAGAAGAAGAAATCTACATGAACCAACCCGAGGGTTTCATGGCTCCTGGACAAGAGAACAAAGTTTGTAGGCTTGTTAAGTCATTATATGGCTTAAAGCAAGCTCCCAAACAATGACATCAATTTTTTTTTCACGTCATGTCAGAACGTGGATTTAAAAAAATAACGGATGTTTGTGGAAAGAAATAATTGTTGGTATATATGTAATCATGTGTCTATACATAGATGGTATACTTATCACTCAAAGTGATAACAAGATAATCAAATCCACTAATGAAATGTTGGAGTCAAGATTTGACATGAACTACATTGGCTGCTCGATATGGTTCTTGGAACTAAGATCATATGAAACCAAATGGATTTGTTTTGAAGTCAAAACACTATAAGGACAATATTCTTCAGAGGTTCAATGTGGGGATTCCGCCTAGCTAGAACTCCAATGACATCTTTTAAATCTATTTATAATAGAGGTAGAGGTGTTGCCTATTTTGAATACTCGAGAATATTGGGCGCCTTATGTGTCTAATGATTGTGTAAGACTTGATTTAGAAATTAAAATCAAGTTAAGTAAATATACCATTAATTCAAGTGATGACCATTTGAATAGTATTACACAAGTACTATGATACTTACGATATTGCATTTTGGAAGATATCCAATCATTATCTAATGATAGAGTAATGCAAATATGGATTCTTACATAAAGAATCTAGATCCACTAGAGCGATGTATTGACTCTACGTGGGAAGTCGTGTCTTGGAAATCTTGAAAGTATTTCAAATGACTTTTATAGCTAAATCTATGGTGGAATTTGAATTTATCATTTGAGATAAATTTATAGAATATGCGGATATCTGCGTTAATTCAGTAGAGGACATACCAAGATGGCGTAAACCGTAACGACCATCTATATAAAGTGTGATAGTCAATTGAAATTGACAGAGCTCATATCACAATGTAAAACGGTAAGTCAAGACATATCCATCATAGACGTTGATTGGTGCGATAACTACTCTCAACTAGAGTTATCACGATTGACTACGTAAAGTCAATAGATAACATTGCGAATCCGCTTACGAAAGGCTTAAGAAGAGAGTTACTTAGTAAGTCGTCTAAAGGAATGGGACTAAAGCCCTTAAAGGAATGAGTTTATATGAAGGAAAACCTAACCCAGATTGATCGAGATCCCAAGATCCGGGTTCAATAGACAACCTAATCATATAAATGTGGGGAAGTCACGTCAATATGGGGAGTTACTTAACATTGTAACTTCCTAGTCCATTCCTATAACAAATGTGACTTGTTGAGAGGTTAAACATATGGCTTTAATGATTCGTGATGAAATCACAAAGCATAATGATTCGAGATGAAATAACAAACATATGTTTTAATGATTCAAGATGAAATCCCCTATGTGAGAGAGAGTGGGTCGCTTTGAAGGAATTGTGGGGGCAAATCCTAAGAGCTCTTGCAGAACCAGGCTAGTGTTCATGACCATAACGAACATGACTATGAGGACTTGAAAATGTCGGGAGAGTCTTGTGTGAAGTGTAATGTCGCTCACGTAAACAGAGGTGAGTTCAAGGACATCGCGTCTACTCGGATCTAGGAGACTAAGTGCATCTCACAAGGAAGGTTCAAAGGGTCATACCTACCTATCCTTTGCAAGATTCAACTATTGGAATTTCATCTTAATTTTGTGTATTACGACCAATCTCCATTCATGTGGGGATTGTTGAAAATTGGTTGGCAAAAGTGACTTTGACCAACTTTGGACACAATTATCTATATGTATATGTCACATATATGAGTAATAGTTTGTAGGTTCACGTTCTCCTCAAGAGAGCTTCGAATAAGCCTTTATGTGTCTAAAATAGAGTTGATGTGAATGAGATATCGGGTCTCAAAGTTAGGCATTCGGTACCATGCCTAAAGAGGAAAAGTAGTTTATTTTCAATCCCACATCGGTGGGATGAGTAAACTTAGAGGGAGTCTATTTTGTATAAATAGAGGCCCTAATTCCACAAGTTTTACACACATCAAATCAATAGTTATTATTGATTTCCAACATATGGAATATGCATCTCTTAAGATGAAATTCCAAGCAGTTTTGTTAAGTCCGATAAGACAACTTACTATTTTGGTCATTGTACCGGGAAATGACGGCGAATATGTTTTAAGGAAGCGTGTCAAACACGTGCCTCGGCTTTTAGTGCTTCTTTGTTAATCTCTATTGGTGATCAAGTAAGTCTTTTGACTATTTTATTATTTTATTTAATTATCGTTTATCTCGCTACATTATGTTTGTATTTAATTTTCGTTATTTATTTATCGTTAATTTTATTTATTGTAATTTAGATTTTATTAATAAAAGTGTAACTGTTTCCCTACACCGATCTCCGTGACCTTTGCCGATTATCCGTCGCTTCAAATCCACTCCGTTAACCGATCCTCCGTTAGTCCGTATCTCCGAAGACGTTACGCACTTTTCGTTACGTTTATTTGCTTAATAAACGTATAGTTATCAAATTTGCATTAGTTACATTATATATATATATATATATATTACTGTATCTATTTGTTAGATCAGTTATTATGTTATTCATTATAATGTGTATAAGTATCGTTATTGTTAAATTTTGGGGTATTAATCAGGCAAACATGTCATTCTATCAATTGCTAATGGTCTTCAAGTTTTGTTCAAGGTGTTTATTATAGGGGTTAATCATGGACAAAGCATAAATGGTTTAAAGTTCCAAGAAGCTCATTTCTCGAAGCCTTTCTCATTTCTGGCGATGAGTCAATTATAGCCGTTAGAGGGTCTTTATGTATCTTAATCTCCTATTTAATAAGTCCCTTAATCTAGGGTTACATACAACTATGTGCAAATCATTATCTCACACTCTTCTTTCTCGATCATTTCACCGATCTTGTTTCTTCTTTGTATCTATGATTATTGTCTCATTGACATTAATCTGATCTTGTAATACTCGGATACTACTGTTGATTTAATCTAAGCCGACTATTGAGGCTTAGGTTTGAATAAAAGCTCTGTTGTTTATCTATTGTTGCTGATACTTTCGTACACGGTATCAGAGCTTCAGGCTCATTATCACTATTGATTCACCATCCAAGGGTTTCTTCATAGAAACTTGGGGACATCTCTTCAGCAACAAGTTGGTGGTTTGGGGTTATTGCTATTAGGCATAATCACTGGGTATTTCTTATTGTGATTTGTTCTTTCCGCTGCATATTGCTCTGTAAGTCTAAGTCTAATATCTTCTTCAAACAAACAGTACTTAAGTCTTTGTGGGTGCAAACGGGTAGACTAACATCTTGATCTGCCACCTCTGAGTGGTATGAATACATGCTCTGGTTTACCCCAGTCCACAGGCTTGGTGCTTGTTGTTTCTTAATTACAAAGTCTTATTTATTTGTCTATCTGCTCTTGCTATTATCTCTGTCTGTGTTTTTATCTGTCTTATTGTTTGCATTATGGCTATTGGTGATGATAATATTGGTGGTGGTGGTGGTTCTTCCACTGAGAAAAGCTTATCTTTTGGTGATGCTTTGTATTTACATCCCAATAACACCAATGGTACTCCCATTATTTATATCAAACTCACTAGAACTGAAAATTATAAAATATGGAATATGGCCATGACCTTTGCCTTAAGGAATCATAATAAGTTAGGGTTTATTGATGGTACTTGCATAAGAGATGACTCAAACCCTAGTCTTGCTAATCAATGGGATACTTGTAACTCGCTGTGGTTACCGGATTCTTAACTCTCTCATCTGAATTATTTGTCGGTGCTATCTATGCTAAACCGCTTATGAAATGTGGAATGATCTTAAAGATACTTATGACAAGGTTGATGGTTCAACTATTTTAATTTGCCTAAAATATAAACTCTCTTAGTCAACGTGGGTCTTCTCTTGCGATTATTACAACAACCTTAACTCTTTATGGAAACAATTTGATTGTATGATTAGCTTGCCTCCATGCACTTGTGAGGTCAGAAAACATTTTGAAAACACAATCGCCTAATCAAATTAATGCAATTTCTTATGGGTCTTGATGACACTTATGTTCCTATCATAAGTAATATTTTAACCGAGACCCTTTGCCTAATGTCAAAACTGCTTTCTCTGTTGTCTCGGAGAAGAATCTCACGTAAATGTGTCATCCGGGAATAGTTATGCTAAATCAATGCCACCGCTTTTGCTACAAAACTTTTGATAGTGGAAAATTTTTGATAACAAAAAGGATCTAATAACAACAATTTTAATAAAGGTTCGTTTTAATGTTGTAACAATTTAATAACAGAGGACCAAACATGAATCTCAAATGTACCAACTGCAAAAACCCGTCACACTGTTGATAGATGTTATGATCTTGTTGGCTATCCCGCCGGATATGTCAAAATGAACTTTAATGCTAAACCTGCCAGCAGAATAATGTTTCCACCGATACTAATCATGTCACCGATAATAGAGCTAGCAACTCTCCTGCCTCTTTGTCTAATGAATGACTCTCCGCACTTATGAGTCTTCTTAATGACAACAATGTGTCTTCTCGCTAATGCCAACATGGCGGTAAAAATTTTTCGTGAACTTTCTTTAATAGCAATTGTCAAGTTTAACATAAACTTCAGAGATTTTTAACAACACCACAAAACCTTATCTCGAAACATCGCCTTGGTTGGATTGTTGAATCTGGTGCAAATCAAGACATGACCGTGTCTACAAAATTTTAATTAATGTCGTTGACATTTCAAATCTTGGTCTAACTGGGACATCCCAATGGTACTCAGTGCCTTAATTACTAAAATTGGTGATTTAAAGGTCAATAATGACCTAACTCTTTTGATGTTCCGTTGTTCCCGAGTACAATGTCGCTTTGTTGTCTGCTCATAAGATTGCTAGAGACAATAAGATGTTTGTTGGGTTTAATGAATCTAATTGCTATATACAGAGATTTACGTCAAAAAGGATTGTGGGATTGGTAAACAATGCAATAGGTTATATATGTTTGATATTGATTCTACATGTAAGATTGCCTCTAATAATCAGATTTACATCATCATATTTCTAGAAATTTCAGATCAAAGACTTGGTCATCCCTCCGACCAAGTCCTACATATACTTAAACCCACTCTTAAACTTGATAGTACATCCGAATCGACCATCTCGTGATACTTGCAATAAAGCTAAACAAACCGGGAACCATTCCTCTAAGTGAACACAAGTCAACTAAAATTGGTCAACTTGTTCATCTAGATGTATGGGGACCATATAAAGTCACTAGCAGAGATGGTTACAAATATTTTTTAACCATTGTTGATGACTATTCTAGGGATGTCTGGGTTTATATGCTTAAGGGAAAGGATGATGTTTATGTTTCCATTGTTAACTTTACTCACATGCTATCAAATCAATTTGAACACAATGTTAAGACATTTAGAAGTGATAATGGGACAGAATTTGTCAATAACAAACTTCAACACTTCTTTCATGAAAAGGGAATTTTACATCAAACCTCTTGTGTTTATACACCACAACAAAATGGTATTGCAGAAAGGAAACATAGGCATCTCCTTAATGTGGCTAGATCCCTTATGTTTCGTAGGAATTGCCTCTATATCTTTGGCCCGAATGTGTTCTAATCACGCCTATGTCATAAACAAAGTTACCCTCTTGGTGTTGTCCGCAAGTCTCCTTCTCCTTGTGTATGGGCATGACCCTTCACTCTCTCTCCTTAGAGTCTTTGGTCGCTTATGCTATGCCACCATTCTCAACATCTCGATAAATTTGGTAGTAGGTCCGAGAAAAGTGTCTTTATTGGTTATTCAAATGAGAAAAAAGGTTATAAACTTTACCTTAGAAACAAAAATATCTTTTATTCCGTAGATGTCAAATTTTATGAAACTGTTTTTCCTTCAAAATGAAAAAATACTTTGTCAAAACCTTTTGTTGAAACTTATGTGCCTAAAGATTTAAATCACAAAATTTCTTTGACTCACAAATAAGTCCCAATGATGAAGGAGAGTGACATCCTATGATGATGGCACAAAGTTGAGTCATCCTACTAGGAATGATGAACTGTTGCAACATCTATAGATGACAATACACACCACGAGGGCACCATATCACATGAATCACATCCTGCCGATGCACCTTCGATTCTGCTGATACATCATCTCGATTCAAATCGAACTCGAACAAGAAAGAGGCTTGCCAACCATCTGCTTGCTAGAAGGTCAACCGAATTTCTAAGTTGCCCAAGAATCTTAATGACTTTATTGTAGAAGGTAAAGTCAAATATGGTGTTGAAAAGGTTGTTAATTACTCTAACCTTAACAAAGAAAATTACCGCTTTGCTTCTAGTCTTAATAAAAGTATTGAACCTACTGTATGAAGAAGCTATCCTTGATAGTAATTGGGTTGATGCTATGAACTCAAATTGAGGCCTTACATGAAAATCATGCTTGGGATATAATCGATCTACCTCCTAATAGAACTCCCATTGGCTACAAATGGATCTTTAAAATCAAATATAAAGCCAATGGTGAAGTTGATAGATACAAGGCTAGATTAGTTGTTAAAGGTTATAACCAAAGGGAAGGAATAGACTATGATGAAACTTTTTCTCCTGTGAAAATGTTCATCGTTAGATGTCTTATTGCCTTAGCTGTGAAAAACAAATGGCCTTTTTTCCAACTTTATGTTAACAATGCTTTCCGTATGGAGATCTTGATGAGGATATCTATATGACCATCCATAAGGGTTCTCAGAATGAGAATAATAAGAATAAAGTTTGCAAACTTGTCAAGTCTCTATATGGCCTAAAACAAGCTCCCAGGAAATGGAATGAAAAACTTGTTAGTGTTTTAAAAGAAAATAATTTTGTTCAATCTGTCAATGATCATTCTTTGTTCACCAAAATAGAGAATAACAAGTTTATTGCTCTACTTGTTTATGTGGATGATATTGTCCTTACTGGAAATTGTATTGATGAGATAAACCTATTCAAAGAGTTTCTAAAATCAAAATTTCATATCAAAGACTTGGGAAACTTAAAATATTTTCTTGGCATTGAGGTTTTAAAAACTGGGAATGACATTTGTTATAGCTTTAAATCGATTAGTATAGAAGTATAGATGATTGTTGTGTATACGAGTTTGTGTTTTTTGATATCTAGTTGTTCGGCTCTGTCTATATCAGTTTGAAGCTAAGTAAGTTTAGTGCGCATAACATCATTGAACTTACACTTGTTAGATTACTTATTATACATGATCATGATATGTACTAGTTTGTGATTATAACGTATGATTATCATATTTACATTGTGCCAAACATCTGTTTTAATTTGTATACTATTTGGTTTTGATATTATGTGCAAAGAAATGAAGTCAAACGGGTTATTTTTGTTATTGTTTTGTTCTGCTCCTATGTATTTAACCGAGATCTGATGCTTTCCTAAGAGAGTGTTTGGCTTCATGATATGACTAGTTTCTGATACGGGAGTTGGAAGCTACGCCGAGGAGTTTCAGGATATGAAGTATATAAGTGAGTCATTGCCAAATATGATACAGGGTAAGACCTTGATTCGGCTTAATATAGCTTGGATCAACTCAGAGTACCGCTTCTGTAAGATCCTGCTATTCTGCAATTGATTTTATTACTGTTAGAAAAAGATTCTGCTAAACGTTACCATGAAATTTGATTTTTTTATAAGAGTGTGATGGTTCTATTCAGTTACATCCATAAAGCTATTTGATCTCTAAATAGCCGTTATCTTGAATGTATCATAATTAACTGATATGTAGCTTTTTTCTATCATATGCAGATGGAGTTATATCAATTGCAACTACCAGTAAGTATTATTCTTGTTCGATTGTGTTAGTTTACGTTATAATACTTGCACTTTCTGAGCTATTATAGACGTATTTTTTAACTAACATCAGCATATGATCCACATATATAGAGGGAGAGTATATGACTTGAAGATGACTTCAAATTGAGTAGTTCAAAGCATTTTTACCGCTTAAAAACACTTTAGGAATTTTATCAATTGAACATAGGTCATACTCAGAACAGAGTTAGAATCGGAAAATGGCTTCATTTTGTATCAAATAAGATGGAACAAACTACAAGGAAATTGCAATATTGCATAGTATAAGTTCAAATCATGTCATGATCAGTTATTATACACTACTTATCTTATATACCATGTTATTAAGAAATTATGTTTTCAGGATATTAGTTTGTGTTTTCAAAGGCTGGCTAGACTTCTCTATTCCCAGCCTTACCAGTTGACAAACAGAAAACATATGCTGTCGATATGCTATATACTTAATCTGTTTGTTTGTTATAATTTGATATTTGCAGTCAAATGTGATAATAAAATATTTCACTACAATATAGATCTTAAACAGAAGGATCGCATGAAAAGGGTGGCTAAATTACCATTAAGCTCCAAGAATGGAGCAACATTCAGGCATGTAATTAGCTAGAAGTTATTTAAGTTAATTTTAAAACTGTCTTGACATTCATTCCATAATTGCTTTCTTTCAGTGGGACTGAAGTATCATTCTCAACGTTTCATAGTGTCGATGAGTTACTGGCAGATATTACTTTCTTTTTCCGAAAGGTTAGTTGTCCATGTCAACAAACTAACTAGCGCCGAACCATAAACCTTTTATTTTTTTGGGCTGTTTCTAGGAGTCTTTGCTTATGTTTTGTTTGTATTGTTGATTCTGCAGATGCTAATTATGAAGGTTCCTGTAAGTATCATCTCAAAATCCTTATTAATTTATTATAGACCTTTGCATAGCTATTGCCTGTCCTTCATTTACAGCGACTACAAATGATCTGACATAATGTTTGTGTGAGGTGGATTTTTCTTAAGGTTATTATAGAAACTACATATTAAGTCATAGCAATTCAACAAATTGATACTGCATTCATGTGTATTGCTATGACTTAATTAATAACTGGCCTCATTTTGTCCTTTTACATCTCAAAGTGGTAGTTATAGCTAATCTTTCTCATCATAACTACACGACTGTTATTACTTTTGTCTTATCAGAAGGTTGGAATTGAGCTCATTGTTGACAAGGGAGAACTTTCTGAGCAACCATCTGTAAATGTTATCGTGGTGAATGAGTGCATTGATTTACCATCAGAAGAAAACGCTGCATGTCTTCAGTCAGGCATTATGGATTATGTTCTCAAGCATGGGAATCAACGTGATAGTACATGTCACTCTTGCTTTCCAATCGGGTAAGTTCTAAACAAACTAAAATCTAATATTGAAAAGCTAGTATTGGAGTTTATCCTCCAAAGGTCAGATTAAATGGGTCATACATGTTTAAAGTCGCCTAAAGTATATCTTTAATGCATACAACATTTTAAATCATTTTTGTTCAAAATAATTGTAATACTGTGGTTTTCGTAATCATAGTTAATGCATCAGTTATATAAGTAGATATATAACATAAAAGTGTTTTCTTCAACTGAACCCGGCTTCTTTCACACAATACAAAAGTGACCTGTTTTGACCCCAAACCCCCTGTACAAAAAGTCCTAATGACATTTTATTCCAAAAGTATACAAGTAATCAATAGTAAGTACATTATATGATGTGTGTAGGGTTGAGTTTTTTGACCCGTTCCATTCTTGATTTTGTTAGGGAACACTTGAAAACTGGAAGTGGGATGGTTTGCAAAAGTACAAAGAATGCTGAAACAACGATAGAAGTTGTGGTTATCATCAGTGAATTATCAGAGCTGATGAATCCATCATGTATCAGGGTGTGTGGTAGTAAAACAGAGGTCAGTCCGCGCGCACACACACACACAGGTTAAATACAAGATTCTCCTTTGACTTGTATTTATTTTCGATTTTCTTGTAACTTAATGACTACATGCTTTTCAGGTACTCTACTTTAGTGACTTCTTACTTAGCCCGATTTCTCAATCATTGCTAGATGCATTGAAAAGCATCGATTGGAAATGCTATGGGATAAGCATAAAACGCAACTCGGACGAAGATGGCTGTGCATTTTGTTGAAGCAAATTCCCGCTATCTGATTAGGCTGGAGAGTCTTGCTTCAGTCAATGATGCCGGAGGGAAAGAGTCTTCCTTCCTGCACAATAAACGACACGCGTTAGCCTCGCCCTGGATGATGTCCAGGACCAAGCTCCGGCGTGAAAGTAAGCTGGAGGATAAGGATGGCAATAAATGCAGTGATTAATGTATGTGTGTGTATTTATATCTGTGGAACCATTAAATGTGTTGGGGTATTTATACTACCCCAACTATGTACCTTCGTCACTGTAGATATACTGTTCGTGCAGACCTATATTACCTGTTTGCAAGCCTATAGCCACCCTAGTTAGTAGGCCACGTGGTAAGAATCCCTTAAAAACTGGATACTGTCGTTTGTCGGCCGGATGGTTTGGACAATGTCGTCCGGCCAACGATGATGCCGGACTGCATGCCTTCCGGACACATACGCCAACATGTCCCCCCCAGTATTGGATCACCGGGTGAAGACCGATGGTGCAATACTTGAGAGTATATAACATTCCTGAACGTGCTTTTTGAAATGCCTCGCGGTGGGTTTTTTGGGCTGTTCTGATGGGCCTGCCAGTATAATGGGCTTTCATCCGTGTATTCTCGTCTTCCGAGATTGACGTGGACGGGCCAGATTGAGCCACGTCACCTTTTACTGACTGATGGGACGTTTGACAGCCTGTTAGGGTTTCTTCCTTTGCCTATATAAGGGCTTTTACCACGCTTATTTTCTCACATCTCTTCGATTTTTTACATTGCTCTCGCCTCCGAATATCTTCTTCTTCAATTTACAAGGTTCGCCTCGCTCTTCCCTGTAATTATTTGTATATCCCTTCCGGCATCCTTTTAGTAATGGCCGAACAACTGACCGAAGAACAGAGTAACCCTAATTCGACCGAGACTATGCAACTTCCGGTAGTTCCGAAGTTTGATATGCATATTCACACATCTAAGCTGACACAACCCGAGCTGGACAATATAATCGTAGAATATGGTATTCCCCATGACCTTCGTCCCCGTCTTCCTCCGGATAATATGACAATGGACCAACTGCCGGCGGATACAATTGGCATATATCCTCAACAGTTGGATACCGGAGGTGTTAGGATTCCCTTCTCTTCTGTTGAACGTGATTAGACATTTTAGGGTTCATTTTTCTCAGTTGGTTCCCCTGGGTTTGAACCGAGTGACCCTGTTTGAAATTAGGTGTTATAGTTTGGGCATTCGTCCTAGGGTCTCCTTGTTCCGGGCTTTTTACCGTTTGTGCAAGCAGGGGCACTGGTTTTCTTTTGAGAGTAGAACGGGAAAAAAAGCTTATAAATGCTTTAAGGAAGTGTTGACCGGTCTCAAGCACTGGAAGGAGAAATTCTTCTTGATTGACCGTAGGGCAATCCCGCACGCCATGGCCTGGAGGCACAAAGACTCCAAGATAACGGATCCTTACCCGGACGGTTTTTCCGAGTCGGACGCCGAGAAGATGAGCAGTAAACTTATTTTGCTAAGGAAACCCACCATAAGCCTGTTATGGATGTGTCACCTGTCTTCGGTCTTCAAGAATCCGGGATTCGAGCCTCTTCTAAAGGATGCCGAGGGTCATGGTAATTATTTGACTTGTGCCCTAGGTTTTGCCGTGTTTATTATCTTGTGCTTTGCTTTTAATGATCTTTCTTCTTGCAGTTGTCGATATGTCTGAATTTCTCGAGCTTCCTGAATGGGATGATACAGTGGTGAGTAAAGGGCCGGCCATTGACCCAGCCCGGGAAGTACCAAAAAGGACAACAGACCCCCTCCCGGTTGGGGCATCCCTTCCCCCTAAGGACCTCTTAGCCCTCAGAGCAGAGGAAGCCGATCCGGAGGTGGTGGCGGCTAGAGAGAAGAAGGAGAGGGAAACCAGGGAGAGGAGGGAAAGGGAGGCGGGCAAGAGGAAGGGTGGCGAGGGCACATCCAAGGCCCAGAACAAGAGGAAGAAGAAAAGAAAAACTGGTTTTGTTGAGCAGTTTTCGTCAGGCTCTCTGGTAGTAAACGCTGATCCCATCAACCAAGCTGACCCAAATGAGCCGGGGGCGGCTGAACCTTACCGCCGAGCAAAGGACACCTGTTGTTGCTGCCACAGGTGGAGGCGTAGATGTGGCTCGGGAAGGTATGGACGAGAACGAAGGCGGAGGTGGTGGTCACTTGCAACAGACGCCATTGTCTCAAGGAGGGGGTCCAGTTCCTCCGGTGAACTCTCCTCTTCGCAACTCCGAAGGTAAATACTTGAAACACAGGCAGACCTTCTTCTATTATCAGTTCTAATTGCTAATTTCATTTTGTGGCGTCCTTTAGGTCAATCTGCCCCTCGTAGCCGTGGTCCGCACTCACGCTGAGAGGTTAATGTGTGGATCTGTGTGTGCTTCGATCTTACCTCGCTCTCTTTTTTTTTTTTTACTACTAACTCTCGTTTTCACCGCAGATGAGGCTACCAATGTTTTCCTCCCCAGTGGGGTCTCCGCGACAACGTCCGGATAAACACGTACCGGTCCTGCAGAGAGATGATCGACAACGTTGCCACTCCGGCCGAGAGAGAGGCTTTGGAGCAGATAAACAATATTGATCTCATTCGCCAGCGTACGAAGATTTCGGAAAAGTGTGATCGCCCGTATGAATCATTAGGATTATTTTTATCGAATGAAGCTCACAAAGGTTGCGAGGGCTCATGGAGAAACTCCTTGCCGCCAAGGTGAGAATAAAAGGTTGACGGAGGGTTGAAGAAACTAGACTCCGATCCGAAAACCAAGGCTTGGTAAAGAGAAAGATCCGAGGAAGAGGTTGTGTGGTAACCCGGACCGAAATGAGTGGAGAGAGACTTACGTGCTCAGCCGAAAAGATAAGGAAGTTGGAAAGTGAGTTGGCGTCAAAGACCGGTCTCTATCCGCTCTGCAGTGAAAACGGCAAGTTGGTAGCCGAGGTTGCTCAAAGTGAGGTGGTTGCTGCACGTCGTTCGGATGTTATTGCCTTCTACTGTCCGTCGGTTGTTTGGTAGTGTCGAGTACAAAAAGAGTATGGCAAAAGTGTATAGCTTGACCTACCAAGCAGGGTTTGTGACCGGGGCCAAGGTGAACAGGACTGAGGAAGAGACAGAGATCGCCTTGCAAAAGATCCGGAAGGTCAACAGGGATGCCCCGAACTTGTGGAAGGCTGAATATGATAAACTTTTTGAAGCCGAGTATCCCTTCATTCAGAAGCTTGCCGACTCTTGCCGCTTGCCTCTAGGGGATCTGATGAACCTGGAACCGGAGGTTCCCGTCAGCAAGGACATGCCTGGACCATCCGGGGCTCCTCCTACCACCGAGACTCCGGTAGATGCTGCGGAGAAGAATGCTTAAGTCTGGACATTCTTGGGACTTGTATCTTTGTAAACAATTGTTCGTATGATATTCTTGTAATAACTAACAATGTTCGTTTACTGTTAACTAGTGTTGTGAATGGATTTCTTTTTTGCTTGACATGTATTCCTTTGGCACTTTCTTTCTCTTTTTTGGTTTGGCAATGCCTTCCTTAGGTTATTCTAAGGGCATCCGGCCGCGCCGGCCGTGCATCCGGTGTCCGGGCATCCTCATGATGTTAGAGGGCATCCATTACTTGGGTAGGCGTCTTCCTTAGGTTATTCTAAGGGCATCCGACCACGTAGGCCGTGCATCCGTGTCCCGCATCCTCATGAAGTTAGAGGCATCCATTACTTGGGTATTTTATGTTTTCATACTCGACGGGGCCACCATCGAATTGTTGCGTTATCACCTTAGTTTTTATTTTTCATACTCGACGGGGGCCAACCATCGGAATTGTTGTATTATCATCAATTGTTATTTTTCATACTCGACGGGGGCCAGCCGTCGGAATTGTTATACTATCACCACAGTTTGGAAAATTGTTTCCCTACTACGGGGAAACTTTTATCATTTAGTTGATTATACATAGTCCTTTCGGATTACACGATGACAATAGGATTCTTGTCACAATAGCAACTATAAGAAGCAGTTTCTAAGATTTATAGCGTGCCAGGTCCGGGGGACCTCCTTTTCCTCCATTGTTTGCAACTTATAAGAGCCATTCTCACTTGCTCCTATTATACGGTAGGGCCCTTCCCAATTGGGCCCTAACTTTCCTAGATTTTCCACCCGGCTTGCTTCGTTCTTGCGGTAGACAAAGTCTCCTATTTTGAAATTCATTGGCTTAACCCTCCGGTTGTAGTATTGTTCTACTTGTGTCTTGTATTTAGCTTCCTGAATGGCAGCGTTTTCCCTTCTTTCTTGTAAGAGGTCTAAGTTCAGACGTTGTTGTTCTTCGTTCTGATCCTCTCGGAACATCATCGTCCGGTGTGTGGGCATCCCTATTTCCCCGGGATTACAGCCTCACTGCCATACGTTAGGCTGAAAGGGGTTTCTCCGTTGCATGTTTTGAGAGTCGTCCGGTGCGCCCATAAAACGTTGGGCAGCTCATCTAGCCATCCCGCTCTTTCTCTACCCAACCTTGTTTTTATCCCATCCATCAGGCTTCGGTTCGCTCGTTCTACCAGTCCATTAGCTTGCGGGTGTGCCACGGCTGTGTTTATTTGTTTGATCTTTAACCCCTCGCACCATTTCTTGAATGGGTCATTCACGAAATTGGTTCCGTTGTCGGTGACTATGATCTTCGGCAAACCATACCGGCATACAATGTTCTCGTACACAAATTTTATGACATCCTTGCCCGTCGTTTTGACCAACGGCTTCGCTTCTATCTACTTAGTGAAATAGTCTATGGCCACAATCACATATTTGATGCGGCTGGGTGCTTCCGGAAAGGGGCCTAACACGTCCATTCCCCATTGGTAAAAGGGCCACGGGGACATGATCGACGTCAGTGGCGTCTTGGGTAGTTTGGGTACCGGAGAGTGTATCTGACAAGAGTCACATTTCACGATTTCTTCTCGGTATCTCGGTGCATGGTAGGCCAATAATATCCTTGTCTCATAAGCTTGGCCACGACGGTTCTCGGTCCGCGCAGCATCCCACAAAGAACCCTCATGCACTTCTCGGATGATGTAATTTGCACAGAACGCCCTACACATCTCATCATCGGTACCAAATAGCCTTTCTTAAAGAGGACCCTTCTTCCATAACATACTTGGAATTTTCATTCTTAAGCTTCTAGCTTCATTTGGATCCTCCCACACACCTCCTCCGCACACACGATGATCGGTGTCATCCAATTGTCCGCTTCTCCTCTACCACGGTGTTGATTACTTCTTCATCTCTCGGCCTTTCCGGATTTCTACGAGCACTTTTTTGGTTAGATGATCGAAGGCCACCGCCGCTAGCTTACTTAATATATCCGCCTTCTGATTTTGGGCCCTCGGAATGTTGCGAATCTTAAAGTTTTGGAAGCCGGATATGTACTTCTTTGCTTGAGCTAAGTACTTCTGCATGCTTTCCTTGGTGGCCGTGAATTCCCCATTGATCTGACTAGCCACAAGTTTTGAGTCCACCCGCACACTTAAAACCTTGATTTTAAGTTTTCTTGCGATTCTTAGGCCTTAGCGGTGGCCTCATACTGCCTCGTTGTTGGTGCTAGGAAAGTTTAGCCGCAGGGCGTAGGTCAGTTCTACCTTTTCTGGGCTGATGAGAACCAAACCTGCTCCGGATCTCTTGCTGTTCGAGGCTCCGTCCGTGTATAACAACCATTCTCCTTCTTCCACTTCCATGACGTTCGGACTTATGTTACCTCTAGATTCCACCGGCACTTCTGTTAGGAAGTCCGCTAGCACTTGCCCTTTGACTGCGTTGCGAGGAGTGTAGGTGATGTTGTATGCTCCTAGCTCTACAGCATATTTGGCTAACTTTCCCGAGGCTTCCGGTTTATTCAAGATTTGCTTGATGGGTTGATCGCTTATGACCTCGATGGGGTGAGCCTCAAATACCTCCTCAACCTTCCGGATGCGTGCGCGGCACACAAAGCCAACTTCTATAGGGCGTAGTACCTTTACGCTTCATGTAGTGTCCGCTAACATAGTGCACCGCAAGAATCGCCTCCCATTTCTTTCTACCAGAGTATGCGCTTACGGCTCCTAATGAGGCCGAAAGATATATGAACAGTTGTTCCTTCGCTTTTGGTATGGATAAAGAAGGTAATTCGAGTATCAACTTCTTCATCTCTGAAAAGCCGACTCGGCTTCCTTCGCCCATCGATATTCGCCCTTGTTCTCTTTAGTGATGTTCTTTAGCGTGTCAAGAAAGGAGAGAGCTTTCCACCACGACTTTGATAGGAATCTATTTAAAGCCGCAAGCTTCCCACTCAGGCTTTGCATTTCTTTTAAGGTTTTCGGAGATTTCATCTCCATTATAGCCTTTGTTTTCCTTGGGTTGGCCCTTATTCCTTCCGATGTCACCATATAGCCGAGGAATTTACCTTCCTCCACCCCGAAAGAACACTTTCGCGGGTTCAACTTCATGTTTATCTTCCTAAGGTTGTCAAAGGTTTCCGCGATGTCGGCGATCATTTCTCGTTCTGTTCGGCTTTTTATGACCATGTCGTCCACATATGCCTCCAAATTTCTCCCTATCTGTGATTGAAAAGCGAAGTCTACTAACCGTTGATAGGTTGCCCCAGCATTCTTTAATCCGAAAGGCATTTTTGTATAGCAGTATGTTCCTCGATCATGTAGAATGCGCTTTCTCCTCATCGCCCCTGCTCATCCGGATTTGGTGATAGCCTTGTAGGCGTCAAGGAAGCACTTATATTTATACCCCATGACGGATTCAATCTTCCAATCTATCTCCCAGTAAAGGATAGTAATCCTTCTGCATGAGGAGTTCAGATTTGAAGTCAATACACATTCTCCAACTTACATTTCTTAACCAACACAGATTGGCTATCCATGTCGGGTACCTTACCGGTCGGACTGTGCGCCTTTGACCCACTCCTCCACTTCTCTGTTGATTACTTGGTTCTTTTCTCGAGAATATTCTCCTTTTGGGCCACCGGCGTGTCGAGTTGTTCGCGCAGAGAGTCTTTGTCTGGCGCCTTAGCACCCCGTCATGTCTCGCGGCTCCAGTGAAAATATCTTTATTTTTCCTTAAGATGTCGATGAGTTGTCTCCGGCATTCTCGTGAGAACTTGGTTCCTATGGTTACTCGTTGTTCGGGTAGGGCTGCGTTAACTAGGATGTCCTCCGCTTGTTCTTGGCTTTGGGTTTCTTGATCCCAAGTTTCTATTTCCTTCGGAAGAGCGGCTTCTCCCGGATCCCGCCTTCCTCAAATCTCCGCATTCCATGACTACCGCCTTTAGCAATCGAGTGGCTATCTCCGGGTGGGAATTTCATCATTGCATGAATGGTAGAGGTATGGCCCTTAGTTCTTTGAGACCCGCTCGCCCAAGATTATGTTGTAGGGAGAAGGCGACTCACTACCGTGAACGCCATCATCACCATCCGAAAAGACCATGGTCCCCATGCGGACCTCTAATTCTATCTTCCCATCGGCGGATGACTTCACCGAAAATCCTACCAATGGAGAACTAGTTTCTTTCACCGGATTGGATGGAAGGACAAAGTTCTGAAACAATGTTCGTACATGACTTGGACGGGCGCCTTCATCTACAAACACCTCCTTACAAAGTATCCTTCTATTTCGCCTCTACGACAACGGCTCGTCGATGACGTCGTCAGAGTTATCTGGGGAAAGGATATAGGGATATTCATCCAGCCTTCATTATAGAACCTGCCCTTTCTTTTACGGTCTTCCGAGTATTGGCGGACCATGTTGATCACCTTTCCTTTTCCATTGTGACCTCTCGGCCTTTCCCTTCCTTTTTGCTGGACATTCTTGACCAAGTGATCTAACTTCCCTGATTCAAGAGTCACCTCCAATTGCCTTTTTAAGTGATAACAGTCATTGGTGAGATGGCCCCTTTCTCCGTGATATTCGCAGAACCGATCTTCATTTTCTTTGCTTGGCTTCCCTTGTAACGGGGTGGTGGGGTAAGTTTAGGTGGTGTTCGTGGAAAGTATTTCTTTGGGTTGTTTGGTAAGGCCGGAGAGCAGGACCCGATTACCATCCTGTTTGTTGAAGTCGTTACGCTTGAATTCATTTCGGGGTCGTGCTTCGGCTTTCGGAGAGACATAAGGGGAGAAGACTTCTCTCTGTCGAGAATCATTCCTTTCCCAAGGCCGCCGGTCGCCCCTCTTTCTGTCATTGAAGCCTCCTCTAAGGTTCCTATCTCTTGGGGGCTGATTGCTCGGCTTCCGGGATAGGTCAGGGGTTTCTCCCCTTGGCAGCTCGGTGTTCTTATAAGCCTCTTCCGCCCGGATATAATCGCCCACCCCGGTCATCATTTCTTTCACGGATTTCGGATTTGATCGAAAACTTTTGGATGTGTCGAGGCAACGATGAGCACCCATGAATGCCGATATTTTCATGAGCTCCCAAGACTCCGTGATCCGGTGGCTTCGTCGGTCCATCGTTCTTTGAATATTGGTAGTGTTTCATTCGCCTGCCTGACAATCCGGGTGATCTCTGTGGGATCCTTCAGGTTCTTTTGTCGCAGAGCAAACCTCGTAGTGAATTGTTCTCTCAGTTCGTCCCAACTGTCGATGCTCCCTCGTTCTAAATTACTGAACCACCCTTGCGCTGCTCCATCCATAGTCTGTTGGAACATCCGGCACCACACGGGCATCGGCCATTCTCCTTGGTTTGCTGCTCCAACGAAGCGGTTGACGTGATCATCGGGATCACCAAACCATCATACGCCTTCAAGTTGGCGTGCATGATGCATTTGGGACCAAATAACTCCACTATTCTCCTTGTGAAGGGTGGCCGGGCCAATTCCTTATGTGGCTTGCCGAGGTCATCTTTGGGGTCCGTGTAGCGTCTTCCTCTAGCTCGCCTTCGCCTGCAGCGAAGGCGAGTCGAATCGGCTTGACGACACCAGCTCTTG
Source organism: Chrysanthemum lavandulifolium (assembly GCA_022545495.1). NCBI lineage: Eukaryota > Viridiplantae > Streptophyta > Magnoliopsida > Asterales > Asteraceae > Chrysanthemum > Chrysanthemum lavandulifolium. The sequence continues at coordinate 32,890,138 of CM040241.1, read as the reverse complement.
TTGCGTTGTACTTTCTAAAGAGGGCCTGTAAGGATGCCATCTGAGCTTGTATTTGTTCCGGCATTCCGGAGCCGGAGGTTTCAGTGTTGAAGACCCCACTCTCGCCTATATGTTCCGGCGGGGAGGTAGGTTCTGGGGGAGGACGTAACTCCGGACCTATCATTCGGTTCTCTGGTAGAATGAATTAGGGTCCCACGGATGGCGCTATTTGTTGAAGCAAATTCGCTATCCGATTAGGTTTGGAGAGTCTTGCTTGACCAATGATGCCGGAGGAAAGAGTCTTCCTTCCTGCACAATAAACGACACGCGTTAGCCTCGCCTCGATGATGTCCAGACCAAGTTCGCGTGAAAGTAAGTCGGAGGATAAGGATGGCAATAAATGCAAGGATTAATGTATGTGTGTGTATTTATATCTCGTGGAACTATTAAATGTGTTGGGGTATTTATACTACCCCAACTATGTACCTTCACACCGTAGATATACCGCTGCGGCACCTATATTACCTGTTTGCAAGCCTATAGCCACCCTAGTTAGTAGGCCACGTGGTAAGAATCCCTTAAAAACTGGATACTGTCGTTTGTCGGCCGGATGGTTTGGACAATGTCGTCCGGCCAACGATGATGCCGGACTGCATGCCTTCCGGACACATACACCAACACATTTATTGAATGGGAGGATTTGCCACCAGGTTCACATATTGACATTGCCATCCACTGTCACCACAAAAAATATCCTTCGCTGACTTTCCATATATTTGCTTGTAATATCTGACTAGAGGTGGCAATTCAACCCATGTATAATTGTAATCATATCTGACACACCCATGTATAATGTTCAAATGAGTATAAAATTACTGGCCAACCCAACCTAACCCATTTGATCCATTACGGACCCTCCCTCATCTTGTTACCTCTAGTCATCGCTTTGCTAATAACTGAGGTGAATATTGTACCTTTTGTATGTTATTTTATGCTTTAACACACACCAAGCTTAATCTGGGCTCAGCAAAGGCAAGCGCTATTGATCGAATCTTGTTAAGAAAGCTGTGAAGCTTGCATTGACCGACATGAAAGAGAAAATGACGGATTTCTTCTCAGCGAATGCAGTCAAGGTACACCTGATGCTCTTACATACCTATTTCATTGTGGTTAATTTTAAATTAAAAAAAAAAAAAAATACGCTTAAAGGAATTGTCAACACTTTTTATTATGTAAATGTTACTCAATAGAAACACGACCTCTTTACAAATGTCTAACTGGTCCTAATACTGATCCTCATTGCTGAAATTATGGCTTTGGTGGTTCTTAGTTTCTCATATGGTCCTTGTGCTTAGCCCTTGTCCAGCTAACATGATGATTATTCGTATAGATTATTTGATCTATTTAAGCTCTTTGTAGCTTCTCATTATGGCTCATCTTTGTAAGATAGTAATATTGAATGAATGTTGTGTTTATTGATTGATGTCCTATTGCCCATGAGGGACTATAATATATATAGGGAGTACAGGGTCCTATTACAATACATGCTTGACTATTACAATGCATGCTTGACTATTGCAATGCATGCTTTGGTTTTATCATGTTACTTTGGTTAACACTCCCCCGCAGTTCGAGCGGCGAAATCGCGAAAGCTCGGACTGGAGTAGCAAAACTAGAAAAGAAAAACAAAACATGAACATAATAATGTGTGTGGATTTGTGACCTTAGCACAAATCACCAACACAAGAAATAATAAAACGAAAGTTGGTTCTAAAACTTCAACCCCCAAAGAACCTTCCGAACAAACGGGGCGTTTTTTTTTTTTTTTTTTTTTTTTTTTTTTTAATTGAAAGTAGCACCAAATTTTTCATTTTGCTTTATGAAAGATGCTTTACACTACCACTTCTTTTTGTCCCTGCTTTATGAAAGATGCTTTACACTACCACTTCTTTTTATTGATGTATTAACTCAGAACAATAGTGAAAGGTGTTCGTTGCTTGGCTGGGATCATGATTCCCGTTTGGTGGAAGTGTTTGGTGGATAGATATCTTTTTTTTTTTTTTTTTTTTTGAGCTGATGAAATTAAAGGGTGTGTATTCGGTTATCCGCCACACAAAAACCACACAGCGGTGAGGTAAAAGAACAAAAGAAAATATCAGCACTTTGGATGTGCATTAGGACACCAAAGTTGCTGCTGATGGAGATGAAGAGAAGCGCGGCAGCACTTTGGATGTGCATTAGGACACCAAAGTTGCTGCTTATGTTGTGTTTATTGATTGATGTCCTATTGCCCATGAGGGACTATAATATATATAGGGAGTACAGGGTCCTATTACAATGCATGCTTGACTATTACAATGCATGCTTGACTATTGCAATGCATGCTTTGGTTTTATCATGTTACTTTGGTTAACAATCTTATGTGAAATGGCAAGTGTTATTTTTGTTTCAAGGTTTAGTGTACATATCTGATATGTGGTTCTTCAAAAAGTATCGACTTTGAAGTGTTCTTGACTAGTGTTTAGTTATGTTCAAGCCAATAGATAGTCTGCTATCTCTCTGTGCTCATGTTCTATGTTGGACGTATATCAACATTTCGGTTTTCTTTCTCTTGTCTACTTCATAATTTTTATGCTTCTGTCCCATGAAAATAACAACAATAATTTTAAGATGTCGACATTCCTGTTTTCTTTCTCTTATCTAGTCCTGTTTTTAACCAGAGGAGCATTCCTAACAATGTGTTTGTTTCTTTAGATTCGCAGTTATGCACCAGACCTTGCAAAAACAATTGCAGGCCTGATCTCGACTTCCAACGATCTAAAATTCAGAGGAGAATGTGCTTCGCTTCTTGGCCTACATTCCTGTGATGCAAAATCGATTGAAGATAGCCTTAAACAAAGGCTTATTTCAGTTATAGACCGCAACGACAGAGAGCCTCAAAGAATGAGAGAAGCTGCACCTCTTCTTTTTCAGGATGATTGTTTTGACGAACCAGAATATGTTGATGAGGAATTTGAAGACTGTGAGGTAAGTTTTTAACCTTTTGATCTATAGAATTAGAATAAAGTCAATCCTTATCAATATGTAGATATGAAATTTACAATAGTTTACGAGTTCTATGCCTATTAGATACTATTGATCTTGCGGTGCTCGCATAAGCATTATATGAGTTATGATATACTTTTTTTATTTTATCTGTCAAAATATAAGAGGGTTCTAGGATGTGCGTTTGATACTGTTTATTTGTTTCTTGCAATTTCAAGTCGTAATCTCCAGTTTGCACCATAAATGTTGTCTTTGAATAACCTGTTTGATTTACTACAAGTCAATAATCAAGAATGTTTTAGGTGCAACGACACTGATTATCAAATGACTTATTTTAAGGTTAATTGCACCCAAAATGTAACATATTTTTCATATTGTCACTGTATACAAGAAACTTTGTTTTGTTCTGTTTCGATGTATGTAAATGTTTATATACTGATGTAACTTTAAGTATGTCACACACCAGTTGGCAAAAATTGAAGTATCTTGCATTTTGGTGCAATTATTTTACCTGCAGTTGCAACTAGATGCAAGTATTGTTACATACGATGTAAAAAAACGAAATATGTTATAATTTAATGCAATGTGCGATGAAATCACAAACATCTCAAACTCGATACGACAAACCCATGGTTCTCCCGGCCTTCACTTAACTGATAAATCAAATAGGAAGTTATAATTTAATGCCCATAATTTATGTTACAAGTAGAAAGTAAATAATGAAATAACATTGGGTTTCTGCATTTCTTTTTGGAGATCCGTTTTTGGCGTCTGCATTTCCCTCCACTTTTGGTTGCAATTTTGTTAAATTAAATCATGTGCATATAAAAAGAGCGAAAAACAAATCAGAATAAAACCGATGGACTTTATAAGTCTCGATGTTATTCTATCATTTCCTTCCTTTTTCTCTTGTGTCTCCCCTCATTATCGTTGGCATCTCCCTCTCGCTCTGACTCCTCTCCCTCTCCCTTTCATTATCACCGGAATCAGAAGATACATGGCTTTGCCTTTTACTCTTAGCTCTCCCTCCATCGGAACCATGAAACACAAGGTTCTCCCTCTTCCTCTCACTCCTTTTCCTCTCCACTCTCCTTCCATCGTCGTTGGAATCAGAAGATACAAGGCTTTGCCTTCTACTCGTAGCTCTCCCTCCATCGGAACTATGAAACACACGGTTCTCCCTCTTCCTCTCACTCCTTTTCCTCTCCACTCTCCTTCCATCGACGTTGGAATCAGAAGATACAAGGCTTTGCCTTCTACTCGTATCTCTCCCTCCATCGGAACTATGAAACACACGGCTCTCCCTCTTCCTCTCACTCCTTTTCCTCTCCACTCTCCTTCCATCGTCGTTGGAATCAGAAGATACAAGGCTTTGCCTTCTACTCGTAGCTCTCCCTCCATCGGAACTATGAAACGCTCGGCTCTCCCTATTCCTCTCACTCCTTTGCCTCTCCACTCTCATTCCATCGTCGTCGGAATCAGAAGATACAAGGCTTTGCCTTCTACTCTTAGCTCTCCCTCCATCGGAACTATGAAACACACGGCTCTCCCTATTCCTCTCACTCCTTTGCCTCTCCACTCTCCTTCCATCGTCGCCGGAATCAGAAGATACAAGGCTTTGCCTTCTACTCTTAGCTCTCCCTCCATCGGAACTATGAAACACACGGCTCTCCCTATTCCTCTCACTCCTTTTCCTCTCCACTCTCCTTCCATCATCGTCGGAATCAAAAGATACAAGGCTTTGCCTTTTACTCTTAGTTCTCCCTCCAACAGAACTTTGAAACACAAAGCTCTCCCTCTCCCTCTCCCTCTCTCTCCTTTTCCTCTCCACTTTCCTTCCATCACCATCAGAATCAGAAGATACATGTCTTCGCCTATTTCTCTTAGCTCTCACTCCATCGAAACTGTGAAACACAAGGCTCTCCCTCTCACTCCTTTTCCTCTCCACTCTCCTTCCATTGTCGTCGGAATTAGAAGATACAAGGCTTTTCCTTTCACTCTTAGCTCTCCCTCCATCGGAACTATGATAAACAAGGCTCTCCCTCTCCATCCTTTTCCTCTCCACTCTCCTTTCATCGCCATCGGAATCAGAAGATACATGGATTTGACTTTTACTCTTAGCTCTCCTTCCATTGGAACTGTTAGACACATGGCTCTCCATTCTACTCTTCACGCTCCTCCCATCACCATCGGGAGATATCATGTTTTTCCTTTTTCTCTTCACTCTCCCTTATTACAATTACCATTGCCATGTGGAGATACAAGGCTCCTGACAAATACATGCTCACCATAATTATAGTTACATTCCGAATATGTGGATAACCGGATATGCTCATGATGTTCACTGTGGGGATGATCAATGCTTCGCACCAATATTGGAGCACGTGAACCTTCTTCTAACAGCCATATGTGAACACCTCCATACAAGAAATTTTTGGGGGGATTATACATCGTTATTTTGTTCGCGTCATAACCAGGTGGCGGTAACTCTCGTTCCCAAGACTCTTGTACATTGTAGTTTCTCATTACCCATATCTCCATTTCCTTATTTTTCCTTAAGTTGTTATCTGGTCGAGGAAAGATGCATAGATGGTTTTTCATAGTCCCCAAAGTCCACGAGTCATATTGATCATCCAATTTTGGTAGGCGGATATTTTTGAAAACCTCTTTGGATAAATCAAAAGAAACAATTGCTGATGGCTTTTTTTCCCAATCCAACCAGTGAATCGCCCCATTGCATACGATACCATCCCCATACAAATAATCATAACCACAAGATCGACGAACTGATCTCCAAGTGTTTGTCTTCAATTCTAACAATTTAAAATAAAAGCCTTCCTCATTAGGTAGATACTTGTATCCTATTACAACCTTGAAATCATCTATAGATGAATCATAACCAAAACCTGTCACATATACATGATACTCATAATAACGTCGAGGAAGTTTTCTTAGTTCTTTCACCTCGCGAGTAGAGGGATTAACGACTAAAAAATCAGTAAAGTGATGACGAGAGATGCATACAAGACCATTAGAAGAACCAACAACTGTACTATAGTTAGTAGGGGAAACGATGATTCTTGTATCTCCAATTTCATTAGTATGTCTCTTATTGAGAGTGTAGTTAAGCTGAGATTTAATAAAACGATCACTTAAGATTAAGGAATTCCATGACTTACATACACTTTTGCATCGGATGAGATCTTTAACTTCCAATAATCTTAGAAGTATCTCTTCCTGAATATCAAAACCAAGCTCTGTCATTGAATCCTTTGCTATAAACCAAAACGAAAAAAAAAAAAAATCTGTATGCTAATCGTATCTAGGTTTGGTATTTGAATGAATAAAAACGTACAGTCGACATCTCCTTTTATACATTCACATTGTCGGTTACTTAGGTATATAAATAAACGGGCCTTTTTTTTTTTTTTTTTTTCTGTGTATGCGGCCTGCATTATAGCTGCATTATAGGTTAATTCTCTATAGTAGGGTGAGCAAAACAAACCGGAAAAACCGAAACCGAACCGAAAACCGGAAAAACCGAACCGATAAAACCGACCGAAACTAAAAACCGATGGTTTGGTTTTTACTTTTTCAGAAACCGAAAAATACGGTTCAGTTTCGGTTTTTGTCAAAAAACCAAACCTCAAAAACCGAACCAAACTAAACCGGTTTTATTATATAAAAAATATCTAATTAATATAATATGATTAAATAACTTAATAAATAAATTTTATAAATTCATATTCATTTTGTGAGTGAGTTTATAGTATATTTATCTTAACGTTTATATTTATATGTGTGTTTGTCGTGTCGCGTGTTTTGTGTGAATATATCAATACGTATTCAATAATGATTATACTACGTGTATGTTTACTTGTATGTGTATGTCTCATTTATATATTTGTAATTATAGAATTATGCAATAAACATCATTATGCTTAGATTGAAAAAAAGTAAAGAAGAATAACATGTACGTAAAATAAGTTTGTTAGTATAATTTGTCCATACCCAAATATTAACGGTTAGAAACCGAAAAAACCAAAAAACCGAACCGAAACCGATAACAAACCGAAAAAACCGAACCGCCAAAAGCCGAACGGTTTCGGTTTTGGGTTCTACAAAAACCGAACATTGTGGTTCGGTTTCGGTTTTAGCCAAAAACCGACCCAAACCGAACCGTGCACACCCCTACGTATAGTAATGATTCCATAAAAAGATGTAGATTGGTGGGAACACCCTGATTTTGGGTGTCTTTTGGCATTAGCCATTGTCAACCGGCAACTCTCTTGGCCTAGTGGAGCACCAACTGGAGTGAGCACGAGCCAAGACTCGGACCCCTGAGCTCTTATTCCACAAAGTCTCTCCAGTGTATCCATAGACTTTGCGGAGGTGAGTACCTATATGAAGCAAAAGCCAAGCACAAGTGCTACAACCATTATCCATTCATTACGTATAGTAATGGTAAACAACTTGCCAGTATTTTTTTGAATTGAACATTCTTTTCACCCCAATATTTAATTCATCAAAAGTACATTTGACTTAAAATATTAACGAAAAATTCTGTTGAAAAATATTCAAAAAAATCCAAAAACGTTTAAAAATTTTATTTCAAAAATATTTTTGAGTTTTTATCTTGAAATTTTACAACAATATACAAAAAAACAAAATAAATTGTATTTTTGATTATTTTTGACAATTTTTTTGCAAGTTTTCTTAATTCAAATTATTTTTTTGAATATTTTTGAAATAATTTAAGATCATTTGAGGACAAAAGATTATTTACATATCAAAGGATCAATCTCCACCCTCCATTTTTATTTGATCTAATGGATGAGATTAATCCCAACAATTTAAAACCTACTTTCATCATTTTTTCAAATATTAATGTCTTTCAAACCGTTAATCGTTGTCAAAAAAAATATATCATTATACAAGCATTTAATTATCTTTCTATAGATATGCACTTTGATATACTTTCGACAAAAAATTTCGTATTTTCACGTTTTTTTAAGTTTTCGTTTTTTACGTCGAAATTTGCATTAAAAAATCATATATGATAAAACACTAATTTAAATATCACATGTGATATTAGTGTAATATCATATATGATATGTAATATCACATGTGATATTTGTGTAATATCACATATGATATTACATATCATATATGATTTAACACCAATATCACATGTGATATTCAATTTAGTGTTTTATCATATATGATTTTTCATGCAAATTTCAAAGAACGAAAAAACGAAAATTAATCTAAAAACGTGAAAAAACGAAATTTTTTCTTTTTCAAAGTATATCAAAGTGCCCGCCTATAGAAAGATAATTAAATGCTCGTCATGATGGTGTAAATATTTTCACTTAACGATTAACGGTTTAAGAGATATTTAAATTATAAAAATAGATGAAATAATAAAATCGCTTTTAATCTTAGCCATTGATTTCTCTTTTGATGGATGGTGAAGATGAGTCCCTTGGTATGTAAGAAAAGTTTTGTGTGTAAAATAACTCTCCTCAAAAATTAATACTAATATTAATTAAATAGTTAAATAAATAATTAAAAAAAATCATGGACTAAATTCGTAATACCGAACAAACCACAGGGACCATATGTAAATATAAGATGATACTTATGTCATTTTAACCATCTAAACATTCACTTGACGGTCAAACTAACAAAAAAAATGGTCAAGGACCAAACCTGTAATGGGTCAAAAACCATACAGAAAGGATCCGCAAAAAAAAGGTCTAGGGACTAAATTTGTGAAATCTGAAAAACCACAAAGGCCATTTATGTACTTATTAGGACTGTATACAACGTTTTTAACATATCATTGAATAGTTGTACCCATGTGGTATCCAACACTTGCCTCCGACTAGACAGATATTTTGAAAGGTTTTATCAATAATTTCAATGCAGTAATTTATCATTGATCCGTCGTTCATTGGATAAACACTGTAATTCAAGTCCATTTCATGTACTCCGTAGTTAATTTTAGTTCGCAATAATCGGATTCTCAAAATGAACCTTTCAACATATTTATACATATGTTTACGCATAGTACAAGTGACGACCACCACTTCGACCATGAGATGCAATTGGTGAAACCCTTATCATTGGCAAATTTTTGTACATTCAATTAAATAAGGCCATTAGTAACTAGCAGCCCTTAATGACCTGTCTAACATAAAAAGTCAGGTTTCATATTGTATCATTGTTCATAGTAGTTGCTAAGAATGTGCACATCATATTTGTTTGTTGTTTAGTTATTTATTATAATCAAACTTTTTATTTAACAATCACTACGAAAATGGTTAAAATGCATAAATATGTAAAGTATAGATTCAATGTTTACATAGTACAAGTGACGACCATCACTTCGACCATGAGACGCGATTGAAACCATATTCTTTACGACCCTTATCATTGTAAAATTTTTGTACATTCAATTAAATAAGACCATTAGTCACTAACACTCTTTAGTGACTTGTCGAATATAAAAAGTCAGGTTTCATATTATGTTATTGTTTATAGTAGTTGCGGAGAAGATACACATTATATTAATGTTGTATTGTTATTTGCTATATTCAAACTTTGAATATAGTAAATTTGAAATATATGACTATCAAGAACCATTGCCGTGCTTTACATTGACATCATATTGAAGGTTTTATTTATAGTTTCGATGGATTAGCTTATCGTCGATCCATTTCAATGGGTGAAAATGTAACTCGGATCCGTTTCATGCAGTCAATCTCAGTTCACAACACAAATCTTTCAACATTGAACATTGTTTATACATATGCATTGATAGATAATCTCTATACACATACAGAGAAACGGCAAAAAGCTCGATTTAAACAATAGTAAAACATAAGACGACAAAAACGATTATCACTACTTGCTAAAAGGGTGCAGAAGAAGCAAAAAACATACGCAGCAGCCTATATAAGATGTACTAGCTTAAGAAAAGCACATATAAAATGCAACGTTAAATCTCTCGAACACTTTAGGTTATATGAATCAAAAGCTACAAACATGACATATAATCGATAGAACCCCAAAATTAAATAAAGATCATTGGATAATCCAATTCTCGGAAATCTGGAATTACTAGATAAAGACCAATTCGAGATGGCTATTCTCCAATACACAAACCAAGTTTGCTAAATTAAAATAAACATGGACAAAAGACAAATGCATGAGACACAACTATTTAAACTAAACATAGGTGGGAGCAAGTAGCCCACTCCACGATTTTGGATAACCTCCCAACTCCTAAATTTTCAAATATTTTCCTCCACCCCTATTTCTCTTTATCCAACAGAATCGGGTCAAACTCATCCTCGGGTTCAGATCAATACATCCCGCCTGGAAACGACTTGACCTCAAGTCGACATTGGGAACCGATTGACGATCGCCTCGTAAAGGCGTCATGTAGGTTCTTCCCAGTGACCAAGGCTCTTCTAAGCATGTATGCGCTTGTTTCGGTCGGTGCCGCACCACTCATCAAATATAACCCCATCTCCATGTCTTGTTTCTCTGTCACCAAAATATAACTTTCTCGTCTCGATTTCTTCTCTCAAATTGACTTGTTTATATCTCAATCCACTCTCTTTGTCTTTGATTTACAAGTTGAGCCCAGATTACATCTTTTCCTTAGAAATTAGGCATGGCCCGGTGATTTTGATGATGGCGTAGAATCATTTGAGGTGTAGTGAGGCGAGGAGGAATGTAGGTACCGTGTAATTTGGTGGCGGGTTGATAATAGTTGGTAGGGTGCGTGGCGTAGCGGTGGTGGTGAGGTCGAGACGGTTGAAGCGGTTGGTATGGTTCTTTGACCGCATCTTCATCTTCATGTTCGATCCGCAGGTTAATAGATGTGATATGATCGGTGGCTAGACTTGACCGGACCGAGTAGGGTGTTCCATGCACTGAGCCTTGATTGCTTCAACATCGCTCTTCGTGGTTACAAAATTGAATCCACCAAGGCCCATTGGCTTCTAATTGAGCGGGATATTGTAAGATATAACTTTTCACATACACATCAAACCATAACACAAAGTAGCATATAGATGGAATTCTAGAGAGAAAAGTTAGAGGTTTAGGAACTTAGTGAGAGAAAGTGAAAGATATTATTATGAGTTCCAACTCTACCTTGGAAGGTAGAGTATTTATAGTCTTACATAACTCGCCACACTTTGGGTCGTGGATCGTGCATACAGCTGGGTAAAGACCGTCCGTCCTCCACGGTGTTACTTAACTAAATTACTACTTAACTTAAAAGAACTACGACTACGAGCTTTCTAACGATTACATATACTGAGGTGACCGACTCTTAATACCGGAATTTCTAATTCCTAACAATCTCCCTAAGGAGGTCACCTCAATAATGTACCAAAATTACATTGAATACAAATAGATATGACATTTAACAATTGATCTTGCATTCTTGATGTAGTCCTTTGCTCCTAAGCTCGTAGTCATTGATTCTTCACAATACATGTTTGGTTATTCCAAGTGGAGGTCTTTATCGATCCACGTGATGATAAGTTTGAGCCATCTTTGAGATCATCACTATCAAAATCTTTGAGACATCCTTTGTGATGTTGGTATTTTGTGATGTTGTGACTTTAGGACCGACATGCTCACATTCGGTTCATGATCTCTTCTCATCGAGTAGCGGAAGCATTTGTTGAATCACGATATTGGCGCAGAAGTCAGTAGCGTAAGCATGGAGTGAAAATATCGTAGTCATTGATGCACTAATCATGATTTCTTTTGAGTTGAATGTGTTAAGTGAGCATGCGGTCGTGGATTGACCGCTTCATTCGATCACCGCAAACGCCGGGCGCACTGCATACAACAGCTAGCAACAAATCGCACGAAAGTGTCTTTGATCACTTTCGCTGAATTGAGGTACACGCCCACTGTTCCCGCTGATCGAGACAAGCATCGCTGTGATCGTAGGATTCCTAAGAATCTCCTTGACAGGTTTCGCAATGTTCTAGTTGTTCTCAAACCGAACATCTCAAAGAAGACAACACGGAGTGAGTGAACCAAATAATTTAAAGTCCACCGATTGATGAAAAGAGATTTGAAAACAATCGTATTGCTCAATAGAAATTGTTTTTGCAATACAACGAAGGTTTTATTAAAATCAATTATCAATCATAAAACACCTTTTGGTTTGAAAATTGGTACACGGTCGATGTGCTAAAGAAAAAGTGTTTTAAGCACAATGACCGGTTTTTCAAAGGTATCCGTCAATCCATAACTCGAACTGTGATTGATTCAAGAAATTGAATCGCCCCATTGTTTCTGCTCGCTTGTCACATGGTTGATCTATATAATAGATCTCACATGCCACCTACCAGAGCTTGTTTGATGTTGGCTCCGTAAGGCTTTCCATCTTCATTGTGAATATGTAAACACATCACTCGGATGTTCGCAATACCACAAGGATAATGCGAGGACTCAAGATATAATCTCTTTTCCACATTGTGTGAAACAGAGAGTCTTCATTGAAAGTGTCCTAATGAGATTTATTGATGATCTCGTGGCTCTAGACTCAATTTGTGCATATTTGGATCCTATAACGGAGACTAGGGAGAGGTCTCCTTCTTCAATATCAACCATCTCTAAGAGAAAGTCGATAGATAATGTCGGTTCCCGTGAGAATGAAACAAGTCCTTTTAAGAGGAACTTGAGTGGTTTGGAAAGTTGAAGTGCAATCGCCACCGGGTCCATGACGCCTTGTCTTCAATACCGATGTTACCATCAAGAGCATATGAATTGAACCCGGTTTCGCCTAAGGTTGAATAAATGGAGGCTATTTGTTTTCACCCTTTTCTCATTCAATTCTTTTTAATTCTTCAACCCTTCAGCTTACCAAGACTTCATAGCTAGAACCTTGTTGGGTTTATTCCAAGATTAGCTCGCCTTAGTCCGCACTCTTCCCTTATCTCATTTTTCTCCTTTATCATCATACCTAAGGACTTCTACACTAACTAGTGGATTGTCCTCGGTAGATCCCTCCGGCTCATGGCGGATCATGGGAACCAATACCTAACCTTATCATCCTTATATCACCGCACATAAAGTAAAGTTGGTCGGTCAATTTGGTATTGTTCATCCGCCATTGGATTCAATTGAAAACCATTTGAAAATCAATTCGTATACTTGTGATATATAATCAAAGCATTTTGTACCGAATTGTTTTGATATTTTAGAACGAGAACTCTCAACATGTGCATCAAATATTTGAAAGAAATTTTTGCACACGGAGGCAAGAGAAAGAATTAACTTCTTTGATTACCATTTTCTAAAGATATCAACATCGCTTCCTCAACAGATCAAGTAAATATGGCATTTCGGAAGGATGAGGTTTCCATAAATTTGCTCCCCTCAATATGTGCCTCGAGGTTTGAAAAGAGTTTTGCACATACTAGAGGGAACCGCACATTAGGATGAATGATCACGTTTCAAATCAAAGGTTTAAGATAGATGCTCCCCTCAACATGTGCATTGAAAAATTGAAATCGCTTTGTCACATGTGAGAAGGACAAGATGTACATTCTTTTATAACCATTTACCCGATTATCGCTTTAAATCCAATTTAAATCACACATTCTCCCCGATCACAATTATCAAATCATTTGAGATTTGTGATCTCGTATAGATTTAAATTGATTTTGAAAACTTTAAGGAGAATTGTGACTTGATTGTGAAAGTGTTTTAACCGATATGGATCGATTTTAAGACTTTAAACTCCATTTATAAACATGCATGTATATCTTTTGAAAACAATTTAATGCCAAATAACTTTTAATTTAATTGAAATCATTCTCCCTCAATCAATGACGAGGTTGTTGATCGAGAGATAGAGATTTTGACAAATAAGTCCCGATGATTATCAATAATAGAGATTGAGTTATTTTTCAAAGCATTTAGTTTTCAGAGATAGAGTTTATAGAATCGAGCATAGGTATTTGAAAACATGGTAAAACATGGCTCGTTCTTTCTTTAAAACCGGTTATTGCCTCAAGATGACAATAAACCATTTCTCTTTCTCCCAAAAATATATTTATTTTTTTTTTTTTTTTTTTTTAAAGAATTCGAACAACATCTAAAGACCCGTGTAATTCTTTGAATGACAGCACAAAGACCGTAGATATTATCGAACTGGAAGAAACATGACAAAAAAATGACAATATTTTTTTTTTGAGGATTTTTCGAATTTTTCAAATTTTTATGGATTTTGAAAGTTTTATATTTTTCTATTTGATTTTTGAAGGTTTTATAATTTTGTATTTTGTTTTTCAAATATATATGTACATGAGATAGATGAAGAGAGACCTTTACTCCTCGCCTTCCTCCTCGAAGACGCTTGAGAGTTTCGTTGAAGGCTTTTCAAACCAAGACGTGGAAGAATAAACTCAAAACGCTCTCTTGGAAGAGCTTTGGTGAAGATGTCTCTAACCGATATTCGACCTCACAAAATATAGTTCCACCACACCTTTTTCCACCTGCTTCCTCGATGAAATGATGTCGAATGTCGATCCGCTTTGCTCTTGAGTGTTGAACGTTGTTGCATGAGAGAGCAATAGCACTTTATTATCACAAGATGTAGGGATTTTGTTGAATTCAAAGCCATAGTCGATAATTGAGATCTCATCCATAAGATTTGAGCACAACAAGATGACATGGCTATGTATTCACCTCAGAGAGGAAATAGAAGTACTCATTTGCTTTTTGAAGACCACTCACAAGCTTATCACCCAAAAACCGAGCACCTCCCGACGATTTCGACGTGTATCTTGACAACTGCATGATCAAGATCTCGTGATAGGTCGTTAGTGACATACCGTGTCCTTCGGTACCATAGTCCCATATTGATGGTTCCTTGGAGATACCGAAGACCCGCTTAATCGCTTCAAGGTGCTTTTTAGTAGGCTTAGCCTCGGTATCTAGCACACATGCACACGGAGAACAAGATGTCCGGTCTACTAGCAAAGAGATACATCGTGATCCAATCATACTCCTATATTTCGCTTGGTCAATCATGATCCCCGAGAGGTCCTCATCTAGTTTGGTTCGGTCAATCATGGGGGTGTCAACAGGTCACTTGAATCAAATCCAAATTTCTTTAAAATCTCGTTGCATATTTAGATTGATTTATGAAAATGCCTCCGGACTTTGAGAAATTTGTAATCCCAAGAAAATGACATTTGTCCCATCATTGACATTTGAAACTTTGAACTCGTTTCATTTGAAAACGATCACATTCCATTGGGTCATTGAGGCAAAGATAATATCATCAACATAAATTTGAACATGAATCAAATGTTTGCTCGACTTCCTCGTGAACAATGTAGGATCAATCGCTCCTTTGATGAATCCGTTGATAGAAGAAACTTTGATGAAGTATCATACCATGCCCTTGGAGCTTGCTTTAAACCGTAAAGAGCCTTCTTCGCACGATAAACGTGAGTAGGATGCTCTTGATTCACAAATCCTTCAGTTGGTCGACGAGACTTCTTTAAGATCTCCGCTTAGAAATGCCGCCTTAACATCCATCCGATAAACTACCATGTTCTTACTAGCAAAGATTAGCCGAAAGATTCGATTGCCTCGATTCGAGCAACCGGAGCAAAAGATTCTTCAAAGTCTATACCTCCTCTTGACGATATCCTTTAGCAACTAATCGGCCTTGTTCTTCAACACATCACCATGCTCATCAAGTTTTACTTTGAAGATCCATTTTAGAGCTATAATCATAGCACGCCTGAGAAGGTACTAACTCCCATACATCGTGTCGATCAAACTCATGAATTTCTTCTTGCATGGCATTGAACCATTGCCTTCATTCATGGCGGTTTTAACATCTTTGGTTCGATCTTAGAGAGTACGGAGTTGAAGAAACACCACAAGGCATCGGTTGCAAGTTGTTTACGTGTGGATACAGGACGAGAGGATTTCCAATGATGTTGTCCAATGGATGATCGTGAGTCCATTTTCCGAGGTGTTCATGTGGCGGTGGTTCGAGGGACTCAAGTAGCAGAGTCGATGTATCCTCAAGAAGATGGTTCGATGAAGATTCATGAGCAAATACATTTTCAAGTGGAGCATCTTCGTGAGTAGCAAAGGATTAACTTCATCATTGATACCGTATATAGTTCCATGATGTACCCTCGAAGTTTGATGATTTGTTGATGAGACAGAGTGATCAAGAAGCAGCGCTTCTTGACTTAATGATATTGAGATTGAAGGATTGACGCCATTCACGTGAATATGAGCACCTCAAGTAGGAATTGTCGCTCATTAGCACTTGGCTCATAATGTTCATCAAACATGGGATCAAACAATTTCTTTAAATCAACATCGATGGAGGTACATATGGAGTTTCGGAGAAGACTTTGGTATAAGGGATGAACTAATGGGACTGCCTTGAAGTGCGGGTCCCGAATTGGAGTGTCCAGAGCCATAGGACCACCGCGATATAAATTCTCTCGACTATCTTTATCAACCCATATGTAGACAATTTAAGTGACCACCGATAAAGAAAACCCGATATACCAAACTTGAAATCAAGAAGAATTCCATGCATTTGCATCTTAAGCTCGCCATTGTGAATTTTAACTTCAATCTCAAATAAGTGATAATTGATTAACTCAAGTAATCGCCTTGTGTCAATGCCCAACACGTGAATAAACGTATAACCGGATGTACGCCGATCCACCGAATGAACCGAACAAATGATTTCTACATTAATGCATTCTTCCTAAAGGTATACATGTAGAGACCGATCCGAAAGTTCACCACAAATGTCTTCGAGCGTATGAGGAAGTCATTTTCCTTAATGTTCATGTGGTTGATTTACGAGTGCACATTTGAGAAGAACAATGAAACAATGATCCGTGAAGATTTGGCAAAGGAGTACCAAAGAGCGGATCACTATTCATGAGTGCAACCGCAATGATAGTCATTAACAACGCCTTGTGAAGTAACCGGAGATAAGGTTTCTTGAGACTTCCAAGAAGTACTTCTTAGATGGTGAACCAATTGAATCAATAGAAACCGGAGCATGAGCTTGAGTCGGATGATCAACATTCGTCAAGGTTGAAAGTACTCATCAAACATATCTTTGAAAACAATGAATCCCAAACATTGATTCCCAATTATCCTTAGTAAGTGAAGCATTAGCGCTGGAGGAGAGTCATCAAAATCAAAACAATGAATCCCGCTTATCCTTAGTATATTCACTCTTCATCAAAAGAATATACACTCATCATCATCAAAAATTAAGTCGATAACCATTATTCAAACATCCATCATCACGTAGTATATTCACTCTTTCCCTCAAAAATTGCATCCGGTTGCCATTTTTGATTTAACAAGAGAATAAGAGTATACACCAATGAACGAGATCCACTTGATGAATGAATGAGCGTGGAAAAACATGAAGCTTGTTGATGAAGAATGTAGATGAGTATAGCCATTCATGAGAGAAATTCTCTTTAGTCAAGATAAAGCGCACGTAAGAGCGTACACTTTTCTTTTCTTTGAAGAACGGGCCTCAAGTGTTATCTCGCAGACACCATAGTGTTGAAGTACGAGGCCCGAATCGATTTGAACAGACGCCATTGTTAAGAGCCCATTATATGTTTAGAGTCACTCAATCCAAATACCAAGGACGATTTGTACGACCGCTTTGGACAATGTATTTAAGACAGAGAATTGAAACATTGATCCCCACGTCTTGATGGGTTCCTTTGGTTAGCACAAATGCCTTTTGAATCGCCAGAAACCCTAGATGCAATGGCATTATCCCTAGGAGTCGAACTAGTAGAGGCATCGACTTAGTCAAATGACATTTTGTGCTTAATGGGATTATTCTACCAGCTGGCTTCCAAACCTTAACAGCACTATTCTCGGATAGTGGATCTAGTTAAAGAGGGGTTTGCCATTCGTGAACATTCGACTGTTGGCTTCCAATCGAAATCCTACATTGGTAAAAACCTTCCTGTAGGTTTCGTGATTGTTTAACTGCTTTGCTTTCCAAACTTTCTTAACGGGTATGATTCTTAGATCTCGTAAATAACACATCACATTTATCATGATTACCGAAAATAAACATTTTTACATGTTTTGCAGACAAGATAAGGCCTCGAATTAATTTCAAGAAGCTTAGAGCTAATACTAGAACTAATACGATTCTTTTGTTCAAATCAAACTTCTTGTCCCTATGGTGTTCTTTTTACTTCCTTATCATGATCACTTTTAGTTTGCGTAATCCTATCCTTCTTTGCATTGCTTCTAGGTTTTGACCCGCTAACTTTAGTGTCAATCTTAACATCCGTAGAAGTAACGATGGGAACATTACATGGCTTCACTACTTTCTCGCATTCCCGGTCTAGAAGTGCGGGATCCAAATTCTAGGAGGCACATCAAAGGTTGCTTGCTTGAATTTCGACATGGAACAAGGCATATCAAGAGTCACATGCTTGGCTTTAGGCATAGAACAAGGCACAACTATTCTATCTCGCCAATTGCTAGATTTCGGACTTGTGACAATTACATACTCTAAGAGTTCCCGAGATCGTTTGGCATCCATGCAGCGTAGGCTATAGTACTATCAAAAGGTTTTTCTAATCTTTCATCTTCAACAATCTCACGGAGACCCTTCAAACTTTCCTTAAGGTATGAGAGATATGCTTTATGTGCAAGTTCATTATTCCTAATGGGCGGGGAATATATAACATATCGATAGCATATTTATCACAAGCGTAAACCTTAGGAATGTAGTATTTGCAATTTGGGATTGGCGCTTTCCTTTCACCTCACGCTCGATTCTCAATATCGTTAAGTAAAGAAGTTATCTTTTCAATTTGTTTATCATGATTAACTTTAAATGAATCACATAACTCTTTGTTTTGATCATTAACCTTTGAAATTTCACTTTAAAACAATCATTTTCCTTTGCAAGTTATCAATTATGTTTTGAAGTTGGAAATTCGAGAATCTAAAGTGGAGGCATATGGAACCAATACATCCTTCTTTTCACCTTCGCCAGAAATTTGGGCTTTCAATCTTTTGATCGTGTGGCAATGAGCTCGAATTTGTTCATCACGCTTGCTAATTTTAAAACTCGCATCAAACTCGGGAGCATCGAGGATGTCTTGATATTTGAGGTTTTAACATTTTCTTTGAGATGTTGATGTTTTAATTGCAAAGCAAGATGTTCAACTTCTAATTTAGAATAATGTTTGACCAAGTTATCATGATCATCCTGTTTCTATTTTCTCATGCAATTTTGAATTTGTTGTTTCAAGCTCAATGACACGATCATGGGAGACTTTCGAGCAATGATAATTCATGAAATTGAGAAGCATCAATGGAACAATTTGTAGCAAAGTGAAAACACATCTTGAGCAATACATTCGTAAATCGATTCTCATTCAGTATGCAAGTTCTTCCTCTCAATCTCATTATATTTTAATTCTCTCATAATCACTAACCTCAACAATCATTGCATCAAATACCTTTTCCATTTCTTTAATATCGAATCGCCCCTTTTTAGACTCTCAAATTGATCTTTAGTTGTTTAAAGAAAGGCATGACCTCGCTTAAATAGCATTCTTTAGTTTGCTCAAACCCCTTTCCCTTCGCTTATACCGTGGGTGTGATCCTTTTCTTACAAGTTTTCTCAAAATCAACAAATAGTTGAAAGATAACATATTCATCGATTAAGGTCTTGCTTTTAGTGGCAAGAGATCTAGGAACTAAGTGCATTGGTGTATTAGGAGGATACACAGCTGATTTAGGCGCTTCTCTACAAGGGGGATTCTTTTCAACAAGATTTTCACTTTTTGCATTTCCATATCCTTTTCCGAACACTTGTTCGTGGGTTAGTAGAGTCCGAGGCTTAAACTTGTTCAAGGAGATCCAATTTTCTTTAGTGTAATTATGGGGTTTGATCGTTATGTTATTCTTTTTACACTCGTGATCTTCTAACTTCTTATTCATTTTCTCCCAGTGACTTCATCGATTGCTTATCTTCCTCAAAGCACTCAACGCAACTAGGTTTCGCCAGGCTTAAGGATTTCATTACCATCATAAAGCACCTTATGAGCATTTCTAGCCTTTTAATTACCTCTGATTTGGTTCCTCAACGAGGGAATGCTATGCTTATCGCTAAGACTCGATGCTTAGTGATCATGTGAGCAGCTTGAATGGTATTCCTTGTACGCATAACTTATTTTCAAGCTTGTTTTTCAAAGTTTTAGATTGGAAAATCATTCAAAAGTTTTGATTCCTTAGCTTTGAATTCTTGCTTAAGCATTTTTACATTTTCTTGAAGTTCGTGTTTTTGCTTAGCGCTTTGGAAAGCTTTTCTTGTAAGGAGTTTAACTCTTGTTTTAATACTTCTTCTAAGATTACTTTTTCTAATAATTGTACGATTTGGATATCCATCTCCCCGCTCACGAGTGGTAAGTTCAAATTTAGCACGTTGTTCAGATATGGCAACTTGATCCTTATAGGTATTGAGTTCATGGTCAAGGAATCATCTCGCACAAATGCAGTACTCATGCAATCCATAATCATCATTTTGAGAAGAAGATGCATACCTAGGTACCGCAGAAACTTTCATGCAAGTTTTCTCTCATTAACGCAGCATGTCAGTGCGGTGCATCTCTATCTTGGGTACATCCAAGCTTCCATGTAGCTTCCTTTGCATTAGCTTGCACGGGTTGTGACCGTGCACCTCTCTCTTGTGGACATGAGCATGAAGATTCTATTTTAGCATTGTCCGACTCATCATTATTTGTTTTCTAACATTCTCGCATTCAAGACCACCCGATTCTTCACCGATACATTACCCAACTTATCACAACAATTTTTCAACCGCACTCGACACTCATTCACGCCTTCATTCTTTTGTGCGATTCTTCAATGAACTTTTCATATTATCCATGAGTTGGATAAATGTCTCAATGAATTCTCAATTTCCATTCCAAGATGTTTTTGAAGGAAATTCCAAATAAGTGTTGATTGTAATCATCAATATTCCCCACCGATGAATGGTTGAAATTGTTTGTAGATTACTTGAAGAATCGACCGAACCATCCTTTTGAACTTCTTCGTTGGTAAGTTGCGCTTTAAATGCTCTAAGTTCAACAAAGAAGCTTCTTGTCAATGTAGGTAAGTCCTCATGAAAAGAGCACTACATGTTCGATCCCCACTATGGATAACAACCGAATGAGGTGCGAGATGAAGTAGTGATAGGGCTCAATGTCGCATTTCATTTGCATGGCATTCGTAGCTTGACCGGTGCAATTCTCTCATTAGATTCGAACATGGAGATCTCACATCCTCATTGCTTAATTCAATCATCTTTAATCGCTCAAAGGTAGCATACATTATCATTGTTGTCCACAACATCATATAGTTTAAGCACTTCAAATCACCGGGTCAAGAGAGTAAGACATGATGTGGAAGGATGCACGGATTTTACACGCCTATGATTTAAACCGAGAAATAGAATCTTTCATGGATTTTACTAAAATCAAAACGAAACCGTTAAGCAATGACCGTAGAGGGTGTTAAGATGACCGATGGAATGATACAATGAAAGACGATTGTGTGATAGGACTTTAGATTGTTCGTAGGAAAGGTCAAATGTTGATTGGTTGAGATTTGGGTTGGTTGAAGCACGCTTACGGAGAATTTTAGGTCTAAAACTTAAAAGCTCAATAACTTCCTTTCGGAGTGGATTTGGGCTCGAAAAATTCGTTTCACGACATCGCTAGAAACTTAACAATATTCAGTCGTTCGGTCGCTTTGACAGTATTTCAATGAAACGGAGTTACGGATCAAAAGTTATGGCCGCTTGAAGTTTTGACGTAAAAGTCAACTTTGGTCAAACCTCTTCTTCGTAAAATCAACCAAGTCGCTATAACCCTTGAACCAAGTCGCTAAGTCACCAAGTCGCTAAGCTAAGTCGCTAACACTTAATTCGCTACACCACTAAGTCGCTAGACAAATGCAAGTCGCTATAGTAACTCGCTGCACTAAGTCGCTAGCCAAATTTGTGCAGAATTGCTACACAAGTCGCTAGATATGCAAGTCGCTAAAGAGCAACTCACATGCACTAAGTCGCTACCACAAGTCGCTAACCGTAGTGGAGATTCCACTACTTGTACTTTTAACTCGCTAGCTCTAACTCGCTAGCTTTTATAACTCGTAAGTCGCTACAAAACTATGAAGTAAGTCGCTACCAAGAAAACAAGTCCGAGAGCTAAGTCGCTAGCTTGAAAACCAAATAACCTTCACTTTTCAATCCAAAACAACCCAACCAAGATGATTCAAGCTTACCAAATGAAAACCTAAACACTTTTGATGATTCTAAACATAAAAGTACCAACAAAATTCAAACTTTAACACAAGAAATCAACCAAATGATGCAAAACCACTAAACTTTTTCAAACTCAAAACCACCTAAAACCACTATAAATCCAAATATGTGCAAGATATGATCTAACCATGGCTCTTGATACCAATTGTAAGATATAACTTTTCACATACACATCAAACCATAACACAAAGTAGCATATAGATGGAATTCTAGAGAGAAAGTTAGAGGTTTAGGAACTTAGTGAGAAAGTGAAAGATATTATTATGAGTTCCAACTCTACCTTGGAAGGTAGAGAGTATTTATAGTCTTACATAACTCGCCACACTTTGGGCCATGGATCGTGCATACAATGGGTAAAGACCCGTCTGTCCTCCACGGTGTTACTTAACTAAATTACTACTTAACTTAAAAGAACTACGACTACGAGCTTTCTAACGATTACATATACTTGAGGTGACCGACTCTTTAATACCGGGAATTTCTAATTCCTAACAGATATGATCTCTGTAATCCCCGGGTTTTTTATCCATCTTCTCTGCGTTTCTCGGCAATGGAACCATTGATAAAGACTAGAAATATTAAGCAGTCTAATGATTGAAACTTGGATAAAAGCAAAGCCAAATTCGAGATGGCTGGTCTCCTTCACAAACGTGGTTACAACAAGTTTATTATTCTTCACACACACATAAAAACAATAACTACCGATTTATTACAAAGTAACAATAATCGCTTCCTAAAATGCGGATCGAACTACTCCTTCAGATTCGCTTTAACTGTTTATGGTTGACCCGCTGGGTCCATCCGGATTCCGAAAAGGGCATTAAACTGCTCCTGCTCATGACTCTTGACCCGTTTTTTCTTTCTTGAGTACACGTGTAGATTCTTATCATTACTTCCCCCGTGGTAAAACGACTTGTCCTCAAGGCGAAAATGAGGAAATTGTTCAGCCCAGGTGTACGGGTCGTTTACTTTGATTTGATGGTAACCAGAACGTAAATCCATAAAGTGGTTTTGTGAACTGTTGGGATGCAGAGTCTTGGGTTCTTCGAAAACTGGGTTGTAATGATGTATCACTGATTGGAGAGCATCGGGAATTTCTGGTTGAGTGCACGGTTCAACAGCCAAATATTGAAAACTGGATGAACTTTGCGAACCAGTTGTAATACCCTGCCATTTATAACGTTTTCCATCTACATTAAAAATCATGAACATTTCTTTCCAATTCGCTTGGACCGTATTAAGTGTTTCCAACCATTGAATACCCAAAACCAAATATGCTCCGCCTAACGAAAAGGGATAAAAATCCTGGACAATTTTAAGTTCATTGATTTGAATTGGGAGGTTTTTGCATATGTGGCCACACCTAATAAAATCTCCATTGCCAATTTGAACACCAAACGTACATCGCTGAGTATTAAGATGTAGGTCCTTTACCAATACATCGTAGATAAAATTATGTGTAGATCCCCATCAATTAAAATAATCACTTTTTGAATGAAGCATACCTTGAACCTTCATGGTTCGGGGTGGGATTTCAAAGATGGCATGTAGACTAATCTCAAAGAACGCCATTAGTATCCCCGCCATATATTCGACTTCACTAGTAGGTCGCTCTTCGACCCTTCCTCCACTTCCAACACCTTGAGTACTGCTTTTACACCAATGACCGTGCCCGTATATTTCCCACATCGATAACACTCACCCTTAAGGTAACGAGATTGTCTATCTCGCTAAATTTGTAGGGGTGGTTTGGAACCATCATTAGATGAATTTGATGTAGCAATGTGGCCTTGACTCGACTTGATGGATTTTGAGGGTGCTATCCATGTTGACCTCTCCCATCGCGGTATGGTTGATTTTAGATTCAATTCCAAAGCGATGCTTACCGCTTTATACACCGCTTCAGATCCGTGACATCCGCTTTCAATTCTTCTTTGAGGCCATTAAGGAACACACCCAAAAGATGTTGTTCCGCCAATCGAGACTCGTGAGAACGTTTGGCAAATTCTTGTCGATACTCTTGCACGGTTCTGCTTGCTTTACACTACGGATGCTCATCCGGTTCGGAATTGAGGGGCCCAAAATTTCTCTGCATGGCTCGTACTAAGTCCTCCCAATATTCTATCGTTTGATTGGTCGATATCCAAGAATAAAAGTCCAGTGCATCTCCCTACAAGTGCATCGATGCAACATCGACCTTTTCTTCTTCTGGAATGTTATAGTAACGGAAATATTTCTCAGCCTTAAGAATCCAACCCCGTGGGTCTCCCTCGCTGAAGGTAGGAAAAGAAATTTTGTTGTGTGTACGATACCATTGATTATGCCAGGACGATTCTCCCTCACCCTGCCTTCCATTAAAATAACCTGATCTGTCCCTTTTATGTGATTGAGATTTAAGGGTTGCCACATCTTTCTGCAACACATCTATGGCCTCCAATTGCTTAGCAATAACGGCTAACTGTACCGCTACTGGATCTGGTGGTTGATTGCTTCCTTCTGGGTTACTCCGGGTCTGTACCATGCTTTCGTTTCCCGGCAATGGAACCATTGATAGAACCCCAAAAATTAAATAAAGATCATTGGATAATCCAATTATTGGAAATCTGGGAATTACTAGATAAAGACCAATTCGAGATGGCTATTCTCCAATACACAAACCAAGTTTGCTAAATTAAAATAAACATGGACAAAAGACAAATGCATGTGACACAACTATTTAAACTAAACATAGCGGAGCAGTAGCCCCACTCCTCGATTTTGTGGATACCTCCCAACTCCTAAATTTTCAAATATTTTCCTCCACCCCTATTTCTCTTTATCCAAAGAGAACTGGTCAAACTCATCCTCGGGTTCAGATTATATACCTTTGCAAATACTTGCAATCCACAAAACACTTATCATACACGCCCCTATATATCAAATGCAAAAGCCTTTTAACAAACAAAGTTCCATAATTGCTCGCACCACCACAAGAACGACAAGACGTGAAAGTGACCGACCAAATGAAAAGCAAAACTTGTCACCGGTATTCCAACCTCACGATACAATTTAATCATCACCTCATGCCCGATAAAAGATCAAAACACAAACACGAGATCTTAAATTAGAATACATGCAAAGAAACAAATGGGTTAAATAATGTGTTAGCACAAAACTTTGTATATGCAAATGATCAACCGTCAAGTTGAACCACCAAAGTATTTATTTTGACGTAAATGTGGCGATCAAATATGATTCCAACAGTCAACAATTAAGTTTAAGTCGAGAAAATCGATGCAAGATGAATGCCTCAATTGGCAGTCAATAATTTAATCATTTTTTGAGAAAAAAAAATTGTTTAAAAAGTTGATGAATCGTTTTTATAGTTTCGATGATTTACACAAAATTGTGTGCCCTATATATCAAGAACCATTGTCGTGCTTTACATTGACATCATATTGAAGGTTTTACTCACTGTACAAGTTATTAAATCAGGATATAAATATAATAGAACTCGTATTTAAAATGAATCAATAAAAAATTAAAGTCGCTAAATGATATTCCTAAAATAGACAAAACAAAACATGAAACACCCTCTTGTATCACCGGCTCACATATAGCGAGATACCTCAAAAAGTTAAATGCTTCAAACATCATTTCTTTCACTTTCTCTCTCTCACACACATTTCTCTCTTTTCAAAATTCATCATCTTCTTCATCCTTTCAAACCCAAAACACAAAGGCGTTTCAATCCATTCATTTCAATCAAATTAACCATCACCATCACAAATTCACTCCACCCCATAGAAAGAATTAATCAAAACCCTAAAACCCAGTGTCCAAAATGAGGCGTCATTGATTCGCCGAAAACTTGAAAAAAATACAACCCTCGACCGCCGCTCACGAAAACTTAGTGCATATTAATGAACATAAGTCACAGATACAAGAATTGCATTTTACCCTCGAGCGATTAATGATCATCCATCCACGACAAACCATTTATAGATCGACATGCAAAGATTCGAGTTGATCGATACAATGGTGGATCGGTGTTCATAGATATAGTAGTAATGAATATTGAACTAATACTACTATATCTATGAACAATCTCATCCACCCATTGTATCGATCAACTTCTAATCTTTGTACAAGCTGACCTATAAATGGTTTGTAGTCGGTTGCAGGATGATCATTAATCGTTCGAGGGTACAAATGCAATTCTTGTATCTGTGACTTATGTTCATTAATATGCACTAGGTTTTCAGGGGCGAACTGTCGAGGGTTGTATTTTTTTCAAGTTTTTCGTCAAATTAATTGACGTCTCATTTTGGACACTTGGTTTTTAGGGTTTTGATTAATTTTTCTATGGGTGGAGGTAGTTTTGTGATGGTGATGGTTAATTGATTGAAATTGAATTGATTAGAAACGCCTAATTTGTGTTTTTGGGTTTGAAAGGATGAAGATGATGAATTTTGAAGAGAAATGTGTGTGTGTGTGAGAGAGAGAGAAAGAAATGATGTTGAAAATTATCTAGTGATTTAACCGTTTGAGGACGGGGTGAATTTTGTGACGGTGATGTTAATTTGATTGAAATTGAATGAATTAGAAACGCCTAATTTAGGTTTTAGGGTTTGAAAGGATGAAGAAGATGATGAATTTTTGAAGAGAAAATGTGTGTGTGTGTAGATATATATATATATATATATATATATATATATATATATATATATATATATATATATATATATATATATATATATATATAGAGAGAGAGAGAAATGATGATGTTTGAAGGGGTTATTTGGTGAATTAACCATTTGAGGGTCTCTGCTAATGTGAGCCAGGTGATACAAGGGGGTGTTTCATGTTTTTGGTTTGTCTACTTTAGGAATATCATTTAGCGACTTTAATTTTTGATTGGAACATTTTAAATACAAGTTCTATTATATTTATCCTGATTTAATAACTTGTACAATGAGTGCGCAAATAAAAAACACAAGTATGTAAATCATCTCCATTTCAATGGGTGAAAATGTAACTCGGGTCCGTTTCATGCATTTAATCTCAGTTCACAACACAAATCTTTCAACATTGTTTATACATATGCATTGATAGATAATCTCTATACACATACATAGAAATGGCAAAAAGCTCGATTTAAACAAGAGTAAAACATGTATAAGACGACAAACACGATTATCACTACTTGCTAAAAGGGTGCAGAAGGAGCAAAAAAACACACGCAGCAGCTATATAAGATGTACTAGCTTAAGAAAAGCATATATAAAAATGCAACGTTAAATCTCTCTGAACACTTTAGGTTATATGAATCAAAAGCTACAAACATGACATATACCTTTGCAAATACTTGCAATCCACAAAACATTGTATCATACACGCCCCCTATATATCAAATGCAAAAAGCCTTTTTAACAAACAAAGTTCCATAACTGCTTGCACCGGCCGCAAGAACGACAGGACGCGAAAGTGACCTGACCAAATGAAAAGCAAAACTTGCAGCTTGTATTCCAACCTCACGATACAATTTAATCATCACCTCATGCCTGATAGAAGATCAAAACACAAACACGAGATCTTAAATTAGAACAGATGCAGCAAAACAAATGGGTTAAATAACAGGTTAGCACAAAACTTTGTATATGCAAATGAAATCTGGTCAAGTTGAACCACCAAAGTATTTATTTTGACGTAAATGTGGCGTATCAAATATGATTCCAACAGGTCAACAGTTAATTTTAAGTTGAGAAAACTGATGCAAGATGAATGCCTCAATTGGCAGTCCATAATTTAATCATTTTTTGAGAAAAACAAAATTGTTTAAAAAGTCGATGAATTGTTTTTGAAGTGGTTTTGAAAAAATGATGTAGAGTACTTGCCTTGTTAGCAATGTTGTTGGAGAGCCAGTCCAACCCCTCATAAAGTCCTTCGCCAGAAGTAGCGCAGGTGCTCTGGATGTACCTGTAAAACAAAATCAATCAGCTTACAATGTTAGACAAACCCAGTTATAAATATAAGTAATCTGCAACAATTATTGGCTAAAAAGAAAAACAATCTATAAAACAGATTGGTTTAAGTTGATCGGAACATGAAGTTTAAATTAAGATTTGAATGTCAAAAACCAAAGAACTAAAGAACCTAATAAAACAAAGTGTGTAAACCGGGAACTTTCTCAATAATAGAAATTCGAGAACAAATGATTACACGAACTCGAGCAATCAATGTAAGATCAAGATCACAAAGTCACGCTCTCAAAAGATTAGATTAATAGTTTTAGTAATCATATTTAGCACCTTTAACTATTTCAAAAGCTCAATATATGACCCTTTTGACCCGAGCCCACCCATCAAAGCATACTTATTCATAGTAGGCCATGGTCCTACCAAAAACACAACAGGCTTAGGTATTGAGACAGAGCCAAGTAGGACAAAAAGAGCCCGGATTAAGACTAGAATTAGTTAGCCTCGCTAAGGACCAGAGAGAACATGAATTATGGACCCTAGTCCCTTCGGGAGTGAAAAACAATTACTGATAGCTAACTGTCTTTTTCC
Organism: Chrysanthemum lavandulifolium; assembly: GCA_022545495.1. Lineage (NCBI taxonomy): Eukaryota > Viridiplantae > Streptophyta > Magnoliopsida > Asterales > Asteraceae > Chrysanthemum > Chrysanthemum lavandulifolium. The sequence goes on along the minus strand of CM040241.1, from coordinate 32,861,137 downwards.
CTTAAAAGGTACCTACTCCTTACCTAGTCTCTCTGATCTGTCATGATACGTAGTCAAGTCCAAGTCTTTAACCAGAATACCAGATCGCTGTTGTCCTAATCAGCCCCAAATCCCAGCACCTAAGGAGTTCGTTTGGTCTCATAAAAGTTACAACCTTTACCACATAACCAATATTTAGGTATAGAACCAGTGAGAGTGTCGGTTCACTAGTTCAACCAATCCACTTTTTAAACTTTAATCATAACTAAACTTGTTCTCCCTCAGCGAAATACTTAATCAAGAATTAAAGAGAAAAATAAAAACAAGTAAAAGTTGCACATCTCGAGAAAAATAAAATATTTCTCCAATACTAGCATGGTACCCGCGCAAAGCAGCGGAATATCAAATATGCAGTTTTTGTCGTACCTTTATCCTCTAGCGGTAGTTTACCAGTTTGATAGTTCTAGAAAACAGATGTGTTTAAATTTCCATAGAATATATTAATACAAATATAGATTTTCATAATTATATTTATTTGAACTTAGTAAAAATTGAATATAACATTTAGAACTTTGAATTTGTATTAGGGCAAATGACAAAAAAATGCATCGAACTTGACACTTTATGTAATTGTGTGTAGCCAACTATTTTTTTTCTTATTGTATGTACTGAACTTTCAAATTTCGATCATTATGTGTATTTTACGACTATTCTGCCATGTAAAATGACCATTTTACCCTTCGAAATTTGAAAAAATTAAGGGTAAAATGGTCACAAAATACACACAATAATCGAATTTTGAAAGTTCAAGACACAATAAGAAAAAAATAGTTAATACACACAATCATAAAAGTGTCAAGTTCATGCATTTTTTTCATTTGCCCTTTGTATTATTGTAGGTTTGTAACATCTATTTTAATACTAAAATTTAATGTGTCATTAATGTACATTATAATGTAATTAGTGTAGTGTAGTATTTAATTGTATGAATTACTAAATATAGTAACATGTGTAAGCTTAAAAAATTAAGACTTCTATTTATAAATATCCCAAATGCATTATAGATTATAGATATAGATTATAGATTATAGAATAGATAGATTATAGATATTCTTCTTATTTCAATATTTCTTAGGAGGTGTTTGTTTTGGCTAATATAACATAGGCCACAATTTTGTGGCATATTTTGACAGTTATGGGCTTATATAACATTGACAATGTTATATAAGCCCATAAGTGTCAAAATAAGCCACAAAACTGTGGCTTATGTTATATAAGCCGAACACGGCTTATGTTATATAAGCTTAAACAAAGACCCCCTTACTATATGTCCTTCTCTATTATCTAAAATACCCCTCACTAGGGCATCCTGGGGACTTGAACTATAATACATTTTTGTAATCGTGAGGTGTAACATTCAATGCAAAACATCTTATACTGATGCAATAAATAAGACGTTAGAGAAACATTACCAGTGGCGTTGTCGAGAGAGTGGAGCCCAAGCTTATCAGTAATCTCAGCAGCATTCATTGCATTAGGCAGATCTTGTTTGTTGGCAAACACAAGAAGAACTGCATCTCTTAGCTCGTCCTACAATGAAGTAGGATTTGGGTATTCTCATTAAAAACCAGTACCGTGCTACAATCAAATAGACTATTTAAACCTAACAACAAATATACAACAGCATAAACCTACTTTTCTTCCATATCAACAAATGTAGGATTGAGCTTTAGATAGCATTAACACACAGTGGTCTCATTAACAATTGAAAAGCATGGTATAAGATCATCATTTTAGTAAAGTCTGGCCAATGTTATCTTGATATAAGGAATGATAAGCTCACATCACGAGCTGATCTCATCATAACCACTATTTTTTCATAAAAATGAAAATATTGAAGCACATAACTTCTGATTGCAAAGATACAACTGATTATTGCAAAGGTAATTTGACGAAGAGTTTCCAATATTAGTGATAAAATATAGTTGAGGTTAGTTTTAATAAGCATTTTATGACTTTTTAGTACACACTACACAGTTTAAGTTATTTTATAAACCCGCTTTCAGAGAGAGTATAAAACTGAAAGGATAATTTAACAATGAACTAGCTGTTTGTTTGTTTCGGCTTTATATAACCGGCTTATGGCTTATTTGGTTTTGGGCTTATGTTTCATAAGCTCACTTTTTGTCGCTTATTTTGAAACTTTTCGGCTTATCTAAGTTTATTATGTCAATAAGCCCCACAAAAAGTAAGCTTATGAAACATAAGCCCAAAACCAAATAAGCCATAAGCCGAAACAAACACCCCCTAGAATAGGCAGTATAGCTGAAGGGGTAAAGGGATGACACTGACAACTTGAAATAGTCTACATCAACTTTTTTATTTAATTTCATACAACAGAAACTATATCCCATGATTGATTGACATCAGTTAACTTTAACAGAAATGGGTTTTGCCAGTAAGAGAGAAGTGTCAAATTTCACCCAGTAATCTTTAACAGGCCAAGCGTTAAAATAGTTTAGAAAGGAAACAAATCAAATGTCACCTAAAGTCCCCTTTTCATGCACAAGGTCTCTATAAACCATTTTATTAAGAAACCGGATTATTATAAATGCTTGCAATCATACTTGGCACAAAAGATACTTATGAAGTATATAAATCTAAGGTCAGCCCAGCCAACCTATTTCGCAAGTATAAAAAGTGACCGTGTTGACCCACCATTATTATGCCAACTATAAGTCAAAGAGCATATGACATGGATCAGAAAGCAACATGCACCATAAGTGTTATCTGTACTATATAAACGCAAGCATGTAAAATATGGTAAATACAGTATGCATGAACTCATGAAGTCTTTCAAATTTACCTATGCCTTTGATACTAGAAAACGAATAATATGTATTCAACATGAAAATTTACCTCATTCAACATCCTGTGCAACTCATCTCTTGCCTCAACAACTCTATCCCTATCGTTGCTATCAACCACAAAGATCAGACCCTGTGTGTTCTGGAAGTAGTGCCTCCATAGTGGACGGATCTGCACATATACAATACATCAATCTACACATGTTAAGCTACTGGTTAAATCATCGACACCAATATGTGCATCTTCGTATTAAAATGTTTAACAGATACAAAATGAAGAAGCTACCTTGTCTTGACCCCCGACATCCCAGACAGTGAAGCTGATGTTCTTGTACTCGACAGTCTCCACGTTAAACCCTGCATGCTTAGAGAAACAAAAATTAAATCTCAAAACACATCTCTGCTTTTGCCACATTTACCATCATGGCACCAGTCACCAACGTTATTATATAGAGACCCAATGCCTTACCCGCGCTATGCAAATGTTATTGACTTCTGTATTCGTTACTAAAAAGACATATTACTGGTTAGGAAAAACTAATACTGAAAACGACGTACCAATTGTAGGAATGGTAGTGACGATCTCGCCGAGCTTGAGCTTGTACAAAATGGTGGTCTTACCAGCTGCATCGAGACCCACCATCAAAATACGCATCTCTCTCTTGGCAAAAAGCCGGCTGAAAAGTTTGGTGAATGTAAGCCCCATCTTAATTCAGACGAGGGATCCTACAGCCAAAATCAAGTCTTAGTGTAAGTTATACTATATAAACTATATACATGCATCTATAACAGACAACAAGCATCTAATTTAGGTAGGGACAAGGGTAAACACGTAATCAAGCAGAAATACTAAAGAGGTGAACCCCTTGCGAACAATTTCATAAGGCATATATCAGCTTTCAAGTTCAATAAGCTCATAAGCCTAGCAGATAAGCTTAAAAAAACACCCCCTATATAAAGCAATTAGATCCGTTAATAGAGCCTACAAGGTTTAGATCAGCAGAGCTTCAAGCACAAAAATCATCAATCAGCAATCATTTCATTATTAGCAACAAAACAGCATCCAAACTAAACCATTCGGATCCGATCATGAAATCTTAAACTTAAACCTAGCGATCTAATTCTAAAGTGCGTAATTTCCATCAATTTCGACAAAAAAATATAACAAACCTTAGAAATTCAAGTAAATAAGCTAATTTCATCACGACGCTCCTCAGTCACAAGTCACAACAAATGATTTCCATAAGCCTCCGATATCAATAAATAAACAAAACTACAAAGGCTATAATCTACGAAAAAACTCTAATAGACGATCATTTCATTCATAGCAAACTCCAAAACCCAAGTTATTCAGATCCGATAACGAAATAGAAAACCTAGTGATCTAATTTTTAAATTGCATTATCTACACCTAAGCTCTATACCAGGTCATCATATCGTAACATCCTCCGATACCTAAAACATGCAAATCAGATCACAAAACCATATACTAACAATCTAACTCTCTATAGCAACAATTTAACCCTAACTACTAAACGAAACTTCCGATTCGGAAAATATAAACCTCATAATTTCAAATAACTAACCTAATGTCATTAAAAAATCATTTCATCCATATCATTATATATACCTATAACATACAGATCGGATCACAAAACCTTAAGTTAAACCTAACTCCCTAACGCAACCGTAACTAACTACTTAACGAAACAACTGATTTCGAAATCATTTCATCGATATGATTATACAACATATAGATCCGATCACAAAATCTTATAAACTAACGATCTAAACCTAATTCCCTAATTGCTGACGTCATCACCAATTTCAAACACAAAACCGTTTAAAACATAATACTTTCATATAAACAAGCAATATTCATCAAATATTGTATGGATTTATTTCGCTAAAAAAATATGAACTGAACGCGTAAACGACAAACTCATCAATCTCGCTAAAAAAATTTTAGAAACCTCAGAATCTAAACTAGAAAAAGCTAATTTCATCGCGACGTCGCAACAAATCACTTCGTAACATCCTCCGATACCTAAAACATGCAGATCAGATCCCAAAACCTCAAACCTAACTCTCTAACGCAGCAACTAATTCCGTAAATATAAGCTAATTTTAGCAGATCGGATCACAAAATCTTATAAACTAACGATCTAAACCTAATTCCCTAATTGCTGACATCATCACCAATTTCAAACACAAAACCGTCTAAAACATAATACTTTCATATAAACAAGCAATATTCATCAAATATTGTATCGATTTATTTCGCTAAAAAAGATGAACTGAATGTAAACGTCAAACTCATCGATTTCACTAAAAAATCTAGAAACCTCAGAATTTAAAGTAGAAAAGCTAATTTCATCGCGACGTCAGAACAAATCACTTCGTAACATCCTCCGATACCTAACACCTCAAACCTCACTATCTAACGCAGCAACTTAACCATCACTACTTAACGAAACAACTAATTCCGTAAATATAAGCTAATTTTAGCAGATCGGATCACAAAATCTTATAAACTAACAATCTATACCTAAAACACACAAAACTGAGCCCTAATTGCTGACGTCATCACAACGACAAAAGCGTTTAAAACCTAACTATCTAACGCAACAACTTAACCGTCACTACTTAACGAAACAACAAATTCCGTAAATATAAGCTAATTTTAGCAGATCGGATCACAAAATCTTATAAACTAACAATCTATACCTAAAACACAAAAACTGAGCCCTAATTGCTGACGTCATCACAACGACAAAAGCGTTTAAAACCTAACTATCTAACGCAACAACTTAAACGTCACTAGTTAACGAAACAACTAATTCCGTAAATATAGCAAATAATTTCATATTAGACCTAATTTTAGCGGATCGGATCACAAAATCTTATAAACACACAAAAAACTGAGCCCTAATTGGTGACGTCATCACAACGACAAAAGCGTTAATAAGCTAATTATAGTTTGGCCTAAACAAGCAATATTTATCAAGTAATAGCTTAATTTCAACAAATCAAACATTGAGGAACAGATTTATATAGATTTAAAAATTTTTTATACCTGAGAGAGTTTGGTTTGATTTGATTTGATTTGGAAATGTGTGTGGAGAGAGGTTTGAAATAAAAAGGGAGTGGTGACCAGCGACTATTTATTTTGAGGGTGGTAAGTATCATTTTAACTTTCTCATTAATTATCATTTTTACCTTTCTTTCTCACCACCAGTGGTGTTTGATAATAACTTAAAGAAGCTTAATCAGAAAATAGGTAATTTAATTAAGTCACTAATTGAGTGTTTGTTTGGTGCTTAATTTAAATGGATGACCTTCAGAAAAGCGCGGAATGAGGTCTATATATTAAGTCATCACTTTTATACTACTTTTACATATTTACCTTCCACTTCTTAACCACTAATCATCACTTATTTCAAATAAAAGGGTATAACAATAATTTTATTAATTCACCACTTTATTCAAGATACAAAACAAACAACCATTTATTCATTTACATACATACAACATATATCCGTATGAATAACTTTGGTTTAACAAAACTTAATATAAAAACTAAACAAACAGCCCAAGTATCATTTTATTATTGACATGATAAAATATTTTTTATAATCGAGTAAAGTTCAAAATACATCTGTGGTTTGTCAAAGATCTCACTTACATCCTCGTGGGTTTTTTTGGAGAAATTTTTGAAATGAACACTTTCTCTACTACTTTACACATATAAACCACGCCCATACAATTTTCTAAAACGAACTTTTCAATATTAGGCGTTAGATTGGTACTGCAATACGCTTTTAAACCGCATACGCAGACACCAATTCCTCCAGGCGTGGTCTTGGGCGAAGGAGTGACCTAAGCGTGCTAGGCGTGGCATGAGGCGTGCCTGGGCGTGGAACTTGTTGGCATGGGTGGTGGGCGTGCCTAGGCGTGGCATGGGTGGTTGGGCGTGCCTGGGCGTGAACACAGGCGTGCCACAGGCGTGAGGAGAGAAGATTCAAGCGAGTGATATGTTTATTGGGCGAGTGATATGTTTTGCATGCAAATATAGAAGTAGGGTACTTATTATAGTTCGAGAAATACAATATACAAAGCATACATACAAGTACAAATGCAATATAGCATCATCACATGAACCTATGAATTACCTATGGATATAAATTTTACTCATGGTCAAATATAATTAAATAGAGTGGGCCACTATGATGTTGAAATGTTTTGTTCATTCTCGTAAAACAATGAAAAAAGGTTCAGATCGGTAATATAACTATTTAAATAGGTTGTTTAGGTAATTGGCTTTTTTTTGTGTACTAAAATATCCCCCGTTAATAAAGTTTCAGACAAAACCATTCCTCATTAAGAAAGTAAGTCAATGAGGACCGACAAAGGCAAATTGTTTGTTCGTTATCTCTTAACCAAGAGAATATTTGCATCGTCGGTCCTAAGGACTAACGGTACAATTTATTTTCTGAAATAAATTGCATTATTTACACTTTCAATAATGATGACGGCAGTGGTGGCGGTGGTCGTGGTGGGTTGCGGTGGAGGTGGGTGGTGGTGGCTTTGGGTGGTGGTGGGTGGAGGTGGCGGTGGTGGTGTGGGTGGTGGTGATGGTGGTGGTGGGTGGAGGTGGTGGTGTGGGTGGCGGTGATGGTGGTGGTGGGTGGAGGTGGTGTGGGTAGCGATGATGGTGGTGAGTGGAGGTGGAGGTGGTGGTGATTGTGGTGGGTGGTGGGTGGTGGTGGTTAAATATAATTTGTTTTGGTATGAAAACACCACTTGGACACTTAGTCGCGTTCATTTTGGGGCCTCCAGACCGGATTCGAGCCTTATTGGCCCTTTTGATTTATTTTCCAAAAAATTTGCAGATTACTCTTGGGACTAACGATGCAATTTATTGTACCGTTAGTCCTTAGGGACCGATGATGCAAATATTCTCTTTTCGTTAGAAGATAACGAAGAACTAATTTGCACCCGTTAGTCCTCAATGACCGACTTTACTAACGGAGGATGGTTTTGTGCCAACTTTACTTAACGGAGGATGGTTTATGCCAAAAAAACCACAGATGTAAAGCGGTATACGTGAGAAATCACGAGGATGTATTTTGGACATAAAATACCCTTTTCAATTCGGCATTTTGATAAATCAATTGTAGATATATTTATTATTTAAAGCTACATGAAAGTATAAACTAATTTTACATGTATTTTAAGCTTTTGTGTTTTAATTCATAGTATTTTTAAATGTATAAGTAATTTTACTAAGCTCTACTCGTATCTAATAGTTTTCCATTAGCTTGAGTTAATAGAAGCTTATAAAAGCTTTCATAAGTTTTATGCTAACAATTTTTTATAAGTTAGCTTATTTTAAATTTTCAAGCTTTTATAACCTACTACATGCTTGCTTTCAAACACAACCTTCGTCTAAGGTCATGTGATTTATACGAGTGTATAGCTACGTTTTAGGAAAGGGACATGAACAACCATGAGCCGATGAGCGTAAAGCAAATAGTGAAAACAAATATGAACAACAAAAACAGAATTTTTTTGTGTTTTCGAATTGCAGTTGTCTATTGCTCATACATAGTATTTGAACACTCAAAAGGTTATGTATTTGAGAAGTGTAATGACTAATGACATAAATTAGAAAAAAGAAATACGCAGTAACAAATAACAAACTCAATCAAGGGTAAAAGAGTAATTTAGTTTATTATAAGCTCTAGTTCAGTAGTTTGTAAGAACTCAGCTATTCACACAAACTTATATTCTTAGGGTGAAGCTTATTCGCAAAGGCAGGCTGCTCCACGATACAAAAGTCCAACACGCTTGTTGGCCGAAATGACAATAGTGACATTTTCAGACCTCGAACATGAACATGTTCAAAGACTAGAAAACGAATATTGCATTTGTCGCGCTTTAAAAAATTCCTTTGCTGAAAACAAATGAAAAGGAATATACTTGTATAATGTCCTTTGATCAAGAAATTTCCACGCACGATAGGTTTATTCTGCATAAGGTTGAATTCTGGCAACCTCAACCAGCTCGCGCCAGGATTACCCATATCCATCTCATGCCAAAACGCCTCAGATCCAACACGTGAAAAGTAAAATGCATCAACTTTGCAGTAACATATTTTCGAAGGCATTGCATTATTTAGTTCATATTTTTATACTTTAAACCACCCAACCACAATCTCTAACAGATTTAAATTATCTCAAGAAAACATAGCAATTTACAAGAGAACAGTCCAGCAACATACGAAAAGTAAGAAAAAGAGATGCGGTTGTAATAAACATGGATGATAAATACTATCAACAAGTTGACGCAATGGCCTCCAAAAGGGATACCATGAACTGCATTTGTGCTTCTTCATTGATCCTTGTAAACGGAGGGACATGTACAAAAAGGGATTTGTGACCTTTCTCTTCTGCAAAACGGAGGGAATGATAGTATACATAGTTGCACACGAAACGCCCTGCATCATCAGAGATCATTGCATCACAGCCCTTGATACTCTTTAAGAACTCCAGGATGGCATCAACGGAGAAAGAAGTCTTCAAAACAGCAAAACAATCAAATGGGTCAATTTGAGTTGTATTTCAGCTGAAACGGGTCAGAAAAAAAGTAAACTACAAGGTAATGGGTCAAACATGTTAAAAGTTGCCTAACGTCTTCTTAATACATACAACAACCTAAATTGTTTCGTTCAGATATTTTGATTCTTAAAGTGATCAGTTGGGACAGAATCAGTCTCAACCCTTACCCGCCCACCCATCTTGGCACCTATGAGGACCAGGACTTTAGAAAATTCGACATTTTAAGCTCAAAATAATCCCTCAACCCGTAAAACATTCACTCTAAGATGTCCATTAAACGTTGCAACATTTTCTTTTTCAGGAACAAGTTAGAGATGCGCATTCATCTACTAGCGATATATGGTGATGCTGGAAGGAATGCTAGAGTTCACTTCCATATTAATATATCCTTTAAAAACTGCAACACTCCTATTTCTAGAACTTTTGAAGTTAAATGTGTGCGTTTACATATCGTCATCATAGTGGGCGATACTGATTTGGATTGCTAGAGTTCACTTGTTCGTCGTTATCAATGATATTTCAAGGCATTTAATTAACGGTCAACTCCACTTTTCTTGACTACGTGTCAGGTACTTTAAAATATCATTAAACCAAGGGAGCTACAAGAACAGTTTTCCTTACATATCAAGATACTTAATTTCATTCTAACAATACTGGTAACCACTCCACAAGACACGTGCAACAAGCAGCCAAATGGTGCTTCAAGACTCAAACGTAGGGTCTGAAGATCTTAAAGCACCATGCGTATGACTATTGACTGTATTTTTGGTGCGACTGTTGATAGCTTATAAAACATTTTATCATAATAACTTTAAACAAAGAACAACAATGTCAATACTATATTCGGAGTTCCATATAAAGAAAACGCAATCTATTTTAGGGATGAAGGGAGTAATAACAAGGTAGAAAAGATGCCAGAAACAGAACAATAATTACCTCTCTTATTCGAGTTATTTCTCCATCATCTGTGACAATCGGCAACCGCTGAAAAAAGAAGTATATTAACATAATCAGATAACCAAATTCTAATATTACGTGAAGTCTAATGAAAAACAGTAATACCTTTGGTTGCCAACCAAGCTCATCGGGACACGAGAAAGTGGCTTGCGTTTACGCTTGTCGCTCAATGGCAATCTTTGATGCCCGCCATTTAACCCCATATGCAGCTGGAAAATAATATAGTGCAACAATTATTAGTCAATATCAAGAATCATAACGAAATATATTGCTCTATAAGTCTAACCTATAAGTCTAACCAAGTGCGCGTGCAAAGTAAACAAAATTTAGTTGACGTATTAAGTTAATAGACACCAAGAGACACCTATATATGCCCTTTATTTCTAAAATACGATTTGACTTCCTACTTAAACTCCTCAACCAATTTTCAAATCCAAATTTGATACGAAACTCTCAAAACTTCAAGGATAACGGTGACAGCTTGTATTACATTTAATGACAATCCCTAAAAAAGATTTCGGATTGTTGGTCGAATTGTATTAAAAGAATCTCAATTCAAATATGACAAGTAATTGGTTTGACCATGCAAGTCAAAATGTATATTATATTTGGTGGACTAATAGACGCATCATATGTGAAACAATCAAACAATTTTTCTAGAGACTACATAATGAAATGTAAACATAAAAAAGGTCAAAAATATCAACTTGAGAACGAGTTTTTTTTCCTACACGTATTAAAAGCTTGTGAATAAAAGTAAAAGAAAATTGGTAGTAAGATGAATATTAATCTCACCCACACAACTTCTGTGGTACCAGACTTGTTCTCGCTTGAAACACTCGCTTCCAAAACCTTCTTAAGCATATCCAACGCACCATCTCCTGCAGTTTCCAGAATTGTACAACTACCTAAAGAAACGCCAGGGGGTAAACCGGTCTTTTCAACATAACTTTTTAGATTAGATACTAATGCTTCGGTAGGATTGGTAGCAAACACATTGAACTTCTTGAAGCCAGTCACATGAATGACCACATTCTTCGGCGCTTCTGACCCCATTTTACCTCACGATCACAACTTTAATCACCAAATACAAATCAGCCATAAATACACACGAGATTGCTTAGTACACTTTTGTCAGCATATCGCTTTGACACAACAGATAGACAATTACAGCATATTTAAGTGTGTAATGATCAGATTTGAAGAAGCGGTTTGGAGTTGCAAAAGGTGTTAGAGATTGCTTATTTCAAACTGATTATCTCCTTAATAAGCCGACTACTTTTTCACAAACTGCTTATTTCACTCTAAAATAAAGCCGACTGTTTTTTCCATCCAAATTGTTTTATTTATGTAAGAAACCGCAATAAGCACATAACCATTTTAGATGACTGATCAATGACGCCCTCCTACCTACTTTTCCGATTCTAGTAATTTTTACTATATATATCCAATAAGCACATGTGTCAAACACTATCTCCTATATTGCTTTTTTCCCCCAAAAAAAGCATTATACACTTCTAATAAGCAACCCAAACACTCCAAAAATAAACACTAGCTAAAAAAAGAAAAACCAACTTTTGATCAAAAAAGCAATCATGCAAAAGCAAATTTTATCATAATAAGCCAACTGTTATTTCACAAACTGCTTATTTCACTGTAAAATAAAGCCGACTGTTTTTTCTATCCAAATTGTTTTTATTTACGTAAGAAACCGCAATAAGCACATAACCATTTTAGATGACTAATCAATGACGCCCTCCTACCAACTTTTCCGATTCTAATAATGTTTACTATTTATATCCAATAAGCACATGTGTCAAACACTACAAAGTAAATCCAAAAACTATCTCCTATATTGCTTTTTTTTCCCCAAAAAAGCACTATACACTTCTAATAAGCAACCAAAACACTCCAAAAATAAACACTAGCTAAAAAAAGAAAAGCCAACTTTTGATCAAAAAACCAATCATGCAAAAGCAAATTTTATCATAATAAGCCGACTGTTTTTCCAGAAACTGCTTATTTCACTTTAAAATAAAACCGACTGTTTTTTCTATCCAAATTGTTTTATTTATGTAAGAAACCGCAATAAGCACATAATCATTTTAGATGACTAATCAATGACGCCCTTCTACCTACTTTTCCGATTCTAGTAATTTTTACTATATATATCCAATAAGCACATGTGTCAAACACTATCTCCTATATTGCTTTTTCCCCCCAAAAAAAAGCATTATACACTTCTAATAAGCAACCCAAACACTCCAAAAATAAACACTAGCTAAAAAAAGTAAAACCAACTTTTGATCAAAAAAGCAATCATGCAAAAGCAAATTTTATCATAATAAGCCGAATGTTTTTTCACAAACTGCTTATTTCACTGTAAAATAAAGCCGACTGTTTTTTTCCATCCAGATTGTTTTATCTATGTACGAAACCGTAATAAGCAAATAACCATTTTAGATGACTAATCAATGACGCCCTCCTACCAACTTTTCCGATTCTAATAATGTTTACTATTTATATCCAATAAGCACATGTGTCAAACACTATAAAGTAAATCCAAACACTATCTCCTAAATTGCTTTTTTTCCCCAAAAAAGCACTCTTACACTTCTACCAATAAGCAACCCAAAACACTAGCTAAAAAAAGCAAAAACCAACTTTTGATTAAAAATTAAAAACAATCATGCAAAGTAAATTTTATCATAAAAGCTTCAAACAACTCAATCATTAAACCTTTAATTAATTAACTTAATCTACACACAATCATTAATCCAATTAAAATACCATTAAAATATAAAACAACCTAATCATAATTATCTCAAATAAAACTCATTAAATTTCTTGAAAAAAAAACTGAAATTATATACATAAACACAAAATTTTACATAATTCATGAAATCAACAACAGAAAACCAATCAAATTAAACAAAATTTCAAATTTCAATTCATAAAGACAAATTAGAACATCAAAACATATCATAATTCAATAAAAATAAGCACAAATTTAATGAAAATATGATCAAAAATGAATCTTTTTTTTTGTAAATAGTATAATTGGATTGAAATTCTTGATATGAAATTTTGAGAGTGAGATATTTGTGTACCTGAATTAGTGACAAACAGGAAATATTAGAGAGAGAGAAAGAACAGAACAGAACAGAAGAGAGAACAGAACACTTTGGTGGACTATTATGAAAGTCTTGTTTTTATAAGTGAGCTTATACTTAAAGTGTTTTGTTTTTGTTAAACTCTTTATGTTGTGTTCCATGTTTTACTTTTAGAGAAGTGCGTTGTACTTTGTACCTATGGATATGTTGTACTTTTTATATAGTTGATTGAAGAATTAGTTGTAGTCGAAGCTTATTAATATAAAATCATATAAGCATATATCAAATTAAATTTAGATTTATGTATTCAGGTTTTGCGTGACAATCCACTATATTTTTAAACAAAGCTCGTTTAATTGCTTTGAAATTACAAGAAGCTTTATAATTTTATAAAAGTTTTTATAAACCCGCAATGACAAACAAAACTTATTTTAAAAGTTTCAATTTTTTAAAAAACTCAAACATTTGATAACCTTTATAATCGTTCAGCCAAACACAACCTAGTTGTTTCTAAGGCTTTTTCTTTATTTTTATTTTTAATTTTTTAAGTTAAAACTAACAGTTCACACCTCTTATTGTATTTGTTTAAGTAACATGGCATTTCTATTACGCGTTGAAAAATACTACAACAACAATATTTTCTTGTTTAAGCGTATGAGAAAGATAAAACGTATATATGGTATGTAGTTTTAATCTTGTTTAAGCAGTGATGTATAAAAAAGGTATAATATACGTATATTGTGCGTTAAATAAAAATGTAACTGGTAAATTTAAGTTAAATGGTGACTATTGCTAGATTTGTTCTTGTATTTAACAATCCAAATTGGTTTAAGCGATGTTGATGTTACCACACTTCAGGTTGTTTCGCATACGATAAAAATTGAACTTGGACCTCACATGATGGAAAAATAAAAGATAATATACCACGGAGATTTCTTATACAATTTGGATGGTTTAAGATTCGTGTTATCTTATATTTTTAAGACTAAAATACACCGTTGGTCCCTAAACTTGTATCGGAGGATCGCGATGGGACGAACCACGCACTTTTCATCGCCACCTGGGTCCAAACAAGACCCATTAAATGCCGATTCGTCCCCCACTGTAATCGGACACCAAACCGGGGTATTATAGACCATTCACTTTTTTGACCCAAGCTAGTTAAATGTAACCCAACCTTCAACCATATATGTATGAGCGAGCAAGAGTGAACCCTAAAATACAATCAACACACATTCTTCCCAAAGCAAAAGAAAACAATAATGGCACAAAACGATAAGGGAAGGGTTTGTTGAGTTCGTTGAGGAAAGCAGTACTGAAATGAAAAGCGTTTGGGTGTTAAGAAGGAGAAGGAAGAGGATGACATCTTGTTATCAAAGTTTAACGATTTGGGAGAAAGGATTACAAACCGAAATTTTGTTTAAATATCTTAAGGAAAGGAAGGAAAAGAAGGAAAACGATGTGAGGGAGAGTTGTGGGTCTAATAAGTGTATGTTTAGATGATAGTAAACATTTGTAGTTATTGAAATCGATGAAATAAATTTTGTGATCTTATTTAATCATTGTGTTTGAAATCGTTTTGCATATCTTAATAGGTTTGACTTACCCAAGTTACAATTTGTTGGTTTTCATAAGTTTGTTTGACTTTGGTAAGTCAAAATTCAAGATGTTACAATACACAATTGTCAAGACATTGTTGTTTATCGCTAAAGCGTTTGCATTTTGAACCCGTGTTTTGAAACCATCGCCTAATTTTTCCGACACGGGTGTTTGGTTTCTTTGTATGACTTTTTGTCGATAAAAGGGGCCGTTTGGTTTAGCTGATACAACCGGATGTTTTATTTGATACATTATGATTTAGTGCCAAAGTATTTGCATTTTCACCACATCTTTTAAACCATTGCCTTTGCTTTTCTTGATACAAGGGGTGTTTGGTTCTCTTCGATTAAAGTTTTGTTGATACAAGGGCTGTTTGGTTTCTTTGATACAATGGCCTGTTTGGTTTTGCTTATACTAATAACACTAAAATACAACCCATATCACAATACAATGATTAAACAACACATAACCCAAATGATATTTTATCATTAATAAATTTCATTAAACATCATAACCAACTACATCAAATCTAATTTACATACCATTTTAGCAAAACTATCACCTAAAAGACGCCTTTATCTACCCCATGGAAAACCAAAAATTCGGCACTATGTTCACCATTTTCTTAACAAACTCTTGGTTGAACCGAGTACCTTCGTCTGCTTGACCAACAATCTGTATGAGTTGGGCAAGTTGGTTTGTCTGCCTAGACCGGATTTTGTTCGACGCATCCACACGGTCAAGCGATTCCACGAGGTCCCAGAGCTTGATTCTCTTGTATCGCCTCCCTACGGTTGATGATTCCTGTCTTTAGATGTTGGCAAGATCAAGAAGTAGCTTCCTTAGAATCCCTTCTGGCAACCTCATCTTCAAACCAGATAGCCATCCGATCATTAAGATTTGGCGAATCACCCACCTCCATGAGTTTGTTTAAAATAGGAAATCGCCATTGGAAAGTTGTGTGTGTGTGGAAAAGTGGTAGATGAGTATCTCGTTAGTTGTGCACTAGTTAATATCGCCTCAGTAAGAGACGGTGAAGGGTTTAATAGTTTCCTTTATTTCACACTCGGTCCTGAATTTGTGTTGGTTGCCGTTGTTAATTTGTCACACTTAAAACTCCCGCCCAATATTAACTTTAGGATACACAATTGGTCCCTCGAGTTGCCAACTTAGTAAAACCATTAAGTTTGACTTTGTTAAGTCAAACTTCTAAAACATGTCAAATTATCAATTCACTCCAAACAAATATTTTAGTAATGGTTTTGCAATATTGACTTTACAAAGTCAAATACCATTGTATATATTATTGAACATTCCAATAGCCATCCTCATCATCAAACTTCAAATACCATTATGACTTTTGCACTTAATGTTCCAAATGTTTTCAATCCTTCCGACATTACAACTCTCGCTCACGCTTAACCCATTCAACATTTTCAAGTATTGACTAACTAAAGTAAAGCTGAAATGCGGTTTACTTGCTTCAATCAAATAAAAATGCTAAATGAAAGTTTGACTTTCGAATGTCAAACTTTCATCACCTAGAATACGCACAAACAACAACATATGAACAATCTAATTTTAAGCAAACCATATAACAAATCATGTATAAAATTAGTAAAACTATTTTGAAACATTAATTGTCCAAGGGTATTCAACCCAAACTTAAACTACAATCATCCAAAGAAATCTACAACGGTGTGGGGGAAGCTCGGGAGTTTCAACAACTTCCTAGCTAACTCCCGCTTGTTCTGGTATTTTCATTCCCATCATGACTCTATCGCTTTCCCCGATATTGATTGTCTTTAGCGAATCGAACACGCAAGTATACACTTTATTAAAGTTATTTCATGCTCGATCCGGGAAAAGCTCAAACACCACCGTCTGAAGTCGCCGGCCGTCGAATGTGTTTCTATCTACAACAAAGGAAAAATTGGGCAAAGGTAGATCACTAAGCGTGTTTGCAAATGAAAAATCAAATAGTGTTGAGATACACAAACATGGCAATTTAGGAATGTTTTATTTGATACATATTCATTACATCATTACACTTACTCGTATCCGGCATTTTCAAATTCGGAGATGACCGAATCATTCCAATGGTGAATGCTACCATAACACTATTCCCAAAATCGACATCGGACGACTTAAGGTTAATCGAGGAAACAAAGGGCACCTTCATCCTAGGATTAGCTTCATGTATCAACTACAAGAAGTTTTACGATTAAATTTCATTCTCATTACACATCTCTATAACATTATAAGTTGTAAAACCGAAATTGTTCTTACCGTGCAATCACCAAAATCCAATGTAAGGGTCTCAAGATTTTGAAGTCTTGTCAGTGAAGATATCGGATGTTGTGATTGTGGTCACAACATTATAACGACCTAATGACAAATGTAACTTCTTCAAATTCCCAAGTTTTGCAATATCCCATAGTCTCATCTCGTTAGTACTAGGACGATTCATTTTAAGAGACTCAGTGAGGACAACCAAAGAATAAAGTCCCAAATCAGATCGCTTAGAAAATTGACATGAATCAATTCTAGGCTCGATGATTTGGATAGCCATGAAAATATTCCAAAGTAGCCATAGCACAAACATGAAGTACCAGATGTTTCAACTCACCGCGAGTAAAGTTTGGTCGGAACGAATCGGGTCACCATACCAGGTTGTAATAATCACTCCTCAACTCCATTGTCACCAAAAACAAGAGCCACTCATGAATGTGTTCATAATGAAAGTTGTCTATTCTAATAATTGATCTTGGCTCTACAAAGAAAGACAAACTTTCTTATTGGACCCATGTCGATTTAAGAATCTAGTAACAAGCCTACCATCAAACTCAGATGTTAAATAATAAAAGAAATCCTCATCAAGTATAACATCGGTGAGCAAAGTCCACTTAGACCTCCGGTTTCTCGCTAAACTAGAGGTTCTCACCGCTTCTAACAAAGGCAACCGATTCAAATGTTAGTGATCACTTCATCCGCATGTTGGTAAACGATCGATCGACATGGTTTTGTTGGAAGTTGGGTTGGTCTTTCGCCTTAAAATGAGGATTTATATTCTTGATTTCGATTGCGCTTATCTTTTCTCGGATAATGTGGTTTTATGTGATTGGCAAAGTTGTTTGTTGGGTGGGTGTATTTGTTCCTCGCGAATTAAATGCAACAGATCGTGGAAGAAACGGCTAATATCCATACTCACAATTGGTCCCCTCGGTTCTAGCTTGGGTCAAAAGTGAATGGTCTATAATACCCTCGGTTTGACCGTCCCAATTTTGGTCGAGGGACTAATCGGCATTTAATGGTACTGTTTGGACCCAGAGCGATGAAAAGTTCGTGGTTCGTCCCATCGCGATCCTCCGATACAAGTTTAGGGACCAACGGTGTATTTTAGTCTATTTTTAATGATGTAACAGCCGAATATGGAACAATCGTGAGTAAGATTCAATCTGATCAAGGGATGTATTTGTGGATACCATAAACGGACAACGTTAATTGAAATTTAGAGCTCAAGAATGATACTAACAAAATTATAATCTCGCGAGGGTCTCAAGCAAGTCTTACCCAAACAGTCTATTTGAAACTCGAGTGAGTATTTTTTTTTTCCTACCAAAATCTGACAGACACGAATGTCAAATTTCCACCGACCGCTTTTGCTCAACAATTGTCATTTATCAACCGTTCCGTTTTCATCTTTACTGTTTATACAACAGAACCTTCATTCTTAAAATAATATGCCAAAAACATACAACAACCTTTGTATTTTGCTTTGATTCATTCACCTAAAATCAAGTTGTTCAGTTTTATCTTATCACAATATATAATTTTTTATCTTATCACAATAAATAAATTTTTATGAACGATTGAAGAATTTATCCACATTTATGAACCAATATTTTAGCAATATCAAATTTAGCATGTAATAAGCTTGAGTCTGATTGGTTGTAAGTTCAAACCTCGTGAATTAATCGTCTAATATATGATTATTAAGAAAAATCGAAATTACTTTTTACAAGCGTCCATGCTTCCGATAAGTCAATGAGGATTTTGATAACATAATTCAAAGTGTCGGTGTAAATAGTGAAAGTTTTAAACTTGTTACGAGATTAAGAGATACATATTTCATGAAATAACTTGTTACGATATCTAAATTTATACATATCTTGTTATTTGTTGGACACAGAGTTTTAGCCCGCGCTTTGCAGCGGGGTGTTTGCATACAAAAGTATTATCTAACGCTCGAGATAAGTGTCTTCCTATTAGATATGTTTAGTATTTGAAGCGTGAACAATATAATTAAGCGGCCATAATTTACCAAAAGATGTTATAAAGCCTCGGTTGGGTTGCGTTGCATTTTATATGTAGCTTCTTAATTAAAATGATATAATGTCGTTATTTCACAACCGTTAAGTAATGGCCGTTAGTAGGACTGTTTGTGTAACGAACATCTAACAAGAAGGACTAATTATGTAAAAGTTTTTTACATTGTTAGTCCCTACAGGACCTATTTTGCAACGCAAGTTAAACGTCAGGGACTCTTGTCGCATTTTCGTTTTTTTTTAAGTATTAAAAAAAATAATAATAATAACGACCGTTAGTAGATAACGGCCGTTAACTAACGACCGTTAGTTACTGCATTAAGTAACGGCCGTTAGTAGGACTGTTTGTGTAACAAATATCTAACATGAAGGACCAATTACGTAAAAAAGGTTACATTATTAGTCCCTAGAGGACCTATTTTGCAACGCAAGTTAAACGTCCGGGACTTTTGTTGCATTTTCGTTTTTTAAAAAGTATTAAAAGAAAAAAAAATAACGACCGTTAGTTACTGTACATTTTACTGTTCGCGAAATTGTTATTGGGTGTGGAGATAGCAAAAGGAGGAGTGGCTAAAGCCACATTCATAAATGTTCATAAACGTATCTGTAAGTAATGTGTACTTTCCATAATATATTCATTTTATTATTTGCATAAACTCAAAAGGTGGATAACACTTTATGATTTAATAGAAGGATATTTGCCTAATGCGACAGTGACTATTTTTGTGACAAATAAATGTTTTTCATTTTAAACTTTTTTTATTTAGCATGTTTTAAATACTTTATAACATAGTAAATAAATAGTGGTATATGTTTTTTAAAAATAGAACGTCTAAATTATTAATAGTGTAAATACTTAGTACTTTTATTTTTCGTATTTTAACATTAAATTGATGATTATAAGTTTAGTGATATTTTGTTATAAACAATTTTATTAAAATATACCATTATTGAAGGGGGTTATTATATGGTTTAAATGAGACTTAAATTTTCAAATTTTACATTAATTTTTTAATTTTTCTTTTATAATATTATAATATTTTTTGTCTTAAAATTTTAAAACTTCCTTTTATAAGCCCCAAATGATTCTGATGTAGTATAGATTTTAACCGAAACAAATAATTAAGCTAGCTTATTAACCCCCTTCTTTTTTTATTTTAAACTTTGTACTAGCTCCATTTTTATTTTAAACTTTGTACTTTGTACTAGCTCTATACCTTTTTTATTTTTATTATTATTTTTACACAATACTAGCTTAAAACTTAGAGCAAGAATAACAATAACGCCTTAACGGCGTTTTGCATCATATTAACGGCGTTATGCCGCTATCATCTTGGAGGCACGACGTTATTGCGTAGTAGTCCCCCGCCTTATCTCCATAACGCCTGCTTTTTTTTTTTTTTTTTTTTTTTTTTTTTTTTATACGCCTCTAAATGAGGGGTTGTTTTGTAAATTGTTGGGAATGTTATTGATGTTATTGTTGTGGGTGTTTTTTGAGAGTGTTAAGGTGAAATGTTAAAGCTGGTGTGACGCTGACGTAGACGGCCTTATTTTATAACTTGGGTTATTGTTGGGAATGCTCTTATATAATTCAAGCTAAATTAGCACAAGATGAGCTTGAAGATTTTTTTTTGAACCGCATTATTTGCAAGGGGTGAGTTAAATTCAATAGGGTACTAGCTACAATCTTATATAGCTAGTTAGTTTGGCGGATACGGAGTATTAATTATGTTTCTCTTGTTTAATGAATATAGTAAAACCAACTTACTTGTCAAACATTATAGTTCTTATATGACCAACATACAATGAAACACTAACAATATAACCTAATCTATTTTGAAGTAGAGGAATTTTTCGGCTAACTAAAAATATGTATAATGTTATGTCTAAAACTGTATGACAACAACGATTAGTTTTTAAAAATATTGATTCATTTGTTGCACCCAGTAGAATGCTGATATATCAGTTTAGGCATAAAATTAGTCATATTTTTAGTCATGCCAACTTTATTAACGGAAGGATGATTTTGTGTCAAAAAAAATCACGAAGATGTAAAACGAGACACGGGACAAATTACAAGAATGTATTTTGGACGTTTCTCTTTTAAAAAATATTGATCCATTTGTTGTATGTTTATAATCAGTTTAGGTATATAATAAGTTACGATTTTTAGTCATGTCTATTTTTTTATTTTTTTTTACACAATACTTTGCATCAAAGGCATTTTCTGTGATATGACGTTTTTGTTTGAAAAATGATCAAATTCAATGTATGTTGTTTGTTGATAGTCTATTTTCTGTAATATAACTATTAAGTTACTTTCAAAGTCTCATTTTAGTAATCAATGATGATGGTGAAATTTTGACATATTTCTTAAATTTTTACACAACATATTATGTCATTATGTCATTAAAAAAAAAAAAAAAAAAAAAAAAAACCGCGATGGCAAATAAAGACAGATTATTAGATGATCAAAAAGAAAATTATGACGTTTTTTTTTTTTTAGTTGAAAGTTTCAACTTTCAACTAATTATGTATATCCTTTATCGGTTGACTTTGTGTGCATGGAATCTTTATGATACTATTTATAGAATTTCTTATCAAAAAATTAAATAAACCTTAATTTCTAACAAGAGTTCATCTTTTAAGGGTAAAGTTAAAATAAAAAGACAAATATCCGTAAAAAAAATAAAAGTATTTATTTTTTTAAAGCATTCTTCAAAAATTCCTAAAAAATTTCACAAGATCGGGTATGTTGGTGCATAAAACTTTTGTGAAAACATTTTATAATTTTGAGTTTGATCGTTTTTTTAATGCACAATAAAAAATTTTGATCATAAAAAATTTTGATGCACAAAATTTTCAACTTGTTTTAGCTTATTCATCGCAATATTATTTTGATGAAAAAAGTCAAAAGAAGTTGGATCTGGCCAATTTTGATGCACAAAAAGTATTTAATGCCAAGAAATGTATTTTTTTCATAATTTTTTTCGAAAAATATCCACTTTTAAAAAAGTTTTCACAACTTTTCACGCACCATCATACCCGATCTTGTGAAATTTTTTTGAAATTTTTGGTGAACTTTTTGAATTTTCTTTTTAATCTTTTTACGAATATTTATCTTTTATTTGATCTTTATCCATCTTTTAAAACCTAAAGAAATTGAAAATTTGAGTGAACTAAATCATTAAATTAAAATCACATTTTAGATTATATAAGTTTAATTAATACGGATCGAGTATTTGTTAAATGTATATTTAATTAAAAAGAAAAGTTTCAATCTATTAACTATACGTTAAATGCATTTTTTTCACTTAAAAAAGTGTTCGGTGATCGCCCTTTACCAATTCCCAAAATGCAATTATAGGAATGCAAGATATATCCTTAGAGGGCTATGTTTATGAAGCACTTAATAACCGTTATTTGTGTGTCACATCAATATACATCAAATAAAACCACAATAACTAAAACAATCTCCCCATCTATAAGAGCACATTGTACGGGGAAGGATAACATGCCAAATGCATCATTTTTTCATGCCAAACTTGTGCCAACCATTCGTGAGCCAAATGTTCCCAAGCCATTTGATGTTGTATGTTATTTTTTTTTTTTCTTTTTTTTGTATGTATTGTGAGTGAGTGAGTATTTTTAGTGGGGTATTTTGTGAGACCCAATAACATGTTAGTGGTGTGTTATGAGAGAGGATGTTTTAGTTATTGGTGTGTTATTGAAATGTGTATGATATGGCGCTGATGTGGCATGCCAATAACGTGTTATTCGTCATTGCCATACCTTGTGCTCTAACTATTATTGTTGTATGTGGGTCCTATAACATACCACTAAAAATACCACAATGGTACCGACCATGATGCAGTATGGCATATTGTTATGTAATTGGGTGACAAAAACTTCCATTGACGTGCCATTGAGTGCTTGTACCGTGTAAAGTTACATTCATGTCCCATGATGACATTCATATTGTTTTTTGACATTTTGAAAAAACACATCCCACTTGATGCTTGACTAATGGATTGAACACTCATCATCATCGGATGCCTAAAGGTGTAAAAGACATTTTTGAAGGTGTTTGCTACGTGATGCGGAGAGTCTTATGGCGATTTAGAAACAAAACTTTGTTTGGTAACTCTCTTTCAAGACGAGACATTCTATTTGATGGTATTGTTCGCTTATCTCATATGTGGTACTCGAGTTGTAATTTTAGTTTGGATTTGGTGACTTGGATGAAAAATCCTTCTTAGTTTAGCTTGTAATCTTTTTTAGCTTCTTGCTAGCTTTTTAATAAATATAACAGTTAAAAAAATTACATGATATAACTAGCCCACAGTAATTCAAAACCGACAATCTGTCTAGAAAAGTATATAGATTGAATTCTATATCAGACATGGTGAAACGAACCAACTAAGATAAGAAAGTGAATCGAAACGCCACAAAAAATACCAAAGGTGTAATACATAAAATGATACGTACCGCCGATAAATTATCAAAAAACGTCAGTGTAATACATAAAAAGTGTTTGGTACTTGACATAACCGCATCTATAATTATAAAAAGTTATATAATGAAAGATGGGTCTAACTTTATGCAAATCGCGTCTTCAAATAACGTTTTAAAAAACAAATTTCTATAAAAACCTTAAAACACTAGTTGCTAGTTGCTACTAACCAAATAATGCAACAAGCTTTCTCACAACATGGTAAACGCTTTAGCTCCTAAACGCCTTTATACATGCAGGAAGGAATCATGACACAATTTGATCATGTACATTTACGGAAAATTATACAAAACGAGGAGCATATTTTTTTTTGGACCAAATGTATTTAAGAAAAATCGATGTTTTTTTTTTACAAAAATTAACACTACACCGCAAAATTTCATGGGTGTCTCGAGATTCCCAGAACCCATCCTGTTTCTGAAAGGTTTATGGATAATTATTAATATTAGTATGACCGGATTCGAACTCGAGACTTCGGGATTGCACACATTACGTATGAGAATTGATGTAAATAATTATAATATATAAAACGTTATTATTATTAATTATTAGTCACGAAATAAATACTTAACGGTGGTTAATATTTAACGAGGTTTGGCTAACGATCGTTAAATGTAAACTTAAAGGACTAGAGATGAAATTATAAGTCGGGAAGGATCTAGAATCCCTTTGGGATTGATTGGCCGATCGGTTGGGGTTTCTAACCCAACCCACACATTAACTTGTCCTCCAAGATTGGTTAACTATAAATACAATCCTATTGTGTTCATTCTAAACCTAATCTTGGTGACTTGCAAACCTAATTTCTCTCCTTCTCTCTCTTTCTTTTGTGTGGCGGTCGAACTCTCCTTCCCATGGGGATTCGATTTGTAACTAAAGAATTAGTATTTGGTTTGTTTCGTGATCAAGAAACTAGCTTTTCACATCAAATCGCTATTAGTACGTGTGTAAGAGCGAAGAACAAGCACGCTGAGCTTGTGAATCTTGGTGGTTGATTTCATTGGTGGGTTGACATAGGTGTTGGTCGACATTCACAAACCCTAATTTATTAGGGTTTAGGGTTTCTTGTTCTTGATCCTAATTTGGGGTTTTCCATAAACCCTAATTGCATTGATTCGCAAAAGGTGCGCATACTTTTAATTCGGTTAGTTAATTTACATGTATTATTCCTAATTACTTCCGCTGCATGCTTTGATGATGTTTACTTGTTTTCTATAATTGTTATGATTAGTAAAACCCAACGGTGGCATCACGAGTAGTTAATATGATGTAATTAATTAAAACACATAAAAATTGGATCTTTATGATTATATGCATGCTTTTATGGTTTCTAGGGTTTTGAATTGAAACCCTAATTTTTAATGTATGGGTCGATTACCCTTATTTTATTTAATTAGGTTTTAATTTTGTAAAACTTGTAAAACCCTATGATTGCATGCTTATTTTATGTGGTTAATTAATGAATAATTGTTATGTGCCATGTAATATGCGTATCTTGGGTGATAATTGTTATCTGGAATCCATGGTGGAACATGCATGTTTTGCCATGGAGTATTGTTTGTAATAAATTGTTTAGTTGATACACACATGTTATATTTATTTGATAATTATTGAATTGGGAAGACCTCAATTATAAATAATAAAAATTAGTTATGTGCTAATTGGTATATTATTAACTTTGGCTACTTAATCGACTTGTCGATGTATGTGGCTCATCTTCTCGAGATGAAAGTCCTAGTTAATGTATGCATTTATTTACGACTAAATTGTTATTAGCGTTTATCGAAATAATTATGCATGTGGCTAATTGTTTTACATATGTTAAAATTGTTTAGTTATATGTTTATATTATTTGAGTGTGTTTAATTTTTATTAAAATGCTTTTTGTTTATATATTGTTTGACATGTTAGTAAGCAAAAGGGTTTTTATGAATAGAAAATTAAATGGACTAAATAATGGCGAAACCGATTTGTTATCTAAGAATTATTCTTGAACTTTTAATCGATTGATCTGTTGTACTAAATGGTTAGAACGGCTCACCCACTAGAACAAACTAAAAGGGGTTAAAAGAAGTGCATGCATCACCGAATGGATGTCTAAGGTTATGCTTTTGCTTACACTCGGTCCTCCCCTCGTGAGTTCGATTGGAGCTACCTAGTATAACCATTCTATGTACGAAGCATCTTAGTGCAAAGTTGTAAGTTTCTCAACGATCGATTAAAACTTTGTAGAATTTAATCTTGGCAATTAAAATCTTATGTAAGGTTTTCAAAATATTATGCTATAAAGTTGTATGCATGCTTCTTTATACATAAGTTTTGATTACACGTCAAAAATTGTACCCTTTAAATTTAAGTTTATGCCATCTAATGATATGAAACACTTGAAGTTGTAATTTAGTTATGTGAGACCTTGATCTAGATTACAATGACAAGGTGAATTATTTTGTTGTGTGAGACCTCGACTTTATGATTTGCGCTTTCTAAGTTAGACAACTTAATTAAGTTAGTTAGTGAGACCTATGACTTAAGGCATAAGATGGGATGAAACATGCTTACATTTTGCATAATTGTTTGGCAAAATTGTAAATCCCATATTTTCTAGGAATTGCAAACTTGTTTGTCAATTATTGTTCTTCGACAATTACCTATTCTATACTTTCATCACTAGCAGATCAACTGATGTGGTGAAACTATGATAATGAGGGTCCTAGATTCAAGGAAAATTCTATGGTTAATATGAATATTGACCAAAGGGTATTTTATTTTCTTGAAAGATTTAATTATCGAAAATACTAAAATTGAATTTTGTTGATTCTTTGATTGTATTATTGCAACATTAAAGCGTAAGCGTAGTTTGGGCTTTGTAAATTGATCTAGTTACGTTTTCAAACAAATGTTTGATCAAGAAAAATTTACTAAAAGACAAACATAAACTCTTTCCATGGAAGAAGAGTGTGACTCAATCCTATTCCTTTTCATGATTGAGAAAGGTATGTTAGGAACATTAGAATTGTCAAATTCTAATATAACTCATAGCAACTTTAATAGTTAAGAAAATTGCACACAATGTTTTCCTTAAGAGATTTCATTACCCTCTGTTGGTGACTGAATTCTTATATGACATTTTGGTCAACTAGAAAACATGTTTGATATTATATGAGTTATTACATTAGAATCTAGACTAATTACCGCAAAATTGGTAAAAGACAAACTAGTATATTTTATCTAGTTGTTTTGTTTTGACTAATTGAAGGTGCTACACATCATTATGGCGATGGTAGACCCATTGAGGAAGAAATTGCATGCTCAATTTTTCAAGTTAATAGCATTGATGGATGATCCATCATCTAATGAGTAGAATACACTCTTTTAGTACCTAAGTAATTGTTACGAATGGTTTTACAAAGGGGTAACAACGTAATAGCACACTATTTTCACTGGTTAATGAAACACTAACAATGTTGTCAAATCCAGTGGGAGTATGGTGTATTACTGAATAAGACATTATTGTAACGTTGTCTAATTCAGTGGGAGTTACAATATTTATTATCTTGGTAGTGACTCAGATTATTTCTAGATTTTCTTGAAATAATACATTACGTTCACAAATGTAGACATTCATATTCTCAAGGATAGTCATGAACGTTTCCTTGATAATTAAGTGCTTCTACATCTACTTGTAATGCTTATATATCTATGACACTATCATATTGCTCACATAAACAAACGAATGTCATGGTGTTTATCTGCTATATGGTGTTGTTCTATGCACAAGTGGGAGAAGTATTAATTGTGTGCAAAAGAACAAACACATACAAATATGATTAATGGATTCTCTTGATCGTAAGATAAGAGATTAACGTTCTAATAAGATTGAATTGTTTAGACATGTGTCAAGATTATAGCATAGACTACTTTTATGTCTTATGTCATTCAAAATATAGAAACACTTGAAGTTACATTTTAAGTTAAGTGAGATCTTGGCTAGATTGTAATCTCAAGGTAAATCACCACTTGTTGTGGGATCAGGCGTGGATGATTTGCAGTTTCTTAAGTTGGACACTTCTTGGAATGACATAAATAAATAAAGTAATACTATCTTAAATATTTATGTATTTTAGAATGACATAAATAGATAGAGTAGTATATTAACTTGAAAATTAATTAATTGAAACCATGGTGTGGTGTTCATAATGACTTTAAATTATACATGGTTATGTGTTTTGTATAAACTCACAAACATGAAGTCTTTTAAAGACTTATAATATAAAGTAAGATATTATAAGCATATGTCTTTTGACTTGGTCAAAGAATACTTATGTTATAAAACATGCAATTGGCTTGGATATTCTATTATACCATTAAGTTGACTTAGTTGGTAAATAGGTAGGCCAAAAGGAATATGTTTATCTTAAATATTGTCTTACAATATTAATTCTAATGAAATCTTGTATGTATATGAAATGTTGATTAGAAGAATCAAACATTTGTTATATTGTTTGATTTAAGATAACATATCTTCTTTTCTTCCAAAAGTTATCAAGGTTAGAAAATTGAGTATTGATTGGATATACTTAATAAAACTCAAACCTAGAAGATTAATAAGACACCATTTTAGTATGGAATGTGATGAATCACATTGAGTCTTATATTGAAGTTAAGATTTGTTAGAACTACTTATGGAGTAGGTTATTATCGAACAAGATTTGAGAATCAATGTGTTTTGTAATATCCCAAAAGAAAACAATTTGGTGTTGTTCTACTTGCTAAAGTATTTATAGATAGTCTTTAAATTACAAAAGCAAGTGGGAGTTTTGTTTAGATCTTGAAGAGATTAAAATTACAAAACACATAATCTTCTAAAAATACACTAGTAAATATCATGATGAGGTCAAATATGATAGACCTCAAAATGATGGAATTCTCATTCATAGATCCGCAAGGATATCTCAGATATTTGATATGATGAGAAATATGAATTACAGGATCATGGTAAACCTGTTAATCATAATGATATATTACCTAATATTGAATTGTGGTAAATTATTCATACTATGAATGTTAAGATCTTTGTCCAAAAGATAATCAACTTTGGAAACTTGGTTTATCTTAATAAAGATGAGTTTCTTTAAAGGAAGGAAAACCCTAGTGGTTTAAATCTTTGTGTAGAAATCATATGGACAATATTGTACTTGTGTTTAATGCATGACTCGTGACAAGATTATTAATCACACTTAAGCAATTAACTGTGATTGAATATTCTTTCCTTGGCACATTAAATATATAATGATTATAATTGTCATAATTATTTTCATTGATATGAAAATGACAATGGAATATTAAAACTATTTCTTGTGTGATTGCTTTTGAGGGGCGATAAGCAATCGAAAGGAGTTTTATGAATTCACATAATCTTTGGAAATGTACAAACCGCAAGAATTCATGAATGGATATATACATGCATCTAGGAGATGATTCTTATGTTTAACTATTAAATCCAAGTTTTGGTTTAAAAATTAAAATAAGATAATTTCTAAGTATTCCTGAAAGCTAGTGGGAGTATTATGTTTATTTTCTTTAAATCTTATATGATGTGGGTAGTAACATTCCATCTACGATAAAAATGTTAAGTTCTGGTTTGGAATGGAACTTCACTTGAAAGATTTAGAAAATAAGACATACAACCTTGGAATATATGTTTATTATTAATAAACATGTGCGGTGAAATAAATGAGTCTAATAGAACATGATATATCATTTGAAAAATGGATATGTAGAACATGAATTAAATCTGTGTTTAACACAAGGATTTTTTATGTACATCATGTTATTGTTGTATCATGCTTGAAAGGCAAGGTGATTTGACAACATTGATATCTAATGAAGTTATTAGATAACCAGTGTAATGAATATTCTAATAGAATATGTTTGAATCTAGAATTACATTCCTCAGCCTGGATTTGCTCTCAAAATTCTATGGATGAGCAATACAAAGAATTGTTGCGAAATTGTCATAGCTAACAAACTTGAAAGTTTGAGGCATCAAACATTACAATCGTAGATATTGAAGTTTACGGAGATTTTAAAGAGCATATTGTTGTTTGTATACAATGATAATGATGCTGGTATAATTGAGATGACACTCAATACTAGTCATGGGAGGATTTCATCCTTGTAAATGGCCATGTGAACTAGTTGTGCTCAACTAAGAGCATAGTTGCATTATACAATAAAGAATTAGAATGCTTCAAACTTTAAAATTGTTTGAAAGCTTGATTGTCATAAATTGGTGTTGAGGATGTCACACACTTTATGAAATATTATGTGGCAATATCAAAATATTTTGAATGCACACATACAAGAACTTCACTAGTTGAATTCTTGAAATAAGTATTCTCAAAATTCCGATAGATCAAAGTTAGTTGAAATTATACCTTGTCAACAAGTATGATTGTCATTACTTGAGACATAATTCATTAACAAGTATTATCATGCATTGATCTATTTAGTATTTGGATAAGGGATGTTTTGAACAAATATTATTTAAATGAAATAAAATATTGGTTATGTTTATTTTCATTTTCTTAATATTATATCCTATATTTGCATGTTTAATCCGTGAATAACTTATGTTATTCTAAAGGTCCGTTGTCGATCAATGATGTGGGAATGTCATTGAATTAAGACAAATCGAGTTTTAGTAGAATATACTTTAAGTATATTGATCGTGGGACATACCAGATTCACATGATATTCAATGAATTGAATATAGGACTCATCCCAACTTTACGTGATGATACTTTATGGATCTTTGTCATTAAGTATATCATGAAGTGTTTATCCTCGGACTTGAGATACGGATAAGCATTATGAATGTAGTGCATTTGTGTAAGATAGTCTAACGCTATCCGTGGCGGTAGTTATAAGGGCTATTTTCGGAGTGTTACAAAGTTCATGAGTTATGTTTGTAGTCAAGAGAATTTGTTCCTTTGAATTTGTTTCAAAGTATAATACTATATTTGGGCCCTCGTAGGATTGGCAAGATGTTTGTAAGGCCTTACCCAAGATCTATCGGAATACGTTCGGATGATTTGGTAATCTTGATCAAATCAAATACAACGAGAAGCAGAATATTAACTTATGAAATGACTTGATCCATATTCATAGTTAATGTAGTATTAGTAACAAAGGATAAGTAAAATGATGAATCATTAAATGGTTTTCCAGAGACCATACTCGATTTGATCCGGGGGCATTGGCGTGTGAAAGCTAGACTAACCAATGTCATTACTATATTAAGTAATATCAGTGGGAGTGAAAGGTTTATGGATAATTATTAATATTAGTATGACGGATTGAACTCGAGACTTGGGATTGCACACATTACGTATGAAATTGATGTAAATAATTATAATATATAAAACGTTATTATTATTAATTATTAGTCACGAAATAAATATATGGTGGTTAATATTTAACGAGGTTTGGCTAACGATCGTTAAATGTAAACTTAAAGGACTAGAGATGAAATTATAAGTCGGAAGGATCTAGAATCCTTTGGGATTGATTGGCCGATCGGTTGGGGTTTCTAACCCAACCCACACATTAACTTGTCCTCCAAGATTGGTTAACTATAAATCTGATCCTATTGTGTTCATTCTAAACCTAATCTTGGTGACTTGCAAACCTAATTCTCTCCTATCTTTCTTTTGTGTGGCGGTCGAACTCTCCTTCCATAGGGATTGATTTGCTTAACTAAAGAATTAGTATTTGGTTTGTTTCGTGATCGCAAACTTTTCACATCAAATCGCTATTAAGACGTGTGTCTGAAGCGAAAAACGCAATGCACGCTGAGCTTGTGAATCTTGGTGGTTGATTTCATTGGTGGGTTGACATAGGTGTTGGTCGACATTCACAAACCCTAATTTATTAGGGTTTAGGGTTCTTGTTCTTGATCCTAATTTGGGGTTTTATAAACCCTAATTGCATTGATTCATGAAAATGCGTACATACTTTTAATTCGGTTAGTTAATTTCGTGTATTATTCCAATTACTTACATTGCGTCTTTGATGATGTTCTTGTTTTCTATAATTGTTATGATTAGTAAAACCCAACAGTTTCGTCACTGTATATATGAACTAGTTGGGTCCAACAATCATTTTACAAACCATGATATCGACATCCATAATTTAATTCGCCCACATATTTTGATATAAAACCAATTGTCGATACACTGTAAGTCTAAATAAAATATAAGACTTTCGTTTAGAAAATATAAATACTCTCGAAAGCTTTGAATCAAAAACCACAACTTTTCAAATCGAATATATCAATTATCAAACATAAGACAACTTTTTCTTTTTAAACAAAAATAGAAAGACGTAGTTTTTAATAAACTTTAGTAACCATAGATTTCGAGTTCAAGTTTGTACGAAACTTTTTTGTGTAGATGCTTACGTGCAGGGACGGAACCAGGGTTCTCACAGGGTCTCGGGACCCCATGGATTTTTTGAAGTAGTTAATTTTTGAAAAAAAAAAACATCGACTTTTCATAAATGTATATTAAATGCATCTGATCCATTAAAATTTGTTTCTAGTGTTATATAGTTATTATATTTATAAAAAAAATATATGCATACGATCATATTTGATCCTGATTCCATTCCCGTTTCCGTGCATATTTGACACCATTATAATATAACTTCGCTTTTAGGCCATTGAATGTATTGGTTGTGGATTATATATTCTCTTTGCCATCTCAAAAGAAGACATAAATAATAATAGTAAAGAAATATGAAGGTAAGACTTACAACTCATATGTTTAGTCTCTTATATGATTCATGAACCTAATATATATGCCTTTGTATATGTTAGTTGATTATGATGGCAGATACTTTAAAGTTTCTTATCAGCAAATGTATATCTTGAAATGTTGATAATATTTAGTATTATGAAAATACAAGACTATTGAAACATTTTAACATATTTATCTATCTATACATCTAGATTAATAAAATAAAAAGTTAATTCCTTGAAAATGTATTATACCTGTCATTTTTTGGTATTGTGTATACTGAACTTTAAAATTTCGATTAGTGTGTGTATTTTGTGACTGTTCAACCATGTAAAATGACCATTTTATCATTCGAAATTTGAAAAAAGTAAGGGCAAAATGGTCACAAAATACATACAATAATCAAAATGTAAAAATTCGATCACACAACAATATAGTGTATAAGTCGATATATTTTCAAGCTATTAATCCTAAAATAAAACCTCTACGAATGTCATTTTGATGTTTTTAACGATTAGAATTGACTTGATGCTCAATTTAACAAGACAATATTGAACAATTATTATAATAAACACCTTATGAAGCATGTAATGTAGTAAAGAATCTCATGAAAATGGTAGGAACTAGGAAACATGCATGCTCCATTATCTTGATTTTATTTATTTATTTATTATTATTTTTGTATAAGCAATAAGACATTAAGAAATATGAAATGAGCAAGACTTTCAAGACTGTAACTTTCCATGTAAATACTTTTGTTCAAAGACAATGTTAAAAAGTTACATCCTAGCTAGCATGATAATATTATAAAAGAGAAATTTAGAAATGATATTATATTATAAAACATGAGTTTATATTTTTATAAAGCTGGTTGGCGAATTATTTAGATATGAAGCTTATTAATGTAGAATCGTATAAAAAAAGGTAAATTAAGATATATTTTTAGCTTTTGCGTATTAATCCGTTATTTCTTTTAAGTATATTTAAGTAATATAATTTGACTACTTATAACTTTATAAGTCTAATAGCCATTTCAATTGGGATTTAATAAACTTATAAAGATTTCATAATCCCGGTGTGATAAACAAAACTTACTTTATAATTTAACATATTTTAAATCTTGAAGCTCTTATAAACCGCTACACAAACAAAGTGTCTGATAAGGTAACGTCAAGGTCTTGTTTATCTTTAAACAACCACTAACACCGCATCACCTAATCGAGAATAAATTAATAACCCAATCATTTAGCACTGGTATTGAAATTAGTTTCCCGATTAAAGAAATGTAGAAGAACATTAACAAGTAATAGACAAATAGATATGCCAAAAAGAGGTATAAACAAATTTATAGAAGAGGGAAATTCATCCATATCTTCAAAGGTGAAGAACGGTAGGATCACCTTAGTCTCATTTATTCTAAGGATGCTAACCGAACTTTCTTTCAAGGATCTGACTCCAGACAATAAACACCTATCAGGAGGTGATCTTTAAACCCTGATCATTTTCTCCAATAAGCCTCTCGTTAACCAGTCAATCTGAACATTTGCGGTGAAAAATTTCATCACTATCAAATGAAGCATTTTGTATTCTTGAAAAGTGAAAACACATATGTTAAATGATACAATAAGCATTTTGAAGAATACAAAATTTTTGCTATTATAACACTAAAGTTTTGAATTCGGCCATTTGTGTGTATTTGTGATCATACATCTACTTTTATTTTACTACCATATTAATAGTGAATGGCAAAATGATCATTATACATGAACAAAATAAATACAAAGTTTCGAATTTCAAACTTTAATACACACAAAATTCCAAATTTAAAACTTTTGTAAAAAAAATAAAAATAAATAAATAAATAGCTAAGCGAACTCGAAAATATGAAGTTAGATCGTTTTCGGATAATTATCAAAAAGAAAAATATATCAGTTAAATGACAACAACTACATATTGCGTATATGTAAAACAATGTGGTTTCTACGATGAAAAAATGTCCTTATATGCGATTTGAACATTTGACTATATGTCTATTTGGATCTCTCAAGAAACGGTTCTCTAATTTATCAAAGCATTTGCGTTCGATAATTATCGCCGCTGATTATGTTTAGCGTTAAGTATATTTATTAAACCTCTTTCTCCAATATCTGGCATCTAAGAAACCAACATTTTATTACCGATATAGTCATTAAAACTTTCAATTGTGAACAATATAGTAAACCAACTTGTTTTATTACCAATATAGTCATTAAAACTTTCTAATTGTGAACAACTTAAATTTTCGTTTTCTTAGTAAATAACTTAAATTTTCGTTTTCTTACGTTTTCATTCGTTTATACACGTTTTCGTCCGTTTTATGCGTTTTTGTCAGTTTCTGAGTTTTATTACATTTTAAACGTTTTAGCTCGTTTAACACTTTTTTTTTTCGTTTTCACATTTTCCTCGGTTTTGACGCGTTTTCGCGTTTTAAATCTGTTTTTGCGTTTTGCTTCGTTTTGCGTGTTTCGTCCGCTTTAACACGTTTAGTCTCTTTCTACATGTTTTCATCCGTTTTCTGCGGTTTCGTCTATTTTTAACGAAAAATGTAAAAAAAACGAAAATGAACGTCTAATTTAAAAACGAAATGAACGTCTCATTTGATATTTTGTCTTTATGTGAGTAGTATGGCGGTTTATTATTATTTTTATTTTTATTTTTTTAGTTTATCACGTTTCTTTCATTTTTACATCTTCCTTTTAGACGTTCTCTATCTCGTGTAAAGCGGACGAAACGTGAAAGAGACGAAACGTGTTAAAGCGGACGAAAACATGCAAAACGCAGCGTGCAAAACGCAGAAAAAGATGTAAAACGTAGAAAACGCGCAAAACCGAAATGAAATGTGAAAAAAAAAAGTGTTAAAGCGAGCGAAAACGTTTAAAAGCGATTTAAAACTTGTAAACGGACAAAACGTCAAAAAACAGACGGCGTGTATAAACGAATGAAACGTAAGAAAGCGAAAATTTAAGTTATTTACTAAGAAAACGAAAATTTAAGTTGTTCACAATTAGAAAGTTTTAATGACTATATTGGTAATAAAACAAGTTGGTTTACTATATTGTTCACAATTAGAAAGTTTTAATGACTATATCGGTAATAAAACAAGTTGGTTTACTAGATGTGTATATTGGAGAAAGTAGGTTTTTAATAAATATACTTAACCCTTATGTTTATACAAAGCAATCATTTATACAAAATGGATAATTATTATAAAACGAGGTGTGACCATGAAGCATTACAATTGGAATAATAGTGTTAGGTATCTTTTAACATAATGTAGTGTATTAGATAGTGAACCAAATGCCAAGTTGTTGTTCACACGTAATTCATGTGCAAAAATACTTTATAGGAAATTTGCATCATATGGCTTTTACATGGTATTTAAATATAACTCCACGTGATAAATAGGACCTCAAGTGGTCAAGTCGGTTATTTTTAACCTCAAGAAACTTAGACTAGAGGAGCGAGACGACCAACGATTTTTAAGAGGTGTTGAAAAGAAATGTTGGACTAACTAAAGTTACATGTGTAAACGAAGCAACGAAAACAATTTTGGGGTTACGCCACAAAACGAGTTTAAATCTTTTCAGACTTCATGACGCGAAATCGGTGTGGCTCCACACCCCAGGCATACATGGGTCAGTCCATCAGGGGAGGAGTGGTAGTGAGTTGAGAAGTGGTGACCCACTACGTAATGATTCCCAAAGCGGATGTCTCACGAAATGCGATTCGTGTGGTGAGTTCTTGACCACAGTGAGAAAGGTGAAAAAGTGGTATCATAGTGGTTTTATAATTAAAGGTGCGTTTGGTTTGTTGTTATGAATCACAATGGATATGGGTGGTTGTATAGGGTGGGATGGTAATGGAGGGTATGATGAAACCATCAACACACATAAGATATGAGAAAATCTTCATATTTGAGTATCCTCAATCCATTGTGGTGGGCCTCATAACCAAACAAATAACATTAACGACTTTTAAAGTCATACACTCATACCTATACACCCCAACCAAACGGGCCCTAAATATTTGATTGTGAATATGTATGGGGTATTTAGTAGAGTATATTTTTATAAAGGTGAGTGGTGGTGATCAAAACGTATGTATGATGAGTGAGATTGAGTGGAAGTGAGAGGAGAGAGAAAGCTGATGTGACGCTGAGGTGGCGGAGAGTGAGTCCACTACTTTCAGCCTTATGATAAAACCAATAAAAGAAATTTGTGTTGAAACAGTTCAAACAAGGATTTTTTTTTACCCGTGTTCCGCTGCGGGCACGGGCAAGGATCGTTTCTAGAAGCGATGGTAACTACAGAGAGTATTTATAATTGCAAGTAATGGCAGGGACCACTTTTGCAACATTTCAAGAACTAGTTTTGCAACATGAGTAAATTGGAGGGACATTTATGTAATTTATTGTTACACAAATATTCCCCAGATTAAACTAGGGACTGCTTCTGTAATCGCAAGTACACGGCAGGGGCTGTTTCTACAACTTTTTGGGACTCTCTATGCAACGCAGTTAAACAGGAGGGAATATTTTTGCCTTTTCAAAACTTATTTACTGTTCATTTTCATTGAACAGTAATTTGCTCCTATAAGGGCCCGTTTGGTTTCCGGGTTTTGTGAAAAAGGTTTAGGATTAAACTCAAATAATCTGTTTGGTTGGTACATTCGGGTTTTAATATTAGGACTCATGCCCTCAAATAGGGGGATGCGTAAAAGTCTAGCTAATACACTGGATTAGATTTTGGGTTTCTGACACTCATTTGTCCCACTTGTCCCACCTTTTATATTTTTTTGTTTGTATTGATCTCAACTTTTTTCTTTTTTCTTTTTAAATATCTATGAGTATATATTTGGTTTTAATGTTTATAATTAATATATTTTGAGGTGGACCCATCTATAAACTAATATATTTTAACATTTTATAATTATAAATCTAAATCCAAATTTCTATCCCAATAAACAAAACAAACAACTTTTAATACATTCACACATTTTCTCTCTCTTACATTAAATCCAAATCCAAATCCTAATCCAAATTTAAATCCAAATCCAAATCGAAATCCTAAACCTATCTACAAACCAAACGGGCCCTAAATTGTTTATATTTAAATCTTAAAATGTAGTTATCATTACACATATAAGTCATAGAACTCAAAGAACCTTATTTCCTACTGTTAAGTTAACAGTAAAACCAGACTAGAATCGGGACTATCGGAGACTATGGTTCAAATCCAAGTATAGGTTTGTTCAAGTCTGATAACTTGTTAATGTTTTGTAGATACTGAACAATAAGCAATTGATCCGTGATTTTCAAACTAAAATGTTTTCTCTGAATTGGACTCCAACTTCTGTAAGAACACCAGACTAGAAAGTGATATCCGACGCAAAACCATATATTTTGTTTATTTCAAACGGCGAGATTTCTTAGTTCAAAACAACTTATGCTAGATGAGTATGAAAACACTTGGTTGCAGCTAGTTTGAAAACCATAATCTAAGAACAATAGCATTCACATTTAAAACCACGATCCAACCCATACCAAAATTACTTGTTTTGACCCACGACCCAAGTCACCCAACCCGTCCGTTTGACACCACTAATATCGTTCATTCTTAGTATGTTTGATCGCATATGTAATATGAAAAACCTCGCATGCATAATTAACAAGCATAAGTTTAAAAGACCTCAAATGCATACACATTATACTGTAAACTCGGAGAGCAAATGCAAGAAGCATTGCCGTTAAATAGCATACACATATAATAAAAATTATAAGACCAAAAAAAACTTACTAATTAGTAACTCGATGACCTCAATCTCAATTTTTCTTTACATTGTTCTGCGAGCTTTTCTTCGTCTCAAAGCCCATCTTTCTTTAATATCGGTTATTTCATCGAGATTAAGTTCATTAGATAATAATTCCTGATGAAAATTTGTCTCAGCGGCTGATACACCTTTGATCCGTGCAGCTTCATCAATTAAATCATTTATCATCATTTCTACGGTTTTTGCGGTGATTCCTCTAAGGTACCAAGAAATGGGTGGTGGAGGAACAATAGCGGGTTCGACTAATTGTTGAAGTGTCACCTTTGATCCAATTCTTCCGTTGCCTTGAGTGCGTGACATATATTCTGATAAAGTTTTGGCTTGAAGGGATGACATAAGCTTTCATCAAGTAGTAGGGGTTCAATTTCCATCTGCCTTCAAATCTTTTCATAAATCCTGGTTTAACTTGCTTGAATGTCATCTGCCAATCATAAGGAACAACCAAAGGAAGATTCAGTCTTCCGTAAATTCAAAATACTATAACTAACAGGTGCTAAAATGGGTAGGGAATGTAAGGAGTCAAAATGGGTCGGCTCGGGCTGAACAAAAACACATTTTTAACCTCTTTTTATGGACACCTAATGTCTAAATAAAGCAATGTAAGTGGTTGTATTCATTTAAATACACTGTCGACAACTTCGACCAGTTTGACCCGCCCATTAGATAGTCAATAACTAATTTGGAGGTGCCCATATGTGTGGCCGTGTGGGCAGCTAACAGGTCCGGCCGTCCGATTGAGTTGACCCAAAAATACTTTTTCCCAAATTTTAACTTTTCTTATTGCTAAGCATGTGTAATGTGTTAATATAGTATTTAAAAACTTTAGATTATTAGAGAACAACTGAAAAAATATTGGAACTTTCGACCCATTCGACCCAGTTCCTCAGCTGACTATTTTACATTTTTACCCATTAACATAACCCAAACCGACCCATATAGGAGTAAAAGGATCAATGTATTTAAAAAAGAAAAATACAGTGTCCCTTACAGAATAATCATCTCTGTTCTGATCTACAAGTACATGCACCGAGATGGTTCCCGAAAACCACAGAAACCTCCATATAGCAGCTTGCTCAATCTCAACGACCTGTCTTGTACCTTCATCAACCAAAACCTTTCTAGATAACACTTCCTGACAAAAATATCCAAATCATTCACCATAAATTATTGTTGATGAATAAAAAGAGCATATACTATACGTCTTTCATACACTTACTTGAATATTCTTGA
Organism: Chrysanthemum lavandulifolium; assembly: GCA_022545495.1. Lineage (NCBI taxonomy): Eukaryota > Viridiplantae > Streptophyta > Magnoliopsida > Asterales > Asteraceae > Chrysanthemum > Chrysanthemum lavandulifolium. The sequence goes on along the minus strand of CM040241.1, from coordinate 32,821,265 downwards.
AGACCCTCTTATTGTCTGGATCGGTGACAATGTTGTATATTGCATCTGGTGGCAAGCCCACATTCGTTTTTACATTTAGTTGGCAAAGAGACCCTTTGGGTACAACGACCTGAAAATTATCATCTGCAAGTTAGATAGATGCGGTGATGTTCGTGTTTAAGTAACCAATTCCATTAGAATCAAGCAACACAAAGACTATTCGATAATATAAAATAAACTTTTATGCAGTGTGGCTTATGAACTGATAATTTATAGGCTATTCTATATCTAAAAAAAGGGGCACGTTTAATTTTTAACTTAGTGTCTCTAAACATGCTACATTTGTCGATATAGCTTTCAGTATGGTTCTACTTCAAGCCTATGACACTGAGAACACACAGGAAATCAGATCATTACCTCGATACCAGGGGGTTGACCATCATCCCACACGGGATTTTTCCTCCACGCTTGCATTTGCTTCTCTAAATTGAACTTTGCATCCTTCATATTGAACACATCACGGTTTTCTCCATCTTTTTGTGTTGGCCTTTTGAATCTTGACTGAATCATATAAAATATAAAGTCTTAAATAGGATGTAGATAAGATAATCAAGTGAATTTACAGGTTCCGGAAGAGTGAGCTGACCTTCAGATTCTGAATTTTCCAGGAACCTGTGATAAGAAGCCACGGATTGCTGGAAGATGTAGCGTGGACGATCTTTTCTCTCAAGCATCGGGATGTTCTTTTACTGGCTTCTTTTTCACTCATGAAGCTTAAATCAGTTGTGAACATCTAGCTTCTTAAAATAGTTCCACTGTTTTCCTGATAAAAATTGAAAATGAATCAGTATATCAGAAACAATTATGAAAATCCTTAAGGGTTTCTTTAGTTAGGGAAAAACGGGAGGTTTTCCAGGAAACTGTTGTGAAAAATGCTGAAAACAGAACTTTGATCAAAATGAGTGTTTTCTCAGTAAAAGTAGGAAAACTTCTGCAACTAAAGGCACCCTAAATGTCACCATTGTCATTGTCAATGCCCGACCAATGATGGCTACAAAATTTAGTTTAGAGTCACAATTAAAGCTCAGTCACATTACATCATCACATGGATCTAATTCTAGGCGAAGGACCGCAATTCTATTAAGTTGAAAAAAAACACTGCACATAATCATATGGCTCTAATTCTGGACTTAGAGTTTCGAACCACAATAAGCCATCCTTTTGGATCAGTAGGGAATGCCTGACTCCGTGAATCCCTTTTGGGTGGCGACTGACCCTTCCCAAAGGACCTAGCCCTAGGAAAGAGCACATGTTCCAGTGACATTTAGTCCAAGTTCAGATGAAACCATGACCGATCAACGGACGTTTGTGATAGGGAGTGGTACCACTAGGGCAACGCCCTATGGTACAACATATAATAAACTCAACACACGGTCACGAACCAAAAGTTAAGAACTTCATAGAACGAACTTTACACAATACAATCAAAACAAATATAACATTAAATCGATTCAACATCCAATCAACTATAAATCAGACAAAACCAGGTTTTACAGCAACTAATTCTATAAAAAACAATCAAACTAAAAGCATCACGCTTAACAGTGAAAACAAAACGGATAATGTTTTCCTTGTTCAAGTAATTAGGGGAAAACATCTTTGACTCAAATGTACACGGCCTAACCAAGATGCCCCCGTGACTGCTTGCGACCCTTTTCCAGCCCCCAAATGTGTAGATACTACATAGTGCGGCTTAAATCCAAGACCTCTTGTAAGGAGGTGACGTGTCTTACCATTTATGTTTGGTAGCAAGCGTTTAGGAGTGTTTTAGGGCAACTAGCAACTAACAACTAGAAGTTAGCGTTTTGCACAAAATGTTTGTTTGGAAACAAGCAACTAGCTTTCCTACTTTTTCTAAACGCTCCAAATCAAAACGCCACTTCTGGCAGCATTTACGAGTAACTAGCATTTCCACTTACTAATTATAACTATACAACTATGTTACCAAACACTTTATCAAAATAAACCGCTACTGCTTCTTGCTACCGCTATCTTCGCCAAACATACCCTTAATATAATAACAACAATACCCAATCCCGCCTGCCGGGCAGGATACCGTATGAAGACAGTCACGCCCTACCCACCCAATGGTAAAGGAACATCACACTTATTGGGTGTTTGTTTCGACTTATATAGCGTGCTTACGGCTTATTTGGTTTTCGGCTTATGTTTCCTAAGCTCATTTTTGCGGCTTATTTTGAAACTTTTCGGCTTATGACAACCTTATCATGTCATGATAAGCTTATATACCGAAAAGTTTCAAAATAAGCCACAAAAGTGAGCTTACGAAACATAAGCCGAAAAACACATAAGGCATAAGCCCGCTATATAAGCCGAAACAAACACCCCTTTAATATGACAACAACAATACCCGTCCTGCCCGCCGGGGCAGGATACTGATATGTAGACAGTCACGCCCCTACCTGAGGGTAAAGGAACATCACACTTAATAAAAATAAATCTATTAAAAACTAAAACAACTCAAATTTTACTAATTAAAACAAATAACAACACATTAACCAAAACTACTCAAATTAAAAGGGATTACACTTACATGTGACTAAAATTGGATTGAATTTTGAAGGATATTATATTTATACACATTGATTGAATTAAATACCTAATTTTTTATATACATATATATATTTTTTGGTGTTGCAAAAGGTAAAGTACCAAACGAGTTAGAGCAGTTAGTTGTGGTCTGTCTAATTGGAGACTGACACGTGGAAAATGTTTAACACGTTTGAAGATGTTATCCGTTGAATACTGTTTCTAACTGGAAAAGTCATATGGATGTCTTACTACATGTGGACTCAAAGAATATACTTTAATTACTTACTTATTTATTTATTTTTTAAGTGCTTAGTTATACTTAATTTTAGTTAATTTAAGACCAAATTTGCAAAATTTGAGAATTCGTAGTCGGTCGGTCGATTTTTTTTTGTAACTTGTAATTGGTATAGACAAGATTAATCGGTGATTAATCAGATTGATATTTTTTTGAAGTTTTGGGTTTTACGAACGAATTTTAGATATTCCGGTCATGATTTTTCTTAAAAAAGATAACTTGTAATAGATATAAGTAGGGCAGCCCACTATAATGATTAAACAAGTTTACATCGAGTTTTCGGTACTTTTGAAAAAATGTACAGGTTTTCGGCCAGTTTAACCACCGTTAACCATCATTGACCAATGACCGATTTACACAAAGCAAAACGGTTCATGGCTAATTAGTGCCTAGCCAACGATTAATTTAATCGGCCTAGTAGACTTTTTTTTTCCAACACTGTTTATGACTATATATTTGTGTGTTTATTTTCTAACAAAAAAAACTATGATTCAACCTTTTATGTTTTAATTTGAGTTTTTATGTAGCTATTTAAAAAATGATCATATTAAGGGTCAAACTATCTATTAGAGATATGAGTATCATAGCAAGTATTACAATGATTTATTCTAAATACATACAGAGATAGATAAGAGATTTGTGAATGTCATATCAGACTCAAATCTAAATGTTCAAACTAAGAGGGATTAATGTACAGTCTAAGGAAGGATAAGTTGATTTTGGTTGTAAAGAAAACAGCGGGCATTGCGGCTATGTTTTAGTGACGTTGTGTTTGTATATCAATTTCTATCGAACATGTAATGGACTAATGAATGTAATTGTGTTGGACCGGAAATATGATATGCTAACACTGTAGTTGTGTTAGTTGGGCGAGAAGATTAGTCACGGTACATGTTAGCACCGTAATTGTAAATAGTGTCATATATAGGAACATGGAAACCAAATTTAAACATGTACCTCTCGTTCGTCACATGTTTCCATTGTTAAGCTATCATTTCGAGCAACAATATAACTAAACAATTTAACCTACTTTAACGAATTCTTAATAATCATGGTCTTTAGGTTTTGGGTCATAAGTCCATTATAGATAGCTCGACGATCGATACATGTGTTACCACGTAATTATGTTAAGATCAAATCTGATAGTATATTATTATTACTTAGTTATATGTTTTAAGACAATATGTTTGTATTATTGTGTATATGGGTCGATGTCAACCAAAACGACCCATTACAAGAAACGATTATGTTAAGACAGTTATATTGGTTGGTAGTTATATCCCAAACGACACAATGATTAGATGTAGCATCATTAAGATATTGGTGTCGTTTGGAAAGGTATAAATAGGTATTTTGTTGTAATAAACACATAACAATTCACTATCTAATAATATTTACTTTGTTGCATACCTTTTGTCCAATACAAACTTTACTGTTACATTGCATACATCACACAGAACTACAATGGTTAATTACAATCATTTGTTTCAATCAAAAAATGTTGGCAAGAGACCTGTCCAACATTGGCATCAGAGCCATGGAAATTCAAGATCATGGGAGAGGCCAACATCAAAGATTGATCAAGGGTTCTACACTGGTAGATACTTGTTAAGAGAAACCCCAACCAGACTTGTAAAATGGTCTACAAGAAGGAAAAGCATCACTCCTAAGGGAAAACAGATGCTTGTGAACAAAGTACTGGAAAATCAAGCCTTCAATGCTTCTCACATGGCAGAAAACCAAAAGATGGAGACTGCAAAGAAAACAAAAAAAGGAGAAGAAAGCAAGATGCCATATTTGTAGAGAAAGAGGACATGCCTATTGGGCATGTGAAAGCAGAAAGAGAATTGCAGCAATTGAATTGCAATAAGAAGCAATAACAGATAGGCAAGTGCTTGAAGAAGAGGCAAAATTTCCAGAGAAAGTTCATATAGAAGCAGATTATATGATTCAAGGATCAAGTGACAAGACATGGAATGAAGTATGGTTTGTGAGTAGTACTTACAAGTTTCATCTATGCCCAAGCAGAGTTCAATTCAAACGAATTGATTACAAATTCAAAATGATCTGCAAAGAAGAAAAAGAGAAAAAATTCATATTCTCTTATGGGGTGGGTGATGCTGTGGTAAATACAAAAGATGGAGAGATCATAATTCAAGATGTTCAATACACTCAAGTGTCTATAAATATGCTTAGTTATGATCTCCTAGAAGAACAAGGCTATGTGGTGAAGATAGAGAACAACATGTGCATCTTGAAGAGCATGTTTGATGAGAAGAAATTGGAGACAGATAAGGAAAATGAGAAAGGAAACAGTGGACAAGAATGGAGCCCAATCAGAGAGCACAACAAATATTTGGAAGATTACTTTGAGTCATTAGACCCAAAGGATGAATGCTCACTGGTTAGAGGGTTGGAAGACTTAAACTGGAACAAAGAAGACACCCAAGACTATGTGGAAAATGAATATATAAGTTGGAATGGGACACTATATGCCCTCAAGGTAAACTCATTCAACAGGTTTTTATCATTCATGAATTTACTTAAGAAAGATAGCCTTGTGTACAACAATTGGGGGGTCTTTAGTGGAAAGTTTTTAGAGATTGTGAAGTGGTTCTACTTAGTGCATCTTAACTATGATGCATTAGAAATGATACCACCTGTTATTGGAGAAAAAGAGATAGACTTGCTCGATCACACACAAGATAGTAGATGGATTTGAGGCTATGTGGCGATCCTTGGTGACAAATGGAAAAGCATTGCAAACATACAAGGGCTAACAACAAGATGGTGAAGCAATAAAGGCTTGTTACGAAAAGTTCATAGACCTTATATGTGTATAACATGACACCGCAAAGATACCCAGGTGTTGAGAAGACAAGAGTGGGAGAATGCGGCGAGCTGCGAAGACAAAGACCCACAAGACGGAAGAAAGAGGCGATTAGGGATGGATCACAAGGACAAAGATGAACAACTATGGTGTTAGAATGTATGGCGGTGAAGAACAGGATGACGCACAAGGCACAAGCAACAAGATAGCAAGGATTATGAAATCATTGTTTGAAGAAAATGGAAGCAAGTCTCACTCGAAAATTTGATCTTAAGTAATTAAGAGGAGATGTTACCCGTAATTATGTTAAGATCAAATATAGTATAGTATATTATTATTACTTAGTTCTATGTTTTAAGACAATATGTTTGTATTATTATTGTATGGGTCAAAATGTGTATATGGGTCGATGTCAACCCAAACGACCCATTACAAAAACAGATTATGTTAAGACAGTTATATTGGTTGGTAGTTATATCCCAAACGACACAATGATTAGATGTAATCACATTAAGATATTGGTGTCGTTTGGAAAGGTATAAATAGGTACTTTGTTGTAATAAACACATAACAATTCTATCTATTACATCCGTCTCCAAATTAATTATCTCATTTGACTTTTTAAAGTCTTAATTTCAACTTTGATTTTAAATATTTTTATTTATGTTATATAATAATTGATGCAAAATATATGAATGGATTGTCTTTAAATGTTTTTTCATTGATGTAATTTTCATCAAGATTAAATAACATCTAAAAATATTAAGGATCAAAGTTGAGAAATTAAACTTCAAAAATCAAACGAGCCAATTATTTTGGAGGACGAAGAATATTTACTTTGTTGCATACCTTTTGTCCAATACAAACTTTACGGTTACATTGCATACATCACACGAACTACAATGGTTAATGACAATCATTTGTTTCAATCAAAACATGTTAACAAGAGACCTGTCCAACAACATGCTTACCTCTACACAAAAGCGGAGCCAAAATTTATAGGCGAAAATGAAACTTTGATAATTTACAAAATAGCAAGATATATTTAAATTTTACACTGATAATTTTTATTGGGAGAGCAAGCGTCTTGCATGTCTCCGCTCTGCCTCTACGCTCTTGCAGTAGTAACTCAACATAAGAAAGGTTGAATTATATCATATTATCATACTCAGAAATAAAAGAAGAATGATTTTACAAATACAATTCAAAGCTTTGTAAATGAAAACTATATATTTATCATCCACATCATTTCATACCTTATCTTATACATCAACATCAAAAGTTAAAAAGAAAAAAAGAACTCGCCAAAACGTTTAGTTAGCCATATATATCCGACACAGAATGTAGGTTACTACTACTTGAAAAAACTATACGAAACACAAGATGTTTTAATAACGTTGTGCCCTGGTTCGAATCTTAAAGCTGGCTCCATTGTCTCGATTATTATCAGCACCAAACCTTGCTTGATCACCTTGAGATTGACCCTGATGAAAATTGTTTGATTGCACCGTGGTTGGTTCTTGATACGAGATAGGACGCCCCATGGTTGGTTCTTGATACGAGATAGGTCGTCCCATGGTTGGTTCTTGATACGAGTTAGGACGCCCCATAGATGGTTCTTGAAAAGAGCTAGGACGTCCCATTGTTGGTTCTTGAAACGAGCTAGGACGTCCTGTAGATGGTTCATCAAACGAGCTAGGTTGCACCTTGTTAGATTTGTGATGAAACATGTTAGCTTGGCCCATAGTTGGTTCATCACGAAATGAGTCAGCTCGACCAGCATTTGGCTCATGGAATGAGTTAGGTCTCTCAATCTTTCGATCACCAAAAGAATTAGGTCGAGCCATAGTTGGCACGTTAGTGTTAGCCACTTTAGCACTAGCAAGCCTCTTATCGTACCCAAATTCAATGTCCCCATCTTTGGTTTGAAACCCACTAGAACTACGCTTCGTATCTTTCTCTTTTGTTGGAACGTTATGCCTAGACGACGGTCTTGCCTCATTCTCACGCTTATTAAACATTCGCCCCAGAAAGCAGGCGAATGCAGAGATGGTTACAATCACTGCTAGCACAATGAAAACGGCCCCATATGAGCCGTTCGACGAGTGTGTTGATGTTGGCATAGTGCCGGTTACCGGGTACACGATAGGCATTTGTTGTGACATTTCGTTTCGGATTTTGGTGCTCTTGGACTAGCTAGTGAGTTTTTAACTTCAAAGGAGTGTGTTGGTTTTGTATAGGCAAGGGTGCGTTTTGATGAAGAGAGGTGTAAGAGGGTTTTGAATCAAGAAATAGTAATTTTTGCTTTACTAAAGAGTTGATAAAGAAATATTCTTCTATGTCTCTTTTCTTTGGTCAGGTAAGTTTATAAAATCCATCAAGTTTATTTATTATACAATGACAATGAGATAGTTATAGGGATCCCTAGTTATGATACTAACATTTAAATAAGTGGTTAATCATTCATTTAATTGCAATATAGAAACAATGTTTATTTTGTGAAAATGTATAACATAATGTTCTTTATAAAGTTATGATAAAAGCGTCAAAAGGATTGTGGTTCTGGCTTTAAGATATGTGGTGTCGAGTTCAATTCTTGGTTGGTGCGTAAAATCCTAAAGTGGCCACCATAACGCCAACTTCATGAAATGGAAGGGTTTTACCTGGTTGAGTCTGTGTGGTTGTGAATTCAACGCCGTGAGATAATCGGCTAAAAGATCGAAAACTATGGCAAAAAAAAACAATACTATTTTCTGAATTATGAAAGTAAAAGGTAACAAGATTGGGAAGTACACTGAAGCAAAGATGATCATTTTGGATTTATTCTTTCCTTTTAATAGAGGAAAAGGAAGAATGTTAAGAAGTTTTGTGTAGGGAAAGAATATACCTGTTGTCTTTCTTTATAAGATTGTGTTTAAATGGTTTGGGTTTAATTTAACTTTGATCAAACGTGTTTTTCAGTAAGTGGCTATTTGGGCTTTTAATCGGATTGAGCTATAAAATAGTTGGGCTAAAGCCCAAATGAAGTTGGTTATAAAACTATAAATAACACAAGTGCATTTAAAATATATGGTTTCATTTCTTCTCATCATTTTCATTTTAATTTTTACTCATTTGATCCAGTTCTAAAAGCGACTAGTTGGCTTTTTTCCAACATACTACGTATTTTATAAGAAACGAACATATTGGGTATGTACTTTATGCATCACTATTGATGGTGCTCAAAAGCTAGACACGTAAACGTTCTGCCAAATTTGAGAGCGTTAACTCAGACCTTGTCATCCAACAACATAACCAAATTTGCAAGCAATTTGACTATTACATCTTTAAACAACATATATAACATGGGTTGGTTCAGGCTTTGCCAACCTGCCAACACATTTTTTTTTACTACTGCTAACTTGTGATGGCATACCTTTAAAAAGGCATCATTTTAAACTCTGAAACATCAAACACATAAGCATCATTTTACAACCGTAAGCATAAAATAAAAGTATTTTACTTCTCGATTATTCTTCAACTTCAAAGACGACCGACTTGATAAGTACTTGATGTTTTGAGTGCCATTTCTTCTTTCTCCCAAATTTTATTTTTTCCCCTGCTTTCCTTGATCTGGCTTACGGTTCTTTTCGAAGTGCTCAAAAGACATCGATCCTAAAAGTAATACTATTAGTAAAATTAGTAAAAATCAAAAGACGTCGATCCTAAATGTTGGGTTTATGATATATAAAATACAATAAAACATAAAGCATCAAGAGACACATGGAAGACTTAAAGATCATAACAAATAAATAATTAACGAAAGTATGCGTAACGTCACTCTTGCGAATGTCGGATCCTTTGAGCAAAACAAAGTGGTTTGAAGAGTTGTCACACCGTTCTACAACTCAAACCAATATGGTGTAAGAATAGTGTCTTACTACCACGTTCTTGTACACACGAATTAACCAACGAATCAGCGATTCTAGATCTAACACAAGTCCTCGTTTAAAAAACGAAACCAAACTCCACTTACAATTGGGGTGTTCGGCCGAAAATGAGACAAGAGAGAGGAGAGGAGATCTGGGTTAATTGAACGCACAAGTGTAATAAACCCTAACCCAACCCTCTTTATATAGTAGATGGAATACTTTGGGAACAAGTTGGGGATTAGGGCAGGAAATCCCTATGGCGGCCACTATGCAAAGCCCAATGGAAAACCCATAACTTTTCCAAGTTTTCCATTTCTAGTCCTTTCTCTTTTCATTTAACTATTCGTTAGTCATTTTTCCGTTAAATACTTAACGATCGTTAACCGGACTTAATGTGCAATAATTAATCGTAAACATAAACATTAATTATTAACTTTAATTCTCATTCACTAATGTGTGCAATCCGTGGTCACGAGTTCGAATCCTGACATTCACATGTTTGTAAATATATACATTTCAACGGCTCCCACTGGATATGTTTACAAAGCGTGAAATGACATTGGTTAGCGTCTAGCAACACGCCAATGCCCCGGTACAACTCGTGTATGGTTTTCTGGAGAAAAACCAAGTTTGATGATTCATCATCATATTCATCCTTTGTTTATAATACCATGTTAATAAGAATATGGATCTCACTCATTTCTTAATTAACTATTCCGTTTCTCGCTTTATATGATTGATTAAGATTACCAATTCTTCTGAACATATTCCAGAAGACCTTGGGTATGGCCATACAAACATCTTAACAATCCTACGAGGCGATAGTATTATACTTAAAATAAATTTGAAGGAAACAAATCCCATTTGACTACAAGCGGATTCATAAATTTCGCAACACTTTGAAAACAACCCTTATAACTACCGATTCGTGTAGCATTAGATTGCTTCACAAAATGCACTACATCCATGACATATCGCTTGTATCTCAAGTCGGAGGATAAATATCCATGATATACTTAATGACAAAGATCCATAAAGTATTATCATGCGGGTGGGATAAATCCTATATTCAATTCATTGAATATCATCGCAATTAGTCATGCTACGCATCAATATACTTTCAAGTATATTCTAACTAATACTCGATTTGTCTTAATTCAATATCATTCCCATGTTATTGATTGACAACGGACTATTTAGAATAACTTAAGTTATTCATGGATTTAAACATGCAAATATAGGACAACATCATAATAAATGAATAACAAAAATACTTTATTTCATTTCAATAATAATGTTTACAATATCCTTTTATCTAAAATACTTAGTCACGTATGGGCATGAAACTACTAGTTAAACAAAGTCCAAACTTATCGGACAAATGATTAAGTTTTCACCGAGCAAGGCCTTAGTTAACGGATCTGCTAGGTTATCATCTGTGAACTTTGAGCAACTCAATTTCACCTATCTCGACTTGCTCTCGAACATAGTGATATTGTCTAGGATAGTGTCCGTGCCCTTCATGACTCGTGTTCACGGCAAAAGTAATTGCAAATTGAATTGTCACAATATACTTTAATAGGATTTTCAATCGACGGCATAACACCAAGCCGAAACAAATTTCCTTATCCAAACGACTTCCATGGCGACCTCGGGCGCTATGTACTCACTTTCATAGCAGAGACATCGCAAGTGTTATGCATTTCTTACTCTTCCAATCCAGCACCTCCATTGATGACAAAATGTAACCCGTTTGAGACTTCGTATCATCTTTGTCACACTTCCGGGATGCATCGCAAGACACTCGTAATGTATGCTTACGCTACGGATTTCCTCCATACACTATGAACATATCTCTTGTAGCCTAAGGTGCTTGAGAATATGCTAACAATGATCCCGATGAATTTCACCCGGATTACATTGATACCGATGATCAAGTTTTGAGCAAACGCCGCATCGGGCCTTGTGCATCGTATGCTGCGTACATGATAGATCCTACGTACCAAGCATAAGGAACTTTCTTCATACGCGCCACCTCTGCGGTGTTAAAGCACGACCGGTCGCTCAAACCATGATTCACTTGCATTGGCAAAATCCTTCTTGGAATTTTGCATATTGAATCTCTTCAATATTTTGTCAATGTAAGCACTTTGGCTTAAACCAATTAGCCGCCTTGATCTATCCCTTGTGATCTTGATTCCGAGTATATATCTTTTCTTCCTAAGTCCTTCATCGAAAACATTTACCAAGATAGGCTTTCACCTCATTCGGACTTAGTATATGATTTCCCATGATTAATATGTCATCGACATACGAACAAGGAAAGTAACACGACTCCGCTAGCTTTGTGATATACATGGCTCATCAAGATTCCGAGTAAATCCAAAACTTTTGATTTCTCCGCCGAATCTTTTATTCCATTGCCTTGATGCTTGCTTTAGTCCATAAATGGACCTCTTAAGCTTGCATACACGTTAGAAATAATGGATTCAGAAACCCTTCCTACCGTGCCATATAGATGTCTTCATCTAGGCGGCCATTCGAGCGGTTTTGACATCCATTTGCCAAATCTCATAGTCATAGTGTGCAACTATAGCTATGAGAATCCTAATAGCTCTTATGTCCGCTACGAGGAGAATGTCTCCTCGTAGTCGATACCATAGGTTTGAGTAAAACCTTTAGCCACTGGACGAGCCTTGTAGGTGTGTACATTGCCATCCATGTCGGTTTTATTTTGAAGATCCACTTACTCCCAACGAATTTAGCCTTGGGAGGAAGGTCAACTTCAATCCGACATCATTATCTTACATGGATTGCATTTCCCATTTATAGCAATCGCCATTTATCCTTCCGGGATCGGCCATGGCGACTTTATAGTTAGCGTGTTCATTAAGATCCCAACCATATTTTCCTCCACCTCTATGTTTAGACATAGACGGTCAGTGCACGATAGTCCTTTCGGACCTCTGAATGGGAACAACTTCGGGAGGAGATCGATTCGTCTAAACCGCTGTTATCTCACACAAGCTAGCCACTTGCGAATGGCTAACCGTAAGAAACTTAAAACAGTTCGAACACAAATGCAATGAAGATCGGGAGAGTATAGTGTTTCCCGGTGGTTATGTCCCAACGAAATGTCAGAATTGTCAAGCGAATAGTGATCGAGAGGATTTGAATGGATAAAGAGATATGATTGATTATGAATAATTATACCTAAAGAGAAAGTTTATAAATTACGGGGCTTAAATGCAAATTAAAGAAAATTAAAAAGATAAACTATATTAAATAAACGCTATCACTATTTTTAAAATCTAATGTTTTGATTTTTCTATTACAAATTTAACTTAAAACTACGTGGCGTCTAAAAGAAAATGTGAAACGAAGCAATATTAATCCTAAAAATATGAAAATGACATTTTACAAACCTAATGATAAGAGAAAATTTTAAGAAAAAGAAAATTATTTTTATGACTATTTATTTAATTATTATTAATTAAAAACTATTTTAACTATTTAATAATACCCTAAAATACAAGAAAATATGAAATAAAGCTAGAAAAATGAAATTATGACTTAGAAAAATCTAAAATAACTAAAAGAATTTTCAAAACTAATTTTGTATTTTTCGATTATTTTCTATTTTCTATGAATTAAAACTATTTTAACTAATTAAATTGCTAAAAATTACAAATTAAACTATGAAAAATCTGGAAAAATAATTTTTTGACTTTTATATTTATCTTAACCTAGGAAAAATGAAAACTTATTTTTTGAAGTTTTTCAATTAATTGTATTAAAAGCTAATTAAAATGCTTAAAAACTGTTTTTAATGAAGAAAAATAGCAAACAATTATGGAAAAATATGAAAAATTCAGGAAAAGTCTAAATTAATGTACTGAATCTAGGAAAATTATGAAAATAGTGGCTTATGTGGTAGAATATGAAACTGCAGTAGCAAGTGCTTATAAATAAGCACTTGGTATAAGCAAAGGTACCAAATGGGCACCAAACTCTGAAGCTATAATAAGTTGAAACTACTCAAATGCAACTAATTACGCTATCCTTAACCTCTGAAATACAAAAGACACAGATTTGACTTGATTGATTTAAGTGCAAGCAGTTTTTAGCTACTTTTGAAGCTAATGCAATCGCTTATTGGACAAGCTTGTGTGAAAAACAAGGCAGGATACTTCAAGTCAACCGACAACTATCTATAAACCAAGGTTCGAGACCCTAAGGACCTAAGACCAACCACAATGCGGTCTGCAAAAATGCTCATTCACTCAATATCTTGAGTGTGCACAGGCATATAAACTTATTAAGCGACTTATTTGGACCTCAAGGAGCTTTTGAAAAATTTGCAAAAATCATTTATAGAAACTAAACCGAGTTGAAGTTATAAATCCCAAAGTTTCCTTGATTTGACCCGAATTGAAGCAATGAAAAATCACCTTAGGTTGGGTGAAACGATTTTTCAACTATTCTTGACCTTTGATGAAATGAGAATTTGACTTTTTGAGATTTGATTCAACTTTATGGACTGAATATGATGTTTTAAGGTGAAATAAAACTACATTAAGCTACCTCTATGAATTCTAAACATGAATCAAGCTTTTCTTATTCTTAAAATCCAACGATCGTGAGTTTAAGACAGGTTGAAGAGATTTTGACTTTGAATCGCTTTTGATGATAAGTGATGCTTAGAATGAATCAAGTGGACCTCATTGAGACTAAGTGAGCGGATATTAAACACAAACAACGACTTAAGCTTAAACAAACCCAATCGATCCAAACACTCTTACCTTAACTATTTTGTAAATTAAACTAAACTAACTTTACTAGCTTATTCCAACAGCTTAAAGCGCAACAACATAATCTAAATCTGACTATATTATGAGTTTAGACTAAGCAAATATCACAGATTCAAAACAAGTACTATATGCAAAATGAAAATGAGATAAAACACTACAAGTATCCACATATATTTCGACAAACCGGACCCAAAACTACACTATTCTATACCAAACCATCCCATTCCAAGCTCTGCAACACCCCATTCCATTCCATATCTGCTTGAACCAATTTTTCTTCTCGGTTTGACTTTTGTTGACTAAATACCAAACTTGCTTGAAACTGTGTTCCAAGCTTACCAAAAGCTATAATAAGCTTAAGTAAGCTTGTTTGAATGAGAAATAAGCTAATGCAAACTTGAATTTAGGAGAATGTCAACTGACTTTATAACAGGAACATAAAAATCATGAAACTTGGATCAAACTTGAATTAATTCTTGAAAAGGAGTTATAATGACTAAACAACTTAGTTTCAGTACCATAAAACTTGAAATTACAAATTTAGAAGCTAATTAAGACATTTTAAGAAAAAACGACATACATGAAAATTTAAAATTAACTACTGCTTTATCTCTTGCTTCCCTTTCTTCTTTTATACACCCATATGCATTCCACGTGTCCTCTGAACAAATCCCACTAAAAATCTAAGCCATTGGATGTCTTGAGCTCATTTTGGCTATTGGATCATTTTATGGGAAAAAGCTTTTGAGCGGTGAGCTTACGAATTTGCAACTAGGGGTGGCATTAATGTGGCGTGAAAGGTTGGTGGATATGATGATGAGGGGAGGAAAGGTTTGAGGTGATGGGAGAGGTGCGAGCAACTTGGTGGGGAAGGAGATAAGGTGGGCGACAAAGGATATGGTTTGACCGAGTTTGACCGGGGTCCAAAATAGAAGTCACATTGTTTTGTGGGGCTCAATTGGTTTAGGCGGGGGTCATAATGGTATGAAGGGTCATGGCTTGGTTTAGTAAATAACACAAGGCCATTTTGTAGTTCGCCAAACTAGAGGACCAAACACTGTAATTTCCCAAAGTTGTTTCAAGGGTCACTTTGACAAGTTTCAATAGTACAAGGACTATTTTTACATTTTCAAACTTCAAGGACCAAACTTGACATTTTCAAAGTTTAGGGACCTAAGTTGTAAATTTTGAAAATTTAAATCTCGAGGACCAATTTTGACAACTCATGAATCCTAAGGACTTAAAATGATATTTTTCTTTATTTTGATTTACCGAGGGACTGTTTTTGATAACTTTTAAAACTTGGGGACTAAAGCGCCAATTATGCAAACTTGATCGTTTTCACAGATTTTGATATTTTGCATTTAAAACACATAAAACACTTATTTGTGATATTTTTATCATTTGATGCATTTACGAGTGTTTTGGATGTTTTTGCGTTTAAATGGTACAAAATGATGAGTATTTAGACCATCAATCCCTCCACACTAAGATATTGCTAGTCCCTAGCAATGTTTTGAGAAAATTAATGTATTTCATCTCTTTACCAAAAGCCATTACTTACGGAGTAGCCAAATGTTTGATTCAGTAAGAACCTTGGTACACCGATAACCAAATGATTTTGAGCAAATCACCGACTTCAACGGTTTGATTTGTCTTTACGAAACGTTTATACGGACTAGCCAACTCTTAGATAAATTATCAATATTATCTTTGGTGGTGATTACCAATTATGGTTTTTCCTTTGCCTTTACCACAAGCCATAAACTTGCGGGCTAGCCAACTCTTCACTTTTAAGGATATGGTGAGTTGAATACCATACAATTTTGGGCAAATTGTAAGCCGTCAACGGTTTGAGATATCTTTACCAAGAGCCGTTTGCTCTGGATTAGCCAATCCTTTTGTTTATTAGACATGGCGGATGATAACCATAAGTTGAGTAAGTGCAAAACACTTACTCGAAAAAAAAATTTTGGCTAAAAATGGAAATTGGGCGGTATAATTACATGATAAAATTAGTGAGAATTCCCCACACTAGAAATGAATATTGCCTCAATATTCAAAATACCCGTGTTATGCGAAACATAGAACGTAAAAGGGAAATACTCGGCCATTATTTAGCAAGATTTTTTTTTTTTTTTTTTGAAACTTTTATATACAACAATGGGGCATCTCCCCACACTAAGGTGGAACACACGGGTGAAAACCCATGTAGCATGCTCTTGTTTTTGATTCCAGTCGCTAGCTTGACTCGATCCCGCATTTATTGGTTCATGGGAAAGTTTGTAAATCCGGGACAACCACGGGGGAATGTCTTCTCCGAAATAATGCTTGAATCGATGACCATTCACTTTAAAATTTGGACCATCGGTTTGAGATAACTCAATGGTTCCATATGGAAATACTTTAGTGATGGTGAATGGTCCGGACCGGTGGGATTTTAGTTTTCGAGAAAATCTTCAATCTTGAGTTGAAAAGAAGGACTCGATCACCGGCGTTGAAAACGCGTTTTGATCTTTGAGTCATGAATCTTCTTTGTCTTTTCTTTGTAGATCAAAGAGTTCTCGTATGCTTGATCGCGGAGTTCATTTAATTCATTCATTTGAACTTTCCGGTGATCACCACCGTATCTGAATATCGAAGTTGGCATGCTTCAAGGCCCGTATGCCTTGTGCTCAAGCTCAACCGTAGATGACATGCCTTCCGATACCAAGCTTGTATGGAGTACACGATGGGTGTTTTATAAATCGTGTCGGAAGGCCCAGTCGTCATCTAGCTTATCCGACCAAGAGGCACGTTTTCGCCTCTTGTCCTTTCAAGAATTCTTTTAATCCTCGGTTGGAAACTTCCACTTGCCCACTTGTTTGGGGTGGTGCAAATAGAGACGGTGAGTTACACCATACTTTTGCATGACTCTATCAAACCGGTCATTGCAAAAATGCGTACCACGATCACCGATTATAGCTCGTGGAGTTCCAAACCTAGCAAAAGAGATTTTAAGAATTTCACAACAACTCGGGCATCGTTGGTAGGTAAAGCTTCGCTTCAACCCATTTTGACAAATAGTCAGCGGACACGAGTATGTATTTGATTCCTCGAGATGATGGAAATGGCCCGTAAAGTCAATGCCCCGGATGTCAAAAATCTCACACTTGAATGACGTTTTGCGGCATTTCATTTCTTTAATGAGATATTCCGTGACATTGACAAGCGTCGCAAGTTTTGACAAATTCATGGGCATCCTTATAAATCGTGGGCCAATAGAATCCGGAATCAAACACCTTCTTAGCGGTGTAGTTGGGGCTATGATGTCCCCATGAGGTCGAATGGCAAGCCTTGAGAATGTCATTGGCTTCGACCATACACACATCGCTGATGACTTGATCCATGTAATTTTGAATAAGTAGGGTCGTCCGAAATAATGTTTACATCTTTAAAAATTTGTTTTTCTGTGGGACGACATCCCTTTCACCACAAAGTTACCCGCATGGTAGTTTGCAAAGTCGAGAAACCATGGGGTAGAAGAGTCTCGAAAAAAGAAACCACATTGAGTGTTTGAGAGGAAATGTTTCATTTATTTCCTTTTCTCAAACACATCTGGTGAGGGTTTCTAGGCGGGACAAATGATCGTGACGGGTTCTCGGCTCCTTTTTATCACGTATAATGATATCAAATTCTTGTGGGAGGAGAACCCAACGAACAATCTCGGCTTTGCATCTTGTTTTGCAAAGAGATATTTGAGCCAGAGTGATCCGTATACACCACGCATTTGGTCAAGATGAGGTATGGCGAAATTTCTCAAACGCATACACCACAGACTAATAGTTCTTTTTCTATAGTGGTGTAATGGGTTTGAGCTTGATCATAGTCTTACTCGCGTAGTGGATAGGTGAAAATGCTTGGTTTTCATTGCCCCAAGATCTGCACCGATAGCAAAATCACTTGCATCGCACATGAGTTCAAAGGGTAAATCCCGATCGGGGCAACTAGAATGGGTGCTTCCGTAAGATTTTTCTTTAATGTTTCAAAAGCTTCGATGCACTCGGTGAGAAGATAAAGGAGCATCTTTTCAAGAAGATGGGTCATAGGCCGGCGATTTTGGAAAAATCTTGTATGAATCTCGATAAAACCGGCATGACCTAGAAAACTCCTAATACCTTTGACGGTAGTAGGATGAGGCAATTAGTAATAACATCGACTTTTGCTCTATCTACCTCAATCCCATTTTGGAAATCTTATGGCGAGGACTATGCCTTCTTTGACCATAAAGTGGCTCTTCTCCCAATTTAGACAAAGATTGGTATCTTCACACCTTTTGAGCATTTTATCTAAATGGGAGACATGTAGAAATGAGTCCCCAATGACCGAGAAGTCATCCATAAACACCTCCATTGTTTCCCAGATCATGTCGTGGAAAATTGCCATCATACATCGTTGGAGCGTGCGGGAGCGTTACATAGGCCAAAAGGCATACGTCAGTAGGCAAAAGTTCCGTATGGGCGGTGAATGTGGTCTTTTCTTGATCCAGCGGATCAATGGGGATCTGAAAATAACCCGAGAAACCATCAAGGAAATAGTAGTATTAGTTCCTGCTAATCTCTCAAGCATCGATCCATGAAGGGTATAGGAAAATGGTCTTCTGGGTGGCTTCGTTTAACTTGCGATAGTCAATGCACACGCCATCCGTAACCAATCGAGTTGGAATTAACTCGTTTTCTTCATTGTGACAACAGTTATGCCACCCTTTTAGGAGCATAATGAATTGGGCTAACCCAGGACTATCGAGATCGGGTAAATTAAGCCGGCATCAAGAAGTTTGAGAACCTCTTGTTTGATAACCTCGTGAATCTTAGGATTCACCCTTCTCGATGTTGAATTCTTTGGTTTGAAGTCATCCTCCATTAAGATTTTGTGAGTACAAAACTCGGGGTTGATACCATAATGTCGGAGAGTTTCCAAGCTATTGCTTGCTTGTGTGACTTCAAGACCTTTATGAGAGCAATTTTCTCCTCCTCGGTTAAGTCTTTAGCAATTATGACGGGTAATTTATCATCACCCTCCAAGAATGCATACTCGAGATGAGGAGGTAGGTCCTTAAGTTCAACCTCGGGAAAATCTTGGGTAGAAGTTTGTCTTGATTTAATTTCCTCAATCGTGATCTCTTTCGGAGGAGTGAAGGTAATGGATCTTCATTTAACAATTGCTCTAGATAAAGGATATCTCCCTCCGAATCATAAACACCATCAATTCGGTGGGAATTGATTCATCGATAACAAGAAATTCATCGATCTCTTCGGAAGGAAGTCACCTCCTCAAGCGGGTGAGAGAGGGAAGAGTCGGCAATGATAGGTTGAGAAGATGTAGTGGAATCCCACTCACGTAATTATGAAGATAACCAAGAAACTCTTGAGAGTACTCCTCTGAAGCAATATCAATTAAATCGACTCGATTGACCGATTGACATCATAATTTGAGGTACCTCGAAGTTTGATCAAGGTTAAAGGTATGACTTCATTACCCACACGTAGCGTGATTTCTTGCTCAAATACATCAATGAGAGCACGGCCGTTCTCGTGAATCCTCTTCCAACAATGAGGGGAACCCGAGGATCGTATCGAAATCAACAACCACAAAGTCATCTGGAAAATGGAACTTTCCTACTTTCACGAATACATCCTCGGCGATGCCAAGAGGACGCGATATAGAACGATCTCGCAAGCTCGAGAGTCATGCGGTAGGAACAAGTTACGAAGAGAAAGTTTCTTCCATCTTGAATAAGGCATCAGTTGATGCTTGCACCAAGATCGGCAGGCAAAGCATTCAATCATTCTGGAAAAACACAAGGAAGAAGAAATTTTCCAGGATCTCAAGCTTCTCGGGAAGCTTCTTTATGAATCTGGAAAGTTCTCGTTCAAAGGAGTTTGGCCATTTCAAACAGACTTTTCCTTGTTTCTCGACATATGTTTGAGAGTTGATGCAAACTTGGGCATCAACATGATAGCATCCGCAGCTTATGTCAAAATGTAGCTCTTGGAAAATTTGAAATTTTTTCCATTTGATGGTAGCTTTTTCGCGGAGTTTTTGCTCATTTAAATGTGAGGGTAAGGAATAGAAGTTTTGGATTGGGGTTACCAACTGGAGGTTCAAAACAACTCGAGTGTTTGGTTTTGGGTTTCGGGACAACACGAGGATGGACATTCTTGGTACTTCCTTATTAGTAGGAAGTTCCTTGTCCTTTAATCGCCTCGGTTCACTTTCCACTACCTTCGGGAGAGAAGAAGAGGTAGTAGGAATAGCGGGTCCATCATATGAAGTACCACTTGGTTGTGATCGCCTTTGCATCGCCCCTCGGATTAGCGATCGTGTTGCTAGGTAAAGTACACAGGCCGGGGTCGATCATTTAAAGACTTCTTTATGTCGAAATCTGGTGACCAACAACATATTATTTTCCTCACAGGATTTCATGAATTGCTTCAACAACTCATCGGATGATGGTCCGGTTGAAACAATGGCTTGATTTTACAGGAGAAAATTAAGCCTCTATTGTTTGGATTAGGACCTTGATTTTGAAAATTTTCTTGATTATTGCCATGAAAGTACCGGGGTTGAAATTTCCACGACCTTGGTTTCTATTAAAATTTCCTTGGTGTTGGAAGTTTTGATTTTGAAAACCGTTATTTTGACTAAAATTACCTTGGTTTGGTCTATTCGATTTTGATTACGGTTTTGGTTTTGGTTGAAACCGGGTGGTCGAGGTAGTGGTTAGGGCGGTGGTTCGGTCCATAGGAGCACGATATTGGTTGCCTCCCGAATTGGAAATCCGCCCACAACGTTTGCTTCAAAGGGTTACCATCGGTGGCCATCTGGTCATAATATGCATGGGGCCACCACAAGTAACCTGGACTTCCACTTTCTTAACTTCACAGGAGGTGAAGTTTGTGGAAAAAAACTTTCTTTTGGTTGGAGAGAACCAAAGCTTGAATTGCTTCAGTGAGTTTGTCAATCTTAGCATCGGTGCTAGATTGACTCACGAATGATGAAGAAGGACCAACACCGACTTGGGAAACAACCGGTTTGCTTCGTGCGGTCACGGACTTTAGACTTGTTTTCAATTATTGTTAAAGCTTCTTTGACGGTTTGCTCGAAATTTCCTCCGGTGAGGAATTGAAGAATCTTGATCGATTGACTCACTCCATTATAGAAAGTATCGAGTTGCATTAACTCGGAAAAACCGTGGTGAGGACATTTGCGAGCAATTCCTTAAACCGATCCCACGATTCACCGAAGGGTTCATCAAACTTTGTGTGAACTTGATGATTTCATTTTAAGACTCGTGGTTTTGGAAGGTGGATAAAACTCGTTCACAAATTTCTTTACCGGTCTTCCCATGTTTCGATTGATTTAGGGGTTGTTTTCAAGCCAACCGGCTTGCCCTCGAGGGAAAATGGGAACGAAAGAAGCTGACATTTTTTGGGACATTTTGTATTTGATGGTAGATGCAATCTTGTTAAACCATCGAATATGAGCATGAGGATCATCCGCTCAAAACCATAGAATTGACTTGAGGTTACAAGATTCGATAACCCGGTTTTGAGTTCAAAATTTTCACCACAATGGCCGGGATAACAATAGCATCTCCATACCCGTCGATGGGTGCACGGAGAAGCTCGCACATAGGACGTTCTTCCGCCATGACTACGGAGTAGTGTGAGCGATCCGGATCTCGATCCGGCGATGATGGCGAAAAGTATACGGACACGCCTTCTCGGAATCGACAAGCTCACGAAATGGGCTTACGGATCTAGAAGAGCGAAAAGCATACACTAGAGTTAACTCTAAGAGATCTCGAGTTAAGGAAAGGAATTATGAAAATGGTGAAAATGGGGTAAGAAGAATCTTTTTGGTTTTATGGTTCGACAAGTAGATATAACAACAAATCCAATTAAAACAATATCGAGGCAAAACAACGTGAACTTAAACCAATAATCACAAGATGAATGGCTTCTTTGAAAAAGGTACACCACTCTCGAGGACACAAAGGCAAGTTTTAAATCTTTGGTTCGGGAACTTATTATGGTCGTACCCCAGTTAGGTAGTACACTTGCCTTGGTTTCATGTAGTAATCTTTTATGTTGTTATTTATTAAATAAAGAAAACGACAAATCTTTTTGTATTTTTATCTTTGATACATATATAGAAACAAAAGAAAAATATTTTTGTGTTTTATACGTTTTAGGATGTTTTTGAGTTTTTTGGATTTTTTATAAGAAAATATAGATATATATATAGATGGTATGAACAAGGAGTGAATATTCAAATCACTAATCTGCTAAACGTGGGATAATTAGCATACTCCCCGTGTGGCGCCAAAATTTGATTCGTGCTAAACCGTCGAGTTATCTCATGTAGCTAGCCACATGAATGGCTAACGTAAGAAACTTAAAGCAGTTCGAGACACAAATGCAATGAAGATCAGGAGAGTATAGTGTTTCCCCAGGTCGTTATGTCCCAACGAGCTGTGCGAGAATAGTCAAACGAATAGTGATCGAGAGGATTTGAATGGATAAAGAGATATGATTGATTATGAATAATTATACCTAAAGAGAAAGTTTATAAATTACAGGGGCTTAAATGCAAATGAAAGAAAATTAAAAAGATAAACTATATTAAATAAACGCTATCACTATTTTTAAAATCTAATGTTTTTGATTTTTCTATTACAAATTTAACTTAAAAACTACGTGACGTACAAAAGAAAATGTGAAACTGAAGCAATATTAATCCTAAAAATATGAAAATGACATTTTTACAAACCTAATGATAAGAGAAAATTTTAAGAAAAGAAAATTATTTTTATGACTATTTATTTAATTATTATTAATTAAAACTATTTTAACTATTTAATAATACCCTAAAATACAAGAAAATATGAAATAAAGCTAGAAAAATGAAATTATGACTTAGAAAAATCTAAAATAACTAAAAAGAATTTTCAAAACTAATTTTGTATTTTTACGATTATTTTCTATTTTCTAGGAATTAAAAACTATTTTTAACTAATTAAATTGCTAAAAATTACAAATTAAACTATGAAAAATCTGGAAAAATATTTTTTTGACTTTTTATATTTATCTTAACCTAGGAAAAATGAAAACTTATTTTTTTTTTGAAGTTTTTCAGAATTAATTGTATTAAAAGCTAATTAAAAATGCTTAAAAACTGTTTTTAATGAAGAAAAATAGCAAACAGTTATGGAAAAATATGAAAAATTCAGGAAAAGTCTAAATTAATGTACTGAATCTAGGAAAATTATGAAAACAGTGGCTTATGTGGTAGAATATGAAACTGCAGTAGCAAGTGCTTATAAATAAGCACTTTGTATAAGCCAAAGGTACCAAATGGGCACCAAACTGATACAAAAGCTATAATAAGTTGAAACTACTCAAATGCAACTAATTACAACTATCCTTAACCTCTGAAATACAAAAGACACAGATTTGACTTGATTGATTTAAGTGCCAAAACAGATTTTTAGCTACTTTTGAAGCTAATGCAACTGCTTATTGGACAAGCTTGTGTGAAAAACAAGACAGGATACTTCAAGTCAACCAGCTTAACTATCTATAAACCAAGGTTCGAGACCCTAAGGACCTAAGACCAACCACGTGCGAAGTGCGCAAAATGCTGCTCACACTCGCCTAATCTTGAGTGTGCACAGGGCATATAAAGCTTATTGAGCAGCTTATTTGGACCTCAAGGAGCTTTTGAAAAAATTTGCAAAAATCATTTATAGAAACTAAACCAGTTGAAGTTATAAATCCCAAAGTTTCCCTTGATTTGACCCAGAATTGAAGCAATGAAAAATCACCTTAGGTTGGGTGAAAACGATTTTTTCAACTATTCTTGACCTTTGACAGAAATGAGAATTTGACTTTTTTGAGATTTGATTCAACTTTATGGACTGAATATGATGTTTTAAGGTGAAATAAAACTACATTAAGCTACCTCTATGAATTCTAAACATGAATCAAGCTTTTGCTATTCTTAAAATCCAACAATCATGAGTTTAAGGCAGTTGAAGAGAGATTTTGACTTTGAATCGGTTTTGATGATAAGTGATGCTTAGAATGAATCAAGTGGACCTCATTGAGACTAAGTAGACAGATATTAAACACAAACAACGACAAGCTTAAACAAACCCACCGATCCAAACACTTTACCTTAACTGTTTTGTAAATTAAACTAAACTAACTTCTTACTAGCTTATTCCAACAGTTAAACTGCAACAACATAATCTAAATACAGCTATATTAACAGGTTTAGACTAAGCAAATATCACAGATTCAAAACAAGTACTATATGCAAAAATGAAAATGAGATAAAACACTCACAAGTATCCAACTTATATTTCAGCTTAAACCAGACCCAAAACTACACTATTCTATACCAAACCATCCCATTCCAAGCTTTGCAACACCCCATTCCATTCCCATATCTGCTTGAACCAATTTTTCTTCTCAGTTTGACTTTTGTTGACTAAATACCAAACTTGCTTGAAACTGTGTTCCAAGCTTACCAAAAGCTATAATAAGCTTAAGTAAGCTTGTTTGAGCGAGAAATAAGCTAATCTGAAACTTGAATTTAGGTGAATGTCAACCGACTTTATAACAGAACATAAAATTCATGAAACTTGGATCAAACTTGAATTAATTCTTGAAAAGGAGTTATAATGACTAAACAACTTAGTTTCGATTACCATAAAACTTGAAATTACAAATTTAGAAGCTAATTAAGACATTTTAAGAAAAAGCGACATACATGAAAATTTAAAATTAACTATCGCTTTATCTCTTGCTTCCTTTCTTCTTTTATACACCCATATGCATTCCACGTGTCCTCAGAACAAATCCCACTAAAATCTAAGCCATTGGATGTCTTGAGCTCATTTTGGCCATTGGATCATTTTGCGGAAAAAAGCTTTTTGGCGGTGAGCTTACGAATTTGCAACTAGGGGGTGGCATTAGTGTGGCATGAAAGGTTGGTGGATATGATGATGAGGGGAGGAAAGGTTTGAGGTGATGGGAGAGGTGCGCAGGCAACTTGGTGGGGAAGGAGATAAGGTGGGCGGCAAAGGGATATGGTTTGACCGAGTTTGACCAGGGGTCCAAAATAGGGGGGTCACATTGTTTTGACAGGGGGCTCAATTGGTTTAGGCAGGGGTCATAATGGTATGAAGGGTCATGGCTTGGTTTAGTAAAAACACAAGGGCCATTTTGTAATTCTGCCAAACTAGAGGGACCAAACCTGTAATTTCCCCAAAGTTGTTTCAAGGGTCACTTTTGACAAGTTTCAATAGTACAAGGACTATTTTTGACATTTTCAAACTTCCAAGGACCAAACTTGACATTTTTCAAAGTTTAGGGACCTAAGTTGTAAATTTTGCAAATTTAAATCTCAAGGACCAATTTTGACAACTCATGAATCCCTGAGGACTTAAAATGATATTTTCTTTATTTTGATTCTGGGACTGTTTTTGACAACTTTTGAAACTTGGGGACTAAAGCGCCAATTATGCAAACTTGATCGTTTTCACAGTTTTGATATTTTGCATTTAAAACACATAAAACACTTATTTGTGATATTTTTATCATTTTGATGCATTTCGAGTGTTTTCGGATGTTTTTGCGGTTTAAATGGTACAAAATGATGAGTATTTAGACACTCATCAAGCACCTAAGCTTTCGGTTCTTCTTGAAGTTGGCTAGTGGTTTCGAAGGTGTTGTATCTTCTTGATCATATTCGGATCATATACTCTCCAGCTGAGTTCTTGAGATATGAGATTCCTTTCAAGGAAATCTCCATACCTAGCCGCGATGACTTTGTTCTTATTTGGGTAGTAAAAGTAGTAACACATAGTTTCCTTAGGGTATCCTACAAAGATACACTAATGGATCTGGCTTGGAGCTTATCGGTGTGTCACGTTTAACAAACGCTTCACATCCCGGACCTTTAAGTAAGAAAATTTGGGAGCTTTTCACATCCATATTTCATATGGAGTTTTAACAACCTTCTTTGTTGGAACCATATTCAAAATGCGAATAGCAGTTTCAAGGGCATAATCCCAAAAGTAAAGGTAGAGTCGTAAGTTCAAACATTGATCGTACCATGTCAAGTAAGGTACGATTTCTCCTTTCAGATACACCATTTTGTTGTAGAGTATAAGGAGATGTGAGTTCTTTGGATAATTCCACACTCGACTAAGTAATCTTTGAACTCTTGACTTATATACTCACCACCTCTATCGGATCGAAGAGCTTTAATCTTCTTACCGAGTTGTAATTCTACTTCACTTTTGAAAACCTTAAATGTTTCAAAGACTTCATGTTTATGTTTAAGTAAATAAACATAACCATAACGACTAAAATCATCCGTAAAGGTTAAGAAGTAGACAGCACCACGTTTTGACACATGTCTAAGTGGACCACACACATCAGTGTGTATTAATCCAAGTAGATCGGAAGCCCTTTCCACTTGTGGTGAAAAAGGTTTCCTTGTCATCTTCCCAGCTATGCAAGACTCGCATTTGTCAAATGATTCATCATTGACCGTTTGTAAAAGCCCATCGTGTTGCAACTTTTCCATGCGTTTCTTGCCAATATGGGCAAGGCGACAATGCCAAAGATAAGAAGAGTCACAGTTCGACTTGCTCTTCTTATTGCTAATGCTATACAATGAATTATTTTCATTGGATATACAACCATCCATATCAATTTCAAACACACCAAGCATAGGAATTGCATTAAAGTAAAAACATTATTTAAAGAAAATGAAATTCCATAACCGGTAAAAGTGTGCACAAAACCAATATCTTTTAACAAAAGCGAAATGACACCCCAACAATGGAGGTGCATAATGACAATTATTTAGTTCTAAAATTAAGCCGAAGGCAACACTAAATCAAAAGTCCCTATGGCCCCGACAATTGCACGCTTTCCATTTTCAACGTACAAGTATCTCTCTCCACAGTCGACTTCTTTGCCCTCTAAGTCCCTGCGATGTATTACGGATGTGAGTACCACATCACGTATCATATATCCGGAATTTTGCTTATGAGGAAAGAAAATAATTCAAACATAAAAATACCGATGAGCTAGGCACCATCTTATTTTTATTCGAAGGCACTCATTCGAGATAAACGGGCAGTTCCACTTCCGGTGACCCGGTGAGTTGCGGTGGTGGCAAGACAAATCCTTCTTAGGATTCTCCTTTTCTTTCGAGGTTCTTCTTAGGAGCCGGTGGGATGACAACTTGTTTCCCTTTCCTTTCCTTTCCCTTTCTTATCCGCTTGCGGCTTAGGCTTATTCACCCTACCACCCTCAGATTGAGTACAAGCAGTGTAGGAGCCTTCTTGGCAATCTCTTCTCGTAGTCTACAAGCATTGCATGTAACTCATTCACTTTGTCTTCCCGTGCAATGCATGTTATAATTTCGGACAAAATCACCAAACCGATCACGATTAAGGGAGTGATTGATGAGACCGACATACATCATTCGAGTAACCACAACCGAGCTTCCAATTGGTCCAAGTGATGTTTCATCTCGATGGCGTGGTCGGAGAGCAGTTGCCAACCTCACGCTTGTAGGCGTGAACCTTTTCAATTAGTTCATACAATTCATTGCGGTGGCTTCTCAAACATACGTTTGAGTTCATCTAGCATGCTCATAGGCGGATAGTGCTCAAATTGTTTTGCAATTGAGCGTACATCCTGAAAGCATTAGACACGCCACATCATTGTGCTTCTCATATTCAACACGATATGCCTCTTGTTCAAGAGCGGTTGCCATGTTGGGAGGAGCATCGAGCGGAGGTGTAGTCAAAATTTCAACCCTTTGGCAACATGAAGGATGATCCTAAGTGAGCGATGCCAATCATTGAAATTAGGGCCGATCGACATCCCTTCCAATCATATCTTTGAAAGCGGCACTCATTAAGCTCATAGTGTTTTCGAGTTGAGCCATCTACGTAAAAAGTTCAAAAAACCATAATTAGTATTTTGATAATTTTCCTTTTCAATAAACAATTAAATACCCAAGGTTCATATTCATATAACCAATTAATTATTATTGAAACTAGGATCCAAATTGTCATAATTTCATCACGTCAATTGATATGCTAGTAATGAACCTTATACAAAATGGTAGAGCTATTGCTCAATTGCCAATTTCAATTGCAATTCTTAGATTTATGGGATTTACATATAGCCAATATCAATCGCCATGTAAACATGTTTTATCTCATCTTATGCCTTGAGTTTTCAGTTTTCACCGCCTAACTCAATTAAGTTGTCCAACTTAAGAAACTGCAAAATCGTCCATGCACGTTCTCACGACACGTGGACATTTTACCCTTTGATTAAGATCTAAGTCACGTTCTCATGCAAATAGAAAGTAATCTTAGGTGTTTCCGTTTCGTTGGATGGCATATAACTTAAATTAAAGGGTAATAGTTTTGATGTTAAATCAAATATGTACAAAGTTTTTATTCATCTTTGTAGCATAGTTTTTATTAAAACATTTATATCTTGTTTTAATGTATAAGCTTTTCATCATCAAACTTTAATTGAGGTATTGGATTCACCAATCAAGGAATCTAGTGTTAATTATCATCCATTATACCGTACTTTTGCATAAGTGTAAACACTTAGTGTTTCGGATAATTACCACCGAAGTGGCGAATGGAATTAAAACTAATTAAGCCTTAAGATGAGCTTGCACATTTAATGGCTTACTAAGTAGCTCCATTCGAACTTACAGAGGGAGAGGACTGTGCACGCTAAAGCACAACCTTAGACATCCTTTCGGTGTGGTGCGCACTTCTTAATTAACCCCTTTATAGTTCATTCTCGTGGGTGAGCCCATTTGTACCAAAGTCATCAATCAATTAAACGATTATGATTACTATTCTTAAAAATACATATTTCACCATTGTTTAGGTCAGTTTATTTTTCTTGTAAAAATACCCTTGTCACACATATCAAACAAGCAAGTATTTGAAAAAAATAAACAAATAAACAATGAATGCATAACAAAAAAATAAGTCATGCAAATAGCCACATGCAAACCTTTTGATAAATCCTATTAATAACCAATTCTATATACATCAATATGCATATATTTAATTAAGACTTCCACCGTTTTCATCTATGTACAAGGTGAACCACATGCATCGATTCATCGATTATGTAAGTCAAAACTAAATATATACCACATAGCACATAATTGATTAAATTAATAATTATTGAGGTCTTCCCAATTTTAGATCTATCAAAATTTAGTGTATATCACTTAAACATGAAAGACATACAATAAAAGCGGATCCATGATAAAACATGCGAGATAATTATCATGGACATAAAATTACACTTAACAATTAATGCAATTAAAACAAAGTTACGCACATACACATAAAGTTGCATGCATCTTAGGGTTTCTAATCCAATTAAAACAATAGTTTACAAAACCCTAATTAGGGCACCAAAACCGCTCCCTCAAAATTAGGGTTTAGGTTTTGCAAACCCTAGATCTAAGCATACAAATAATAACACATTCATGTTTATTTTAATTATGTGTTTGATAATTAATTACTTGTTATACAAGGCTCGTGATGCCTTTGTTGAGTTTATGATATATAAAATACAATAAAACATAAAGACATCAAGAGTACACAGCGGAAGACTTAAAGATCATAAAAATAAATAATTAACGAAAGTATGCGTAACGTACCTCTTGCGAATGTCGGATCCTTTGAGCAAAACAAAGAAATGGTTTGAAGAGTTGTCCTCACCGTTCTACAACTCAAGCCAATATGGTGTAAGAATAGTGTCTTACTACCACGTTCTTGTACACACGAATTAACCAACGAATCAAGTGATTGCTAGATCTAACACAAGTCCTCGTTTAAGAAAAACAAAACCAAACTCCCTTACAATTGGGGTGTTCAGCCGAAAATGGGACAAGAGAGAGGAGAGGAGAGATCTAGGGTTAATTCAATGCACAAGTGTATGAAACCCTAGAACCTAACCCTCTTTATATAGTAGATGGGGTGTTCAGCCGAAAATGGGAACAAGTGTATGAAACCCTATGGCCGGCCACTATGCAAAGCCCAAGGGAAAACCCATAACTTTTCCAAGTTTTCCATTTCTAGTCCTTTCTCTTTTCATTTAACGGTCGTTAGTCATTTTTTCCGTTAAATACTTAACGATCGTTAACCGGACTTAATGTGCAATAATTAATCGTAAACATAAACATTAATTATTAACTTTAATTCTCATTCGCTAATGTGTGCAATCCCGTGGTCACGAGTTCGAATCCGGACATTCACATGTTTGTAAATATATACATTTCCAACACTAAAAGTAAGACTCTTACCCATATTTTGAATATTTGAGACTCGCGACCCCATTTGTTTACTTTGAGAGATGCAAGTTCAGGTTTTCCTTCGGTAAGCTCATCAAATCCTTCGTTTGTCATGAGGAGTAGTGATAACGCTACACGCGCGTCGTTCGGGGTCAAGGAAACTTCCTTTTCTTCGAGCAAGTTTTATAACACCACTAGCGATGAACCTAATCGTTGTAGTGTAGTAATTAGGGTAAGCCACGGTATTGATATCGTTGTCTAGGGAATAGGATGCTAGTAAGAAGTTACTACGCTAAGGTTAAGGTTGAGGAAGATTATTTTTGTATTTTTATATTTTATGAAATGGAAAGGTACGAATCTCGGGTATTGGATTGGGGGTTGGTATTTCTACCGATTACTCTACTATTATCTAATTATCTAAACTAAGGTTGTGGAGTCTATGTCTAATTAATGTGTGCTCGTATGATAGTTTAAAGATGTGTTTACTTAGGTTGTACTACTCCTTAATTATCTCCTATTGATGGTTGAGTTGTCACGTCCTTATTCTTAGTTACGTTGTGTGTCTAAAGTTGTAGGGTGTCGTTTCTCCCTAACTCTTTGAACTTACCAAAGGGTCTCGTCTACAAAACCCACTAGGGATAATAAACTCTTACTCTAAGGTTTGATGTGCGGTGGGTGCAAGTTTTAAATTTATAAAGGTGAATTACCAATATTACCAATAACACATACGAGCAAGTATACTCGTCCGTTATAGCAAGATTATGAAGGTAAGTCGGGATCGATTCGCGGATTTGAGTGAATCGAGCACAAGTTTGAATTAACGGAGTCTATCAAAACATATAACAAAGCAAATAGATATAATGAAAATCGATGATTAAAAACTACACTTGCTTAAACTAGTATCATATCATAGATTAATGTGATTGTATTAACTACTTAACATGTTGGTTGTGATAATTAGTTGAAAACTAATCTATTGTTCTTACAAGTTAAACCTTCGTCAAGATTTTAGTTCATAAAACAAGCTTTAAGTTTAACCAATCAATTCAAGATCAATTCAAGTTTCATAAGTCTACTTTCATAAACTTAAACACAAAACATCCAGTTGTTCATCAAATTGCTTAAGAAATGGTCAATACAAAAGGTGCACCCGATCATAGACAAAAGGCTACAATTAATTTTCAACAACTAATCTTACGACCATTTAGATGTTTCCAACCAATCCAATTTGATAATCAAAAAGCGTTTCTATTACAACCACACCTTAGTTCCTTTGTATAATCAAGAATAATGGGTAAAACAATCATCCATAGACAAAATGATTATGACTAGTTGAATAATACGAAGTTCTTTCGACCCAACGATAGTTACCAATTAGCCAAACTTGATTAACAAATGTCACTATGAAACTTTAGTACAATTGGATCTTAGAATCAACTTGAAATTGAATTAAAACATGTTAACACAATCACTAACTAATCATGTAATAATCAACATCATTTAAGCAAGTGTATAGAAACTAGCCACTCATAGCAAACTTGAACATAAACTCATAACTTTGATCATTAGAAAACATGATTAAAAGTCTTACAATGCTTGGAATAAGATTACAAATGATGAAGTAATGATTCCCAAAGGATCGTGGTGGACTTCTTAGTGTTTTGGCTTCCAAGGGTGGAACTTGGAACTCCAAACTTCTCTCGGATTTCTAAGGACGAATTTCGGGAGGTTAAGGCTTGGTTTGATGAGTAGAGAGCTTTGTAATTGAAGTGTGTCTAATATGCTCACAATTAGCCTCTATTTATACTAATTCCAAGGCCTAGGGTGTTAAATTCTTGACTTGGCCTCAAGGAGTAAGGAAGGACTAGAATACACCAAGAGAAGGACCTAGAATCGTTTGGATGCAAAGGGAAGCTTAGTGATGAAGATTTGACAACTGCAGCTTCTCCAACCGGATCGGTCATACGACCAACCGATCCGGTTAGTCTTCAATAATAACATACCGACCGATCCGGTTGCGGGTTGCGACCGATCGGTCGGTCATCAAAACATGTATTCGAGCCAAATGCCAACCGATCCTACCGAAGGTGTAACGGATCGGTTGGATCTTCCGAGACATGAAACTTGATTTTCTCTCTTCACTCGACTTGTAGAACTTGGTTCTTCAATCACTAAGGTCTTCAAAGGTACTTGGGATTTAGCTTTCTTGAGGCGGAATCTTGATTAATCGCATATTTCCACATTTTCCTCCATTTCCACACTTGGTTATAAATACTAGACAAACATCTCTAGATACGATTAAGTGCTAAAATCACACAAATATAACCAAATAACGAGATATAAAAGTACACACAATGCTACTAAAACATGCACAATCTGAGTGTTATCAAATTCCCCACACTTAAACTTTGCTTGCCCTCGAGCAAATCTAGGACAAACATCCATTTGGGACAAGATCGTGATTATGAAAATGTGATGCAAATCAACCAAGTATAATTACGAGAGAAGATTCATCAATTATGCTTATAAAGGTGAAACATCAAGATGTTTGACAATATCCAACGATTTTCTTGCATGATAAACATTTCAGAACACCTCACGAAAAATAATAGAATATAATTCACTCAATCACTCATTTTTAGTGGAGTAACAAGATAAATCACACTCATTGCTCAGTCATGATTAGATTATTACCATAAGCTTGTACAAGAAACAAAACTCCACCGACGTGGCGTGAGCACCAAGTAAAAACATCTAAAGAGGGCTTTTATTCGGGTTATAATGATAGGCTAAGGGTTAAGGGTATGGATAAGGCATGGGAATGTTTAATGAAATTGGTGTAAAATAAAATGAAATCAAGTCTAATACCCATGTTGCTAGCTACCAAACATTCCACGAACCGGATAAATGATTATAGCTTTGCTTTCTTCTTTTCACTTTCCACGCTTTTTGCTTTGCCATGTCAATTATTCTACGATCATAGCTCATTGGCTATTATTTTCATACTTTCAACACTACTACTTTTTTTTTTTTTTTTTTTTTTTTTTTTTTTTTTTTTTTTTTTTTTTGAACTCATAACGCATGGCTCAATCAATCACAAAAGAGGTGGTACTCATAATCATTTGAACAATCTTCACTTCCATGAAACTAGCAACCAAACGTTAGACATTGATAAGGGGTAGGCTAAGGTTTAAAGTGTAAAATCTTTTTGTATTTTCTGGGTGAAGCAAAAATGAAAGGGATGGCTCAGAAGGTGTAACTAGGGGTATCTAGTGCTAAAAATGAGCACTACAAATGGGTCCATGTGGGTGGTTAACTAACCGATGTGGCTAGCTAATAAATCTTAGATGTAAAATGGAAGGCTATTTGGGTTAAATCCTAAGTTGCCTCTTTATCACATGAATTCACTTATATCGCACGAATGCAATCTCACTGCGGTCTAGTAATGATTTACAAGCACAAGTTCTAGAATAAATAAAATCACCGCACACTCATAGCAAAATATCTAAGCATAAAAGATGTATGCTAATAAGAAATAGGCTCAAATCCTCACAATTTAGTGGAAAGGGTATAATATGTGCTAGCAAATGTTTATCGATCCCGAATGGATTGCAATAGTAATCGAACACATCTCGAAATTTCAAATATTACCGCTTACCGATTGGAATGATCCGGTTATTCTAATAGATAATCCTAAAAGTGTGAAAACAACTAGATCACAAGGGCGAACAAAATTTTAAATTTAAGCATGAAAACTCTAATTTTCCTATTCACCCCCACACTTAAGTTAGACATTGTCCTCAATGAAAAGCGAACTTCAAAGTATAGAAATAGGGAAAATAGAGATGAAACCGAATATGTCAACGAGTTTATCGACTTAAAATTCTTTCTTCATTCACGGTGTCCACTAGAGAAATCATCACCGCACACAATCTTATAAACAAACAAAAGGTTTTATTAAAGGTGGCACCCCACACTTAAGTTTAACCAAAGGTTAAGACTTTGGGAGTGACCACAAAAATCAAATCTGAAACACACGGGTTGCCTCCCGAGAAGCGCTTGTTTTATTCTTGAGTCATCGGCTGACTCGATTCTTCCCAATTTATTCAAATTGCAAGGCGACTTTGAACATTATAAAGTTCGGGATGTACATGAATTCTTCACCAAGTATCTTCAATATCGTCCCGACGAATTCAAGTGATTGGTTTCCATGGGACGGTTGTGGAATTCTTCCAGAAATGGTGCTACAAAAGTGATAGTTTCAATTCATTCTCATGGTGTCTCCGGACACTACCGCAATGAAACTTCATTCGTTTGCTCCTTATCGTAGTATAACTTGATTCGGTGTCCATTAACAATGAAACTTCCACCTTGTTTGTCATAGAGTTCGACATACCGGATGGATATCCATGTTTAACGACATATGGTCCAAACCATTTTGGTTGTAACTTAGAGCTTTGAATTTGAATTTCATGTTAAAAGCGAACTTTATCTCCGGCTTTGAATTCTTTCCGAATTCGTAGCTTTTTATCATGATAGGCTTTTGTTACGGCTTTATCTGGTTTGGAGTTTTCATAAGCTTGGAGTCTTAATTCATCCAGTTCGTGCAATTGCAAAATCTTTTCTCTCCGGCTATTTTGAGATCGGTGTTACATTGTCGGCGTGATAAGCACGATGTTCAACTTGAATGGCAAATGACAAGTCTTCCCATACGAGAGTCAGTAGGGAGTTGTACCAATTGGTGTTTTATAAGTCATGCGAAATGCCCACAGAGCATCATCAAGTTTCCTTGCCCATAAAGACGGATTGTCTTTTACGGTTTTCGAAAGATTCTTTTGAGAGCTCATTGGTATTTTCGACTTGTCCACTAGTTTGTGGATGATAAGCGATGCAAATCGATGATGAACTCCATATCTTTTCATGGTTTTTCCATTTGTTGATTGCGAAATGAGTTCCACGATCGCTATGAGTGCTTTGGGAATTCCATAACGAATAAAAGCTTTTGAGAAAATTAACGACGACACGAGCATCGTTTGTCGGTAAAGCTTGACTTCGCCCATTTGGACACGTAATCTATAGCAACGAGATGTATTGAATTTGTGGGATTTAGGAAAGGTCCCATGAAATCTATTCCCAAATATCGAATATTTCACACACTTGAATGCTTGTTAATGGCATTTCATCCCTTCGAGAGATTGGTGGTTCTTTGACAAGCGTCACGATTTTGAACAAGTGTATGTGCTTCTTTGAATATTGTTGGCCAATAGAATCCAAAGAAAAAACTTTCTTAGTTGTGGTGGAAGGACCATAATGTCCCCAGTTGGGCCATGGTGACATTCGTCAAGAATTTTACGAGTTTGAACCAAAAATACATCTTCGGATCATCCCATAGGGACACATTTTGAAAAGATATGGTTCTTCCCAAAAATAGTATTTAAGTTCTGAAAAGAATTTGCTTCTTTGAGCATGAGTTAGTCCTTTTCTGAGAATTCCTCTGGCGAGGTAGTTCGCAAAGTCAGCAAACCAAGGGTCGTCATTTCCGTCGATGGTCATGAGAGTTTCATCGGGAAAATAATCATCGATTTCTTCTTCTTTCAACTCCTCAAGATTAGGATTTTCGAGACGAGATAAGTGATCAACAAAGAAGATTCTCTCTCCTTTCTTGTCTTTGATTTCGATGTCAAATTCTTGGAGTAACAAAATCCATCGAATAAGGCGTGGTTTAGCGTCTTGCTTGGTGAATGAGATATTTGAGTCTTGAATGATCGGTAAAAGCATTTGTTTTGAGAGCACAAGATATGATCGAATTTGTCAAAGGCAAAAGCGACGACTAGTAATTCCTTTTCGGTGACGGTATAATTTTGTTTGGGCACTATTCGGTGTCTTCTTGGCAAAATATATAGGCGAAAGTGTTTCCTTCGCGTTGTCCTAAGACGGCTCAACACAAAATCGCTTGCGTCGCACATAAGTTCGAAAGGTAGTGACCAATTAGGTGAAACCATGATCGAGCACTAGTAAGTTGAGATTTCGGTGATTCAAAGCTTTTATGCAATCAACATCGAAGTTAAAGATAGATTCTTTCTCAAGAAGTTTTGTCATTGGACGAGATATTTTGGAAAAATCTTTGATGAATCGGCGGTAAAACCGGCATGTCCTAAAAACTTCTAACGGCTTTGGCGTTGGTTGGTGGTGGAAGTTTTGAGATGACATCGACCTTTGCTTTGTCGACTTCCATTCGGCACTAGAGATTTTGTGGCAACACAATTCCTTCTGTTACCATAAAGTGGCATTTCTCGATTGAGAACAAGATGTGCGACTTCGCATCTTTCGAGCATTTTATCGAGATTAGAAAGGCAAGCTTGAATGACTCTCAAAAGATCGAAAAATCATCCATGAAAACTTCCATGGAGGTTTCTAGCATGTCTTGGAAGATGGCGATCATACACCTTTGAAAAGTTGCGGTGCATTACAAAGACCAAAAGGCATACGCCGATATCGTGGGTTCCAAAAGGACAAGTAAAGGTGGTCTTTTCTTGATCGTTAGGATCGATGGAATTTGAAAATATCCGAAAATCCGTCGAGGAAACAAAAGAATTTATTTCCGCTAGTCTTTCAAGCATTTGATCCATGAATGGGAGTGGAAAATGATCCTTTCGGTGGCTTTGTTTAACTTACGATAATCAATACAAACACGCCAACCGGTGATGATTCTAGTTGGAACTAGCTCATTTCGCTCATTAGTTACAACCGTCATTCCTCCTTTCTTTGGAACACGAGTGAGCAGGGCTTACCCAAGGACTATCCTCAATTGGGTAAATGATTCCGACATCAAGAAGTTTAATGATTTCCTTTTTAACAACTTCTTTCATGTTGGGATTGAGTCTACGTTGACGTTCTACCACAGGTTTAATCCCTTCTTCGAAATTGATTTTGTGTTTGCAAAATTAGGACTAATTCACAGGATATCGGATGTTTTCCAAGCAAAAGCTTGTTTGTGATTTTGAGTCACGGAAACTAAACTTTCTTTCTCATCATCCTCGAGTAATGAAGATATGACTCTTGGAAGAGTGAGTTCTCCTCCGGATAAGCATATTCCGATGATTTGGGAGAGGTTTGAGTTCGAGATTCGTGGGTGGTTCTTCGATAGAGGACTTTATTCGCATTTTTTCATTGAAAGTGATTTCCTCAAAATTTTCTTCCTCTTCCTCTATTTCTTCTTCTTCCGAAAGTTATCTTCTTCAAATTCTACTTTCATGAAATCATCAAACTCTTTGTCAAAATCTGTTTCATTGATTTTTTCGAAGTAGTTATGAATGGATCGGATTCATAATGCATCTAATTCCTCATCGGTGACTTCATCAATAACATCGACGTTAAAACAAGTGTCATCACTAGAATGTGGGTAGCGCATTGCTTTATCGATAAGAAAAGTGATTCGATCTTCCCAACTCCAAGGTTGAGTTCTTTTCCTTTAACTTTGATGATTGCGTCGGTGTTTAGGAAAGGTCTTCCTAAAATGAGTGGGACTTTACTATCTTCTTCCATTTCCAAAATTACAAAGTCCACGGAAATATGAATTTACCGACTTGAACAAGCATATTCTCGTGAATTCCCACGGGGATATTGATAGGAATGATTTGCCAATCGAATGCTCATTTTTGTTGGTTTCAGTCGTTGTTGCACAACTTGGAATAGAGTGAATAAGGCATCAAATTGATACTTGCGCCAAGATCGGCTAAAGCATCACATTTAACGTTATTCCAGTACATGGAATAAGAAAGCTCCTGTGATCTCCGAGCTTTGGTGGAATTTTGTTTTGAACTATGGTGAGCATTCTTCGTTAAGAAAAGTTAGCGATATTTGCTCAAGCTTGCTTTTGTTATTAAGAAGTTCTTTCAAAATTTCCGTAATTGGGCATTCCGGCTATAACATCAACGAGAGGAACATTGAGTCTAACCTCCTTGATTATTTCGATAAACTTCTTATAACGCTCTTCCATCTTCTCTTTCTTTAGGCGTTGAGGATAAGGAATTTTCGGTATATCGCCTTGACCGGTGGAATGTCTTTCTTTTGGTGGTTTGAGTTGTGTTTGGTTCTTCGTTTTCATCCTCACTATCAACGGTGACAGCGGAGTATTAGGATTAGGTGGTGGATCGTCGAGAGACCACTTCTTGTAACAACATTGATATGTTCATTTCTTGTTTGAGGTGGACATGACGTCTTATCATTTGATGGTTTTGGATTGGATTGAGTGTTACTTGGCAATGAACCGGATGGTCTAGAGGAATGTTGGTCGAAAGTCCGCTAAGCTTGTTTTCAAGATCTTGGATAGATGCTTGATGATTTTTCCGTCCTTGCTCAACTTTGGCTTTAAGATTGAAAAATTGATTTTTATAAAATCATTTGCGGATTTTGTCCACCACGAATTCTCTCATGGTTTTTTTCAATTCGGTTTCTTCGCTTTTTGTCGGAAGTTTGGTGTGGTGGATCGTGGGTTCGTGGTTGAGAATCACGGTTGTCATCCCTTGGTCGGCGATCTTGCCAATTTCAATTTCGACCGTAATAATTACTACGATATCCTCCTCCACGGTATCCTCCTTGAGCGTAATTTGCTTCTCCTTCTTCGGTCCACCCATAGGTTTATCGTCACACTCGGACGATGGGTGATTTTCCACAATTGTTGCATCCGTCTCGCATTTCTTTCATTTCATCTTTGATATCCTTGTATTGCGAGTTGATTTGTGAGGTTAACGCTTCCATCTTCTCCATGAGTTTTGAGGTATCGGTGTTTTGACAAAAGCAACGGTTTTTCGGAGAGGTTTGGTTTTGGAATCTTTGGACCAATCAAGTTTGAGAAGTACTCGATCTTGAGCAATTGATGTGCATCATTAGGAGTTTTATAGAAAAATTCCTCCGACATCAAGGATGCCTTGAGAGATTTCATCTAGTCCATGGTAAAAGATTTGGATAATGGTTCCTTTTGATAATCCATGTCCATGACAACTCTGAAGCAAATCTTTCATTCGAAGCCAAGCTTCGACAAGTGATTCGTTTGGGTTTTGGTTGAAAGCACGAATTTCTCCCATTAATCGATCAAACATGGCGGTGGAAAGAATCGGCTCACAAAGCTTGCCTCATCTCCTCCCAAGTATTGATGATTCCGGGTCAATTCATTGTACCATACTTTAGCATCTCCGCGAGTGATGATGGAAAAGTTTGAGTTTGATGGCATTGACATCGGTGTCGCCATAACGAAACATTCCGCAAATTTCGATGAATTCGATGTGCTTATGCGGATCGGCCAGCCGCCGCCATCGAATTGTCGGTCTTTGATCATAGAAAGGTGATGTCCCTTCACGGTGAAGTTGTCACCAAGGTTAATAGCAACAATAGCACTTTCGGTGTTGGTGCTACGGTTCGTTTGTTCCCACATAGGTTGATCGTCCGCCATGGGAAAAGGTAAATTGGTGAAAGGATTGTAAACAACTTTGGCTTCAATGAGGTTATCAAATGGTGGGTTTGGTACTCTTGGTATACGGTTTTCCAATGGTATGAAACGTGTTCTCCTTCTTCTTCGAATCAAACGTTCGGGTTGGTAAGAGGTGTAATTGGTTCTATTCCGCTGCTCGAGTGTTCATACAATGTCCTAGAGAATCCGGCAATATCTAAACACACGGACAAACAACGAAAACAGTTTATATGGAGCAGAGGAAGGTAACCGGATCGGTTGCGGGATGCGACCGTTCGGTCGACTGTTGAATGATGGTAAACTCGTAACCGATTCGGTTGAGGGCAACCGGATCCGGTTAAGGTTTCAGTGAAGAAAAAAAATATATATATATATTTTTTTAATCGGTGAAGGAAATTCAAGAACTTGTTGAAACACAATCAAATCCCGGCGCGCCAAAAACTTGATGTGCCCGGTAGGTGCAAGTTTTAAATTTATAAAAGGTGAATTACCAATATTACCAATAACACATACGAGCAAGTATACTCGTCCGTTATAGCAAGATTATGAAGGTAAGTCGGGATCGTTCGCAGGGATTTGAGTGAATCAGAGCACAAGTTTGAATTAACGGAGTCTATCAAAAACATATAACAAAGCAAATAGATATAATGAAAATCAGATGATTAAAAACTACACTTGCTTAAACTAGTATCATATCATAGATTAATGTGATTGTATTAACTACTTAACATGTTGGTTGTGATAATTAGTTGAAAACTAATCTATTGTTCTTACAAGTTAAACCTTCGTCAAGATTTTAGTTCATAAAAACAAGCTTTAAGTTTAACCAATCAATTCAAGATCAATTCAAGTTTCATAAGTCTACTTTCATAAACTTAAACACAAAAACATCCATTTGTTCATCAAATTGCTTAAGAAATGGTCAATACAAAAGGTACCGATCATAGACAAAAGGCTACAATTAATTTTCAACAACTAATCTTACGACCATTTAGATGTTTCCAACCAATCCAATTTGATAATCAAAAAGCGTTTCTATTACAACCACACCTTAGTTCCTTTGTATAATCAAGAATAATGGGTAAAAACAATCATCCATAGACAAAATGATTATGACTAGTTGAATAATACGAAGTTCTTTCGACCCCAACGATAGTTACCAATTAGCCAAACTTGATTAACAAATGTCACTATGAAACTTTAGTACAATTGGATCTTAGAATCAACTTGAAATTGAATTAAAACATGTTAACACAATCACTAACTAATCATGTAATAATCAACATCATTTAAGCAAGTGTATAGAAAACTAGCCACTCATAGAAAACTTGAACATAAACTCATAACTTTGATCATTAGAAAACATGATTAAAAGTCTTACAATGCTTGGAATAAGATTACAAATGATGAAGTAATGATTCCCAAAGGATCGTGGTGGACTTCTTAGTGTTTTGGCTTCCAAGGGTGGAACTTCGAACTCCAAACTTCTCTCGGATTTCTAAGGACGAATTTCGGGAGGTTAAGGCTTGGTTTGATGAGTAGAGAGCTTTGTAATTGAAGTGTGTCTAATATGCTCACAATTAGCCTCTATTTATACTAATTCCAAGGCCTAGGGTGTTAAATTCTTGACTTGGCCTCCAAGGAGTAAGGAAGGACTAGAATACACCAAGAGAAGGACCTAGAATCGTTTGGATGCAAAGGGAAGCTTAGTGATGAAGATTTGACAAGCTGCAGACTTCTCCAACCGGATCGGTCATGCGACCAACCGATCCGGTTAGTCTTCAATAATAACATACCGACCGATCCGGTTGCGGGTTGCGACCGATCGGTCGGTCATGGCAAAACATGTATTCGAGCCAAATGCCAACCGATCCTACTGAAGGTGTAACCGATCCGGTTGGATCTTCTCGAGACATGAAACTTGATTTTTCTCTTCACTCGACTTGTAGAACTTGGTTCTTCAATCACTAAGGTCTTCAAAGGTACTTGGGATTTAGCTTTCTTGAGACGGAATCTTGATTAACGCATATTTCCACATTTTCCTCCATTTTCTGCACTTGGTTATAAATACTAGACAAACATCTCTAGATACGATTAAGTGCTAAAATCACACAAATATAACCAAATAATGATATAAAAGTACACACAATGCTACTAAAACATGCACAACTGAGTGTTATCAAAGGCACTCTTTGGATGGTTTAGCTTACAACTACTCGTGTAATTATATTCTAAGGTTCACAAAGATGAATCAAGCATTAAGTACACAACGAATGACCTATCGCATTACTAGATCATTAATCAACTAAGATAAGAAACAACCAATCAATATTCAATAATTAAGTTTCATACTTCCTAAGCAAACACACAAATAAATTAGCGGACATGGAGAACATGCAAGCATACACAAATAATCAAAGACATAATTGAATTAATGAAGTAAATACTTATCTTGATGTAAGATAGGGTTTAAAACCCTAAAATACTTGTACAAGACACCTTAGGTTCGGTTTTAGGTTTTCACTCAAAAGACTCTCCTTAAAAGCGAAAAATTCGATTCTATTTATAAGATTACATATCGACGGCGTCACCTTATGTTTCGTGGCGCCGTCGTGTCGCCGCTATTAGGGTTTCGCCTTGGCACGTTAACCTTGCGACGGCGTCACCTTATGTCCGTGACGCCGTCCTCTTGACTTCCGGCGTCGTCTGATTGCATCTAGGCCGTCGAGTAGCGACGGCCTACTCTTTACAATTGGACGTCGTCACTTGAAAATAAGAGTTTTGGGTTACGAACAATCACAAAAATCCTCGGACGGCGTCGCACTAGCTTTTGATCACCGCGCCTTCTATTTTCAAGCAATGTGAGTGTCTCGATTTTGACTTTGGCCATTTTCTTCATATATTCGCGCCTTTTCAAAAATAAGTGCCATTCCAAATTTTGCCTTCAAGAGACCTAAAAAGTGAAAAGGAACGATATTAAGCAATAACGGATACAAAAGTGATCAAATAAGGGCTAAAACGACCCTCAAAATGGTACCTTTAAAACCTTATCAAGTAGTGCTTGTAGAAGGAGTTGGTCTCCTCGTCATACTTGGAAAACATCCACCACTTAGAATTAACGCCATTCATTTATAACCTCATTCGAGGTAATAGATGTATTTAGACACATGACAACTTTCACAACTTTGTTTACCTTCGGCCTCAAAATAATGTAAGAACACTCGCACCACACGAATGCCACTTTTACCAGTTACAGAATGGCGTCCATGACAAAATTACGAAGATGGCAAGGCTCATTGGAGACCAGCGAGGCTACAAGCATCTCCGTGTGTTGCCAAACTCCGTGAAGAAGCCTCTTCAAAGTATCTTGCACCGTACAAGACACTTTGAAGAAGCTTTTTCACGGAGTTTGGCGAAACCGATGCTTGGTAGCCTCGTTGGTCTCCAATCGAGCCTGCCATCTTCATAATTTTGTTATGGACGTCATTCAGAACCTGTAAAAGTGGCGTGTATGCAGCGGGAGTGTTTTCTTACATTCTTCGAGGCCGGAAGATTTTTTTGGCTAAACAAAGTTGTGAAAGTTGTCATGTGTCTAAATACATCCATTACCCTTAAACGAGATTACAAATGGATGGCGTTAATCTCATTAAGGTGGATGTTCAAGTGGGACGGAGACCAATGACAAGACTC
This sequence comes from Chrysanthemum lavandulifolium, assembly GCA_022545495.1. Taxonomy (NCBI): domain Eukaryota; kingdom Viridiplantae; phylum Streptophyta; class Magnoliopsida; order Asterales; family Asteraceae; genus Chrysanthemum; species Chrysanthemum lavandulifolium. The sequence continues at coordinate 32,777,251 of CM040241.1, read as the reverse complement.
CTTCTACAAGGAAGCAACTACTCCCCATGAAAACGAAGGATTTGATGAGCTTCTTGAAGGAAAACTGAACTTGCATCTCTCCAAGTAAAATAATGGGGTCATGGTCTCTCATATTCAAAACATGGGTAATAGTCTTACTTCTAGGATTGGCGTCTTTTGATTTTTACTAATTTTATTAATAGTCTTGGTTTTATTGACCGATTTTAATATTTATAATGTCTCGTTATATATGGTCTACCCTAATACGCTAACGGGCGGTGTACCCGATCGTCTATAGTGTAGTATTCGGTAAAACCGAGGTCGTCCCAAGAGCTATGTGAGCGGATTCTAATTAAGTCTAGGTGTCACAGATTTTAATAGGTTTTAAGATTGAAATGATTAATTAAAACTAAAGACAAGAAAATAAAAGCGAATAAAGGCAAAAATTGTGATCAACAGGAGAAGTGTGCTAACCTAGTTACTCATCCTATCAAGTTAAGTTCACGTTTAATTACTTCCAATTGCTTCAAGTGGGGTTTAAGTCGCTAGAACGACATTTAGTCATTTCGTCCTAACCTATCGCCAAAGGTTTCCACCGAGATCAAGCTACTACCCTTGAAAGTCCAATTGTTTTTAGTCCCCTAAGCCAAGTCATTAAGTTCCGCTACATGAAAGATTCATAACAATGAGCGCCCGCGCTAGCATCTTAAACACTCATCCCTAACTTAAGTTCATCCAAGCGGTAGTTGATTAGTTGGTCAAAACGCACATACTTAGAAGGGTCGTCCGCTTGGTCAATTCTTACCCTTCCCAGCGAGTCTACCTACTTAGGGTCGATTGGTCATATCTCCTAAGCAACTAGACACTATCGCCATTCAAAACTACCGAAACAAGGGTAGCTACCAACAAACTATGCATGTATACACTAGAAAGCAATTATACGAAACAATGTAAACATAAACAAAACAATTAAGGAATCATAACTAGGCTAGCACCGAGGTGCTTAGCCGCTCATATGCTTCAAACAATCGATTCAATGTTTAACGATTAAAATACATGAATTGAAAGTAAAATAAATGATAAATTGTTAATGCTTATCGTTAGGGAGTGATTTCTCCTCGAGATGGCTCCGATGCTCCTCGAGATCTGCCTTGACCTCCCTACCCACGTTCTGCTTTTGTGTGTGGAGTGAATGATGAGAAATCGAAATTTTGGGCGTAATTTATAGGCGAGATCGGTTACTGCAGTAACTTAAGTTGAGAGTTCGCCAGTAACACCCATTTCTTCGTATTTTGCTCGGAAAAGCTAGTTACTGGTAAACATCAAGAATGAGTTACGTTGTATCTTCAATAAATCATGGTTACGCCCGTATTTGTGGAAAGAGTTACGGCGAGCTTCACAAGCGCGGAACATCATTTGACCTAGTTAGTTAGGCGTAATCCTAAGATGGAGTTACGCCGTAATCTTCGCTTTAGTTGGTTTTCGAGTCGCATACATGCTACGGCGTAATGTGAGAGAAGAGTTACGTAGTAATTGCTTCAAAATAGACATACTATCATATATCTTCAATAAACTCTCCAAATCCGTCTCATTAGCTCCAATGCTCGTAAATTACCCGAAAGTGAAATATAGAGGAAAACAAGCGTAAATCCATATAAGTGATATAAAATACGAGCATTATCGGAAATTGACACTTAATATTAAGGACTATTTGATGTTACCAGTCTTACCTATGACACATTATTTTATAACTTGAACTTTGAGACCGAGCGATCTTACAGGCATTTACTCCTACAAAAACACTCCTAAGCAAAAACAAAAAAAGTGCGCTTATGAGCTTTCCCAAAATTTAGTTCTTTTATATATTAGTCCATAACCTAAAATATAAGTTGATCCAAACACCCTCGAAAGGAGCAACGAATATGGTCTCACACAGTTGCAATATTGGATTTGAATATAATCCAAACGCCCCAAAAGGAGCAATGAAATTTGGTCTCACATAGGTTGCAATATTGCATTTGAACGATTATCGGACACAAATGAAACTCTTCGACACCAAACGTGATCCAGCTTCAATGACATAAACAAAAAGATACTCCATGTATCAACATATAACCACCACTTCAATCAACTTATTATCCAATTTTGTTTCCTAAGTTCATACTAATTTGTTCTAAAACGCACACATATGTTAAACATGTTCTTTAAGGAACCAATAGCAAATTCCATAATAACATTAACAACCGTGACAATAACATACCCATTAGGAAACTAATGATCGGTAAAACTCAAATTTAAAACTAAAATTGCAAACTCTTATTTGTGACTGAACATATGTAAAATACAATTCATACATAAATGATTTATAGTGTGTCACCACTGCTCCAAACACCAATATAAGTACTCAACTAATGTAAAATCAATTTTGTACAACAATATGTTGATGTAACTCTAGAACATCGGAAGAAGCGAAAACACGATGAAACAAAGAACAAAAATATATACGGGCCCATTTCGCTCATCCAAATTTGGTGGGGCATAACCGGTTCGAGCAGATAGCTACAAAAATCATAAAAGCATGATGCTTATAAATGATCATGAAACTATATACATATCTAGTAGAGATAGACCCATTGCTAATAAAGTTATCAATAGATTGATTTAGGTTGTGTTTTAATTTGTTGGATCGGTCCCAGATAGATCTTAAGAGCCTTAATGAGCGATAGTAAACTGTGTAATCACAAGCAAACTATGGAGAACCTTTATAAAACTTATGTTCACGCGAATATAAACACAAGAATTAAGAAGACAATAACCACAAAATACTTGATCCTCTGTTGGGAAATTCATTTTTGGAGTTAATACTTATAGTAGTAAAGTTAGTAATTGATAGCATTGTCTCGATAAGTATGAACTAGTTAGTCTTGATAGTGATAATATTAGTCTTGATAGTATTAAGTTTGTCTTGTTCTAAGTAAGGAATGTCGTGTAAGAGTTGTAATAGCATATCTTCTATTCTAATAGAAGATATGATATACTTAGTGCATAGTTATCTCGTAAGGGATCTCCTTAGTGTATAAAAGGAGATCCTAGCTAGGTTAAACATACATCTCATATTCTAGCCGCCTTAAGAAGAGCTTCAAGGTTGTAAACCCTAGTACTAGGAGAGTAATCATATTATTTCTTAACAATATTGAAGTCATTGGTGTTATATTGTGTTTACTTTAATCTTCTAAGTGCATTCAAGTAGATTACGCATACTTGTGTGCATCTACAACAAAGTTTCTCATTGTTGTTTTGGAACCATCTAAGGCAACTAACACGCTTGCAAGCTAAGTGTTCTAGATCCAAGGTTTGGGACTTCACAAGTGGTATCGAGCTTGTGTCCCAAGCTTTGTTTTTAGAAGATCCTGTGACAAGTCTCAAGAAATGGACTTTGACAAATCCAATCTCGATAACAGTTCCTAAGTTGCGACCAAGTGAATATGAACTCTGGAGAATGCGCATAGAGTAGTACTTCTTGGTACTTGATTTCAAGCTGTGGAATATTGTGCTCTATGGAGACTCTTACAAAACCAGTGTCACTGAAGAAGTTAATGGTAAGACCGTTGTTAAAGAAAAAGGTGATCCTATCACCAATGAAGAAATGGCTCTAAGAGGTAATGATCTCAAACTGAGAAGTCTTTTACTCATGGCAATACCTGATGATCATCAACTCACCTTCAACAAACACAAAGATGCTAAAACTTTGTTTAAAGCCATTGAGACCAGATTTGGTATGGATTCTGTCACCAAGAAAACTCAGAAGACTCTTTTGAAGCAAGAATTTGAAAACTTCATTGCTGGTGCAACTGAGTCGATTGACTCAGTTTATAATAGGCTTCAAAAACTTATTAGTCAACCGGCAGATTGGATGTGGAGCTCTCGAGGAAGATGTCAACCTCGGGTTTGTTAGAAGTATTCCATCACCAAATGGGACACTCATGTCATTGTATGGAAGAACAAGCCGATTTTGAAACCATGAAGTTGGACAACTTGTTCAATAGCTTTAAGGTGATTGAACAAGACATGAAGAGAAAAGCATTGCATCTTCCAGCCTGGTAACAAAACATAGCCTTTGTGGCTCACCTTGTCACTACTAATGATGTGGATAGTTTTGATGTTAGTACCCTAGTACTAATGTTAATCTTGATAGCTCAGAATCACCGCAGCAGCATCAATGAAGGTTCAATTTATGCTTTCATAGCTGAACAGAGTCAAGGATCTCAGATCACTCATGATGATCTGATACAAATCCATGAAGATGACATGGAAGAAATGGACATCAAATGGAATATTTCCCTGATTAGTATGAGGGCAAAAAGGTTCATGAAGAAAAATGGAAGGCAGATTAAGATCAATGATGAAGACACTGCTGGATTTGATAAGGGAAAGGTTGAATGCTACAACTGTGGCAAGCTTGGACATTTTTCCAGAGAATGCAGAAGTCCTAGGAGTAAAGGGAGAAACAGTGATGCTGACAACTCTTCTTCAAAGGAAATGGTAGCTGTTGATGGTGCTGGATATGATTGTAGCTTCATGGCTGATGAAGAAGAAAGTCCAATCAACATGGCTTTGGTATCTGAGGTACTTACTGAAACAAATTGCTCAGATACATGTATTCCTTTAAGCAAATATTTAGAGCTAAAAACCATGTTTGATAATGTGTCTGAAGAACTTGCTAAAACTAGCTATAACTTAACAAATCATAAGAGCGGTTTAGCAGTCTTAGAAAAACAAGTTAAGCATTATAAAGAAAATGAGTCTCTGTTTACTGAAACAACTGCTGTGCTTAATAGGGAAACCTCCTTTAAAGAAATCACCATAAATGTGTTAAAAGAAGAACTAGAGAAAGTCACTACAATTAAAGATAATATAGAGTTAAATAATGAGCAACTTATAGACTCACAACATTATAACTCTGAGAGAGTTGAGAAATTCCTGGAAAAAGCCCTTATTGGCAAAGCCAAATCAGGTATGGGTTATAAGGCAGTACCATACCCATTCAGAGGTGTTCATTCACCTCCTGATATAGATCTTGCACACACTGGATTAAAAGAATTTCAGGAGCCCACATTTATCAAAGGCCCTACAATCAAAAGTACTTTCCCTGAAAAATATGATGAGGTATTTGAAAGTACTAGTGTCACCTCCCTACCTGAGGTATCTGTGGTTGAAAACAAACAAACAGGTGTAGAGTCTAGTGAACAAGAGCAAAAACAAGCCACTAAACCTGTAGAGCAAAAACAGGCCACTAAACCTGTAGAGCAAAAGCAGGCCATTAAACCAAGAGAACAAACTTACAAACCTGTTAGAAAGCCAGTTAAGTATGCTGAGATGTATAGGAATAGGCTATCTAGTCCTAGAGGTAACCAGAGAAACTGGAACCATTTAAAATCTGAACAACTAGGAGATGATTTTGTCATGTATAATAAATCTTGCTTTGTGTGTGGTAGCTTCTCTCATCTGCAAGCCCATTGTAGACACCCTATGAGACCTCAACCCATCATGACCCCAAGAGTTCTTCTTAAACCGGCATAAACCTTTGAATTATGCAAGGCCGATTAATCGCTAGACCACAACCCAGAGTATTTGATGAAAGACCCAAAAGAAATTTTTCAAAATCATCATCTACTTCACCAAGGTCCTTTAAATGAGCACAAACCTTTAATTTTTATGATGAACAAATCAAGTCTTACAAGAAAAAGGTTAATACTTATGAGCCAAGACTTAATACTAATAGGACAAAAGTTAATACTCTTAAGCCTAAAATGAAACCCACCGGCTCTAAAGTGAATGCTACAAAGGAAACCAGGCAATGCTATTAAGCCTCGACTTGTTGTGAGAAATACCACTCGACCCAACAAAGGCATCGATTACTCATAAGAAATATGATTACATTGATGCACGAGGCGCATCCAATCGTTGATGGCTTGGGTCCCCAAAAGGAACTAATTCCTTTTATTTTATGTGCGACACCCTCCAACAATAATGATGATCTTGGCTATTAAGGCGGTGGTGTTCCAGCACATGACTGGAAATCTATCCTATCTTCGAGACTTCACCGGTTTAAATGGAGGATATGTTTCCTTTGGAGGAGGAATTGGTGGTAGAATTCTTGGTAAAGGCACAATTAAGACGGTAATTTGGATTTTGAAGATGTGTACTATGTGAAAGAACTCAAATACAACTCGTTTCAGTGTGTCACAAATGTGTGACAAGAGGAATTTTGTTCTATTCACGATATCTTGATTGCTTGGTCTTATCTCCTAACTTTAAGTTACCTAGTGATGATCGGTCCTACTTAAGTTTCCTAGGAAAAGCAATGCATGCAGTGTCAATATGAAAACATAGTGCCCAAAGACAATCTTACATGTTTAGTTGCTACAGCTTCTTTGGATGAATCTATGTTACGGCATAGAATGCTAGGTCCTGTGAACTTTAAGGTAATAAATCTTTTAGCTAAAAATAACCTTGTAAGAGGTTTACCTTTAAAAAGATTTGAAAATAAACAGACATGTAGTGCTTGCCTCAAAGGGAAGCATCATAGAGCCTCTTGTAAGCCTAAAGTTTTTAACTCTATCACCCAACCACTTAATATGCTGCACATGGACTTATTTGGCCCCACTAATGTTAGCAGCCTGAATTTTAAGAAATATTGTTTGGTTGTGACTGATGATTTTAGCAGATTTACTTGGGTTTTCTTTTTGAGCACTAAGGACGAGACCAGTGAAATCCTTATGTCATACATAACTTCAGTAGAAAACCTAGCTGATAAGAAAGTTAAAATCATTAGGTGTGATAATGGGACAAAGTTTAAAAACCAAGTGATGAATGATTTATGTCAACTTAAGGGTATTAAAAGAGAATACAATGTAGCTAGAACTCCTCGACAAAATGGGGTTCTTGAAAGAGAAATAGGACATTGATTGAGGTCGCTAGGACTATGTTAGCGATTCCAAGTTACCCACAACTTTTGGTGAGGCGCTAACACTACTTGTTATGTTCGAGCGAGTGCGATTGACAGAAGCCTCATGGCAAGACTCCATATGAGTCGTTTTTAGGTAGAAAGCCCACCCTAGACTTTCTTAAACCTTTTGGGTGTCATGTATCTATTCTTAATACCACCGACCACTTAGGTAAGTTTGATGGAAAATCGATAGTGGATATCCGTTGGCTACTCATTGAATAGTAAAGCCTTTAGGGTTTATAATTCTAGAGCCGAGAAAGATAGAGGAGAATTGCACATAGAGTTTCTTGAGGACAAACCTAGTGTGAGGGGCATGGACCAACATGGCTTTTGATATTGATATGCTAATGTAATCTATGAACTATGTGCCTGCTTACGTGAATTCTAACATGATTGCGGAGAAAAGTAAGGTCCAGATGCAGATTCTGATAATGAAGATGACTGCATTCTATTGCCCATTTGGAATGACAACTCAGGTGGAAGCACTTCTTTAGGGGAGGCAAACAAAGCTGATGATTAGCCTCCAAAGACCCATGAATCTAATGCTGAAGGAGATGCAACTAATACTGATGAAATAGTGATTGAACCTCAAGTGTTCAGTACAACTGTGGTTAATACTGATAAGCCACAAGTTAGTACTGATGAGCCAATTGTTAGTACTGATGGTTCTCATTCTATTCCATCAGTCAATGCAGAGGTTCCTGATCCCTATGGTGAAGCTGATGAGATTGATATGACAAATATAGCTTCATCATATCTTTGTTCTGCTACACTACGTAAGAATCAATCAGGATCATCCTTTGGAGAATGTTATTGGGGATGCCAATGCTGAAAGAACTACAATATCTAAAATTGACATAGTGAGGCAGGATTCTTCAGTGCCATCTATGAAGAAAGATATCATGGTGCCTCACAGACATGTCTCTTTACCTGTTTTGTTTCCCAAGCAGAACCAAAGAAAGTCTACAAAGCTTTTGAAGATAAATCATGGGTACAAGCAATGCAAGAAGAGCTTCTCCAGTTTAAACTTCAAAATGTATGGGTTATGGTAGATCTTCCTGATGGAAAGAGAGCCATTGGCACTAAATGGGTTTTCAGAAACAAGAAGATGAAAGGGGTGTAGTAATAAGGAACAAGGCTAGGCGGTAGCTCAATGTATACACAGGGAAAGGATTGATTATGAAGAGGTCTTTGCTCCGGGCAAGGATTGAGGCTATCGACTTTTCACGGCTTATGCATTATATTATCACTTCAAGATATACGGATGGATGTGAAGAGTGCTTTCTTCGGGAAGATTGAGGAGGAGGTATATGTACATCAACCTCACGGGTTTGAAGATCCAACCTTTCCAGATAAAGTGTACAAAGTTCAGAAGGCACTCTATGGTCTGCATCAGGCCCCAAGAGCTTGGTATGAAACTTTAGGCAAGTATCTTTTGGGCAATGGCTTCAAAAGAGGGAAGATTGATCAGACTCTATTCATAAAAAATGTGAAGACTGATATCCCGTTAGTACAGATATATGTAGATGACATTATTTTTGGTTCAACCAGGCAGGATCTATGCAGAGAATTTGAGAAGTTGATGCATGACAGGTTTCAGATGAGTTCTATGGGAGAACTCACCTTCTTTCTTGGGCTACAGGTCAAGCAAAAGACATATGACATATTTATTAGTCAGTAAAAGTATGTCAAGGAGATTTTGGTGAAGTTTGGCTATGAAATTACAAAGATTGCAAGCACTCCTATAGAGCACAATAAGCCACTACTTTCAGATGCTGATGGTGAAGATGTTGATCAGCATCTCTACAGGTCCATGATTGGATCATTGATGTATTTGACCGCCTCCGGATCGAGATATTATGTTTGCGGTGTGTGCATGTGCAAGATTCCAAGTCTCTCAAAGCTTTCTCACTGCATGCGGTTAAAGAATCTTTAGATATCCGAAGGCCATGCTCAACTAGGCCTTTGGTATCCTAAAGACTCTCCTTTGATCCGGTAGCTTATTCTCGACGGTGATTACGCTAGAGGCAGTCTTGATAGGAAGTCAACCACAGGAGGATGTCGGTTTCTTGGTGATAGGTTGATTTCATGGCGGTGCAAGTAGAGCATTGTGGCAAACTCTACAACCGAGGTGAGTATGTAGGCTGCCGAAGTTGCCGTGGTCAAGTTCTCGGATTCGTAATCGATGCTTGATTATGGGTATGATTTCATGGGCACTGTCATTTATGTTGATAACAACAATACTATATGCATTATAAAAAATCCAGTTTTTCATTCTAAAACTAAGAATATAGAGATAAGACATCATTTTATAAGAGACTGAAATGAAAAGAAACTCATTCAGGTTGAAAGGATTGATACTGAGTTTAATGTTGCAGATCTTTTAACAAAAGCCTTTGATTTGGGAAGGTTTCAGTACTTGGTCACAAGTTTTAGGATGCTTCATCCATAATATGTCTTATCTCTCTCTATTTTGTAAAGTTTTGTAAACTGGTACTTAGTACTGATTGTTATCCAGTTAATACTGATTGTGTAAAGTTAATACGGATTGGCAAGAAAATGTCTTGGATTGTGTTTTCTTGGTTTTGGAATAACTTTTCAGTTATAACACAAGCAGTATGGATATGGTTTGGTGACTCAATGTTATAGCACATGTGGTTCTCTTTCTCATGCTCATTCTGAAGCCACCACATGATGGAACTTGCTGTGACAATGGAATGTGTGATGCCAAAGCATTTTGTGGCATCTTGTGCTTAAAATGAACATGAATTGATGGTTTTAGTTGGTCAGATCATTCTGTACTAACCCACTTTTTGCCATTCTATCTGTTTGCAGATAGTGTGACTAGCCTAAGGGCATCTGGGTTAGAAAATAGCGAGCAACCATGAATCCTACACTTGTGTTGGAGGCAACACCTGCCACGAGCTGAAAACCCTATCAGGAAGGCCCTTTTAATGGGACTATCCATCACAGGCAGTGCTATGCACTGAAACCATTGGTTTTCACCAAACCAGAGGCCATGTGAGGCCGACTTTGATTGAGTGTCTGTCACCACCCTTAATCCCTTCAAATATGGGTTTTCAGTATTATAATTTCCAAAATTTAAGATAATACTGATGGGTAAAAGTTAATACTGATGGTTATAAGTTAGTACTGATAAGCATTGTTAGTACTGATGAACTAGCCGTTAGTACTATTTCCAAAACTCTGTTATGCAATGATTACTTTTGCAAGTAGAGTTATTACCGTCTGTTTCCTTATAAAAGGGTTTCCTAATTGGTTTCTCTTCACTTATTATCATAAATCTTTATAAGGCGGTTCAACCTAAATTCTCCAAATCTCTATATATTACATAACTTTCTAATTGTTTTCACCACAATTCACTAAAGGCTTTTGCGATTAAATCCCACCTTACTAACCCTTGTACTTTTCATTCATTGCTCCTCTTGATTATGTCGATAAGCAAAACATGGTGGCGTACTTGGAATTACCAAACGGTCATGATGAATTTTTTAAGATAGTAGTTTTTCTAAACCGAAGCAGCATCAGGTTTGCTTTACTCTTGAACCCTACTATCTTATGTACCCATGTCAGAAAGTTTTGGCAAACTGCAATTGCCTCAACAACTGAGGAAGGGGTACAACAGTTAATTGGTACAGTGGATTGCACTCAAATTGTTATTACTAAAGCCTCTCTAAGAGAACATCTTCATCTTAGAGATGCTGAAGGTATTACCACTTTGCCAGGCACTGAAATTTTTGAACAACTCTCATTGATGGGGTATAGACATGATGATACTCACAATTTTCACAAAAGTCAGTTTTCCCCACAATGGAGATTTCTAATCCATACCCTCTTACACTGCTTGAGTCACAAAAGGACTGGCTGGGATGCTTTCCCCACAAATATAGCCACAGCCTTGATATGCCTTGCAACAGGCAGGGTGTTCAATTTTTCAAACTATCTTTTTGAGGGTATGCTTAAAAATGTTGTAAGCAAAACCAAGTTTATGATGTATCCCAGGTTTATACAAGTATTTTTGGATCTTAAGAAACAAAAGCTACAGCCTCACAAAAATATTTATCCTTCAAAACTACTCACAGCCAAAGTGTTTTCTAATATGTCAAGGGTTGTGGTAGGCTATAATGGGGTTGTAGTGCCTTTATTTGCTAACATGCTCATTGCAGAGGGTGAAGGACCATCAAGCACAGGTGGCTCCCAACACACACCCACAGATCCTGAACAATCTCCCAATCAACCTCTTTCATCAACAAGTAGGCAAACCAAATAGGGGAGTGGGAATGCTCAGACCCATTCTCCTCCTCTCATTTAAGCAGATGAGCCTATCTCAGGTGATGGAGGAGATAGAATGGTGAGGGCTGCCACTACTCAACCAGGCTTAGAATCTGGTGAGGATAGTGGTAACATCAATAAGACCCAATCCATGCCAACACCCAGTGAGCACTCCTCACGGGGTGGACCCGGACCGTGCTTAAAGGGGGTGTATCGCTCGGGCTAGGCATGGAGTGCATCTCAAATACCCAAGGCCCACCTCTCTCGGCGGGTAACAAAGCCGGAAGTGGTGAGGCGACGACACTTAATGAAATGACAGATTTGTACATATTTCTATGCGGAAAATTAACACACTAGAGATTGCTCTGGATGAACACAAGAAAGCTGCTACCAAAGTTCATACCATGATGCTTCTTAAGATGAAAAGGCTTGCACATCAAGTTCAGCTTCTATCCAAGCCGACTACAGCATCTCCAGTTACCACATCAATCAAAAGGAAGGTCAAGTTCATAATATCTAGCACCTCAATAGAAGATTCTTCCAAACAGGGGAGGAGTTCTGACATTCAGAGTAGAAGAGAATTTGGTCAGTGACAAGGTGGTCCAACTTTTCAGAGCCCTTTCCTTGATGAAGAATAAGAAGTTCAGATGACCAAACAAACAGAAGAAGTACTTAGTACTCCTACATGCACTATCAGTACTATCCCAGTTAGTACTGTTAGTGTTGTAGTTAGTACTGATAGTACTATAGTTAGTACTCCTGGTGTTCTGAAATCAGTACTAAGTACGATTCTTCAAGTAGCTGCTGAACTACAACAAGCCACAACAACAGAGGCCACTATCATCACTAACACTCCTTATGAAGACAGTGATGAAGAAAATAGAGAGACACATGCAGTCTTGGGACTTCAGAGCTTGAAGAAGTCAGTCCCTATCTCTCCAACTTACAAGAAGCCTCTTGGTCTATATTTGAGAAAGAAAACCAAATCAGCAGCAACCAAGTCCAAAGAAAAAGATCCTAAAGACAAAGGTAGATCCTAAAGACAAAGGCAAAGGGATTTTGGAAGAAGTACCAAAGAAGAAGAAGTTTTCCAGGGCTGAGATTGAAAGATTGAATGAAGAAGCAGCAAGGAAAATTGCAGCTGAATGGGATGAACAAGAGTTGCAAAATGAGGCTGAAGAGAAAGAAAAGAAAAAGATGGCTAAATTAGATGAAGACTGGAAAACATGGGATGTCATGAGAGCCAAGGTAGAAGCAACTCAGGAAATACAAAAGAAGCTGCAACAAGATCAGGGTACAAGTATCAATGAAGCAGCTCAGTTGTTTAGTGAGATCTTAGCTAGAAGACATAGTCAGTTCAGACATCAAAGGGAAATTGAAAAGGCCTCAAAACCTCCTAACAAAAGTCAGCAAAAGATGTATCTCTTTAAGTATATCAGGTATCAAGGTGAAGACAGAAGAACATTGAAACAGCTCAATCAACTGTCTTGGGAGACTCTTTAAAAGCTTGCTGATAGAATTCAAAGAAGCATTCTCGACTTTAGACCTATGCAAGAAGATGATACTGTTAGAGGGCCACTCCCTATAGGAAGCTACAAGAGACCATCAGAAGAAGGAGCTTCTTCAACTGCACCCAAAAGACTGAAAGCATCTGAAGATGAAGGGGGACTCACTGAAGAGGAACTTAAACATATGATGTTAATTGAAGCCCCAGAAGAAGCACTATACTCAGAGCCCATCAATACCAGATACCCAATCATCAATTGGGATATCTACACTGAAGATGGAAAGAGACACTGGAGGATACACAAAGCTGGTGGAAGGACAAGTTCCTATCTATACTTGGTAGATTTATTTGCATTCATTGACAGGGAGGATCTAATCAAGCTTTGGGAGTTAGTCAAAAACAGGTTCAAGAACAAAGATCCAGACAATGATAAGGATCTGGAGCTACTTTATGAGCTCCAGAATATCTTTGAACCAGATCCAGCTAGAGAACAATGGAAGTATCAACCTGGAGAGGAAGCACTGACTTGGACTTTGATTGATTCATGTGGACTGCACTTAGTGACTACATGCAGTGGGACAAATATCTACATGTTGGTTGAAAGAACCTATCCTCTTACATTAGGAACTCTTCTGGAAATGCTGACAACTGTGCTAAGGATGGGTAATGCAGTAGACATGGCTAAGGAGTTGCTAATAAAGATATTTGATCAAGCTGGAAGACCTAGTAGAAAGTGAGTTTGGAAGAATCCTCAAAGACTGAAGAAAAATTGTGATTCTGAAACCCAATCACAAGTTTAGGGGAGGATTGTTGGGAAATTCATTTTTGGAGTTAATACTTATAGTAGTAAAGTTAGTACTGATAGCATTGTCGATAAGTATTAACTAGTTAGTACTTGATAGTGATAATATTAGTCTTGATAGTATTAAGTTTGTCTTGTTCTAAGTAAGGAATGTCGTGTAAGAGTTGTATGACAGATGTCTTCTATTCTAATAGAAGATATGATATACCTAGTGCATAGTTATCTCTGTAAGGGATCTCCTTAGTGTATAAAAGGAGATCCTAGCTAGGTTAAACATACATCTCATATTCTAGCCGTCTTAAGAAGAGCTTCAAGGTTGTAAACCCTAGTACTAGGAGAGTACTCGTATTATTGCTTAATAATATTGAAGTTGTTGGTGTTATATTGTGTTTACTTTAATCTTCTAAGTGCATTCAAGTAGATTCCGCATACTTGTGTGCATCTACAACAAAGTTTCTCATTGTTGTTTTGGAACCATCCAAGGCAACTAACACGTTTGCAAGCTAAGTTTTCTAGATCCAAGGTTTGGGACTTCACATCCTCTATGGATCTATATTGAATTACTAATAATGTTATTGACAAGCGTACATAAACCCTAGCCGCAGGTTTCTTTTATACTACAAGAAACCCTAATTCTGCAGCTTACAAAGCACGTAAAAGATATGCATTATCTATTCCTAAATTAACTTATGCATATCCTAACTAAATACTAATAATACGAAAACTACATATCCGCAGAAACAATAATAACTATCGTGAATCGCACTATCCGCATGATAAGCGCACTATCGCCAGGAAAACTAATACTATCAGCAGGAACCTTTATCAGCAGGAACCCACTGTTACAATAATTCCTAACAATCCTCCCCTAAACTTGAATTTGACCACGTTAACTTCGAGTTTCCAGATAGATCTTGATCATGCAAGAGGATTGAAGAACACAGCAACTGAAGCAAGATAATGAACCAGCAGCAACTCCTAGAACCACCAGTATCAGCATTAACGAACAAAGATCCATCGCCAGCCCTCATGCAAAGAAAGATCGAAATCCAACAGCGAACAAGAACTCGAGTAGATTTGATGAGCCTTTACCAAGTAGCTACTCACTCTTGGGCCAGCTGGTTCTTTGGTGGAATCATGACATCACCCTGGTGAACCAATAACCAGTCCAACACTTTAGACGTGAATCAACGATGTGTTAGAAAACCCTAATGGTTTTTGGCAAACCATCACAGCCATCAACGGATTTGACTTGTCTTTACCTGAAGCCTTTTAACTCAGGACTAGTCATGGTATTCCACTGCCTTTACCACAAGCCATGAACTTGTGGGCTAGCGAACTCTTCATCTATGAGGACATGGTGAGTTGAGCACCATACAATTTATTGGTAAATTGTCAACCATCCAACGGATTTGATATATCTTTACCAGAGCCAATGTTTGGTGTGTGAGACCAGGGTACATTGAGAACCCTCTGATTTTGAGTAAATTAGCAACTATCAACGGATTTGAGGAATGCCCACCAGAGTCGTACCCCCATGGTGTGTCAACTCTTTCTTGTCAAAGACATGGTGAGGTGATTACCATAAATGGTACACAACTATACAACATGATCCTCAGAGATGAAAGTTAGTGAAAACACAATATATATAAAGCACATGTTTTTTTTAACCACAAATCAAAGATAAGAAATAAAAGAATATATAACAGGAATATATATAACAACATACCAAATTCATGAAGATGCACCAGCAGTGTCCTCAATGAGTTTATCCTTAATGCGCTTCCCCAACTACTCAGCATTGACCATATCATTACCCACTGGAGCAGTAGAAAATACCAACTTATGTAACAGAATTTGCTCTATCAGCTTCACAGAAAGTGGGTAGCGCAAATCGGAAAACATATAAAGATATACCCCAGACCATGTTTGAACCACATGAATATTGGACAAAGGATAAAACTTCCACTGATACACTTTCCACTCATTCTGACCATCCCAAATCTTAAATCCTTTAACATCCTGATAAATTGAATCAAATAAGATGTGAAGATCTCCTAGCAAAAGCAACCCAGCACCAATAGCAGAGTGAGTCTCAAAATACTCAGACACCATACCATAAAGCTTAAACAGATCTTGTCTATCTACAAAATTGAGAATTTCTGTAAGAAAGGTAAAATGTCTGACAGATCCATCCTTGCGATAAATAGTATTGGTAGACCCTATACCACCAACGCCAGTAAGAGTAAGTTCCCATCTATCAAGCATAGACCACAATACCACCTCCTCATCAGAGTCATCCTTCTCAAATTCTTTGATAAACAAACGCTTAGAAGCCTGAAGATCAAGTGCCCTAGACCTCCTTTTCTTAGCTATACTCTTTTGTCTTCCACCAGGTGTGGAGGAAGGAGAAGAAATGTTAGACCTTGGAGTATCTGGAGTAAGCATTACTGGAGTAGCATCTTCAGAGGGAACATGTGCAGAATTTGAAACATGATTCTCCTTCTCAGTAGAATTAGGTTGGTCAGCAGCAGTAGCATGACCAACACCAGAAGCAACCGGTGGTGTGGTCTCAGTAGGAACAACCTTAGCTGTAGCAGAAGAATCAACATTAACATTACCAGTGGGAATGCTATGAGATTCAGTAGCAGGAACACCTTCAGAAGGATCAACCTGAGATGCATCAGCAGGAAAAGTTGGAGATATGGTAGGTTTCTCAACAAGTGTGGAATTTTGCTCAATGGTCTCTTCAATATGACCACCATCATTAGAAGGGATAAGTAATATCTCATCAGAAGGATTACTAGACTTCAATATGTTGACTTCAGGTCCTTCCAATGAAGGTTGATGTCTTTTCATCCTTGCATATGGATTCAGACCATCCTTTTCCAACCTACTTAGAATCTTGTTATACTCTACCACCAATTGTTCATCTGTCAAAGACTTCACATAAGCCATAGTCCACCCAGTTGAGTATACAACAGAACTTGTATTCTTGACAAACTCCCTCATATGTTGTCTTTGTTCAACTTGAGTAGGAGGTCGATCCCTTTTAGCCTTAGCTTTCCTTTCTGCATCTGTTTTCTTCCTCTTATTAGCCAGTGTCACCAGATCAGCAGCAAAGTTATCAGAGTCAAAAGCACCCCCTAAGATGGACTGAGCAAGGGATGTGTCATATGTAACTCCAGCCACAAGTGATCTCCATGTGTCATCAGTGAAATGCAAAGCAGCCTCATCCAGTTCTTTCATTCTCTCGGGTGTGATCTCAGGAACTGTGTGAGTTTGAAGTTCTGCATCAAAGGAGGCTTGAACTTTCTCTGCAACTTCCCTATCACCCTTTGCAATTTCATGAAGCCTAAAAAGCCTCTCCTGTTCAGCCCTGATAGTAGCAGGATCCACTTCCTCTTCAACCATTGGAGCTTTCCCTTTATCTACTGAAGGAACACCCACTTGAACATCTTCAGAAGTAACCTTGGGATCATAAGAAATGGATGATGGTATCTCTGAAGCAATGGAGGAAGTAGCAATAGATATAGGCTTATTAGCAGGATTAGATACACTATCAGAAGGAACACGAATCTCAGCAGCATCAGAAGACACTTTAGCCGCAACAACCTTGTCAGTAGAAACTGGTTCAGGAGGAAGTTGCACATGTTCAACAGCACCAGAAGTACCAAAAGAATCCATAGTACTAGTCTTGAGTACATTAAGATTTAGATAGTTTCTTCTTCGAGTCCGTCTTCTGTTAAACACCTAAACTTGTGGATCTTTTTGAGCTGCAGTCTCTCCCAAAGACACAGAGGCCAAAACATGAAGTGCATCCAGATCAATATGCGTCCTCTCTGTATCTTGTTCCTCTTCTGAATCAGAAACTATTACACTGCTCCTCCTTTTGTTGAGCCTCACCTCCAAATCTGTCACCCTTTTAAGAAACTTAACAAGAGCACCACCTAGAGTCTGCTTGGTTTCCTTAAGCTCATTCCTTGTTTCTGTCAGATGAGCCTCCAAATCATCAACCTTCTTAGAATATCTGTTAAGCAAGCTAGACATGTCCATTAGTACATCAGGATCCTCAGCTCCACCAACAGGTTTTCCTGAGGTATAGGGAGCTTCATTGGTCCTGGGAGGAGACACATAAGAATCATCACCAAAGATGGTGTCATCCTCAAAATAATGCCTAGGAGGACTAGAAGGTTGGACAAATGATTGATCAATATTGACCCCAGTCTCAATAGGAGTTTCAGAGGCAACAACTGGCTCCTCAGGAGCAAAAACCCTTGGTAATGGTGGGGCAACAGGTGGAGGAGATGGGGGTTGCTGGTTATCAGTGGCAACTGATGCAGATGCATCAGAAGCATTGGATGCCCCAATATCTGCTGAAACTGATGCAGAGGCACCAACAGCATTGGGGGCTGGTGACATAGGGCCACCAGATGCCTCATCAATCATAGGCTCTAAACCACCAGCAGGAATACCTGCACCAGCAGCTAGATTGCCACTTGGCAACATAGAAGGTAAAATGGGTCTGTGTTCTCCAACAAAATTTGTTTTCATAGTTGCAAACAGTTTGACAGTTAATTTACTTATAGCTTTTGGGGTTTTATCAGAGGGTTCAAGGTTTAATATCATTTGAAGAAATCTAGGATACATTAAAAATTTATGTTTGGTATCCTTGATATTTCTAAGCATTTCCTCAAAGATATATTTTGAAAAATTATAAGATCTCCCATGAGCCAAACAAATGATAGCAGTTGCAATAGAGCTAGAAAACTGATCCCAACCCCCAGACTTAGGACTAAGACACTGAAGAAGAGTGTGGACCAAAAACCTCCATTTAGGGCAAAATTTATTCTTATACCAAATGAATTTCCCATCAGTGGGATACCCTATGCTGGCCAAACTAGTGATTATCTCTTCTCTATTGTTTTCAGACACACCCCCTTCATCATCTAATTGTAACCGAGTCCTTATGAGAGACTCAGTGACGACATACTCTTGTCCATCTATGGTGGCTACAATCTCCTTCGGTTGACCCCCATGAGATCTCTCATAAGCTGTGGCCCAGAATTGCTTGACTAAAGAGTCATAAACAACAGATGGACATAAAGTTAGGGCATACCTGAGCTTTGATTGCAGATGAAAGTCTATCATTAGATCATACACATCACTCCCTTTAGCTCTTTCCAAGAATGCAACCTTATTATTATCAACTTTGAAAGCCAACGACGCCATTGAATGATTCTGAGGATGTTGAAGAAGGGTTTGGTTTTCAAAATGAGAAGGAATTGCAATTAGGTCGTGGGATATCAATAATTTGTTATTTAAGTAAGGTACTTAAAATAACCCTTTAAATTGGCAAAACATTCGCATAGAATCTTTGACTTATTTTGACTATAATCAAATCCCGTATTTAATTCCCAAAATTTATGAAACCAGCAGCAATGAAAAGTCAATCAGCAGAAATAACTTAGTCAACCAGTAGGAACGACTGAACGTTTGACCACAGTTTCCATCTCATAGCTACTAGTAGAAACCATTTCCCTTTAGCAGAAACAATCACATTATCAGCAGAAATGGAGAAAAGTCAACCCTGCTGTACTTAACTTCGTATTAATAACTCTGCAGTCTAACCCCTCATTAATTCAAATATCTACCAAGTCATTACTTCCATAAATTCTAACAGCCAAAGATTACACCTTGAATATGCCTATATAACCAACCCCTTGCCTCATTCAAACACACATACAATCCAAATAACCCTAATAATCAATTTCCAAGCAATCATCATGAATAACTCTCCCAACCATCCGATCAACATCTCTTCTGAATCTTCTGAAAGTGAGCCATCGAATGATGGATGGTTAAACTACTTCCCTCGAGGTTACTCCAGCCTTACTTATATGTCCAAAGACCCTCCACCCTCAAGACTTCTTCAGAGGATCTGCCTACCCCACCTTCAGGCTTGGGGTATAGTGATTCCAGTTCTGATGATGAGCATGCTGAATCTTCCAGACCAAGGAACGCAGCTCCTCTAACAACTGTGCCACCTTCTTATGTGCCAGTAGCAATCCCTGCTGATCCAAGACCAGGACCTTCCACCTCAAACCCTGGGAAAAGAGCTCAAGTGGTTGGTCTTGCTGCTAAGCCAGTGTGGGAGTTCATCAGCAGGTGGGGAAAAGAGCATCAGAGAATGCCAGAGTGGGGTAAGAGAAGGCCTGAGTAGGTGCCTGGGAGATGGAAGCTTAAGTCTAAAAAAGTCTTTTGTGAAGTTTGTTAGGATGGAAGCTTGATGTAATCAGCAGCAGTAATGAAAAGTCTTGTAATGTTATACTGCATCTAAGAATGCAGTGTTTTAAAAATAAAAGACTTTTTGTAGTTTAATCTTTTGCTATCTTTTGCCACTAATTGTGTGTTTGATACTAGATCTGCAACATGGTTAGAAGAACACAAAACATACAAAACAAATATATATACATATATACATATAAACAAATATATACAAAATATACAACATAAATCCTCCCCTTAATCCAGAAACCTCCCCTTAGGCATAATCCTCCCCTCAAACACTGCGATCAGGGGTTGATCATGCC
The DNA here is from genome assembly GCA_022545495.1 of Chrysanthemum lavandulifolium. NCBI lineage: Eukaryota > Viridiplantae > Streptophyta > Magnoliopsida > Asterales > Asteraceae > Chrysanthemum > Chrysanthemum lavandulifolium. Next base: position 32,757,068 of record CM040241.1, on the reverse strand, counting down.
TATATGGACAACCAAATATTGAAACCTTGGGCCATCAAAAGCTTTAGTCAACAAATCAGCTACATTTTCATATGTATGTATTTTAACCACTTGAATAAGGTGTTTTTCATTAGCATCTCTGATAAAGTGATGTCAAATTTCTATGTGCTTAGTTCTTTGATGAAAAACAGGATTTTTAACAATGCAAATTGTACTTTGGTTGTCTATAAAGATCTTAGTGTTCATAAAATTGAACCCATAATCCAATAACTGATTTTGAATCCAAAGTACCTGACCACAACAACTAGAAGAAGCAACATATTCAGCCTTAGTAGAAGATGTAGCCACTATGGTCTGCTTCTTGCATTGCCAGGAGATTAATCTCCTTCCCAGAAACTGACAACCCCCAGTAGTAGACTTGCAATCAAAGTTGGCACCAGCATAATCACTATCACTATATGCTTCCAGCTCAAATGGAGACTCTCTAGGATACCAAAGACCCAACTTAGGTTGACCTTTGAGATACTTGAAAATCTTCTTATTTCGCGGTCAAATGGGAAGTCAAAGGTGACACGATGCTTGGAACAAGCATCGATCGCAAACATAATATCGAGCCTTAAAGCGATCAAATACATGAGTGAACCAATCATAGATCCGTATAGATGAACATTGACAGCAGGATCTGGTTCATTATTTGACTTAGACTTTGGGGCTTCATATGGAGTAGTTGCAGTCCTAACAAGTTCCATATCAAACTTCTTGAGAATGTCATGCACATATTTCTCCTATTGAATGAAAATACCATATGATTTCTGCTGCACTTGAAGGTACAAAAAGAATGTAAGCTCACCCATGTCACTCATTTCAAACTCACTTTTCATCAATTCCTCAAATTCCCTGCACCAAGATTCTTTGGTAGAACCAAAGATAGTGTCATCCACATAGACTTGCACAAGGATTATATCCCTTGAGTTCTTCTTGATAAAGAGAGTTTTATCAATAGCACCTCTCATGTAGCCATGTTTTAGCAGAAACGAAGAGAGCCTAGCATACCAAGCTCTAGGTGCCTGATGAAGTCCATAGAGTGCTTTAACCACTTTGTAAACCATATCTGGATTGTGAGGGTCTACAAATCCCTTAGGCTGAGTGACATACACTTCTTCCTCAATTTCACCATATAAAAAGCACTTTTATATCCATCGATATACCATGAAGCCCATGTAGGAAGCAAAAGCCAAGAAGATTACGATAGCTTGTACTCTAGCAACAGAGCAAAACTTCATCATAATCAATCCTTCTTCTGCTTATGCTGACCTTGGGCAACCAATCTAGCTTTATTCCTTACAACAATCCCCCTTGCATCTCTCTTACACTTCAGAATCCACTTTGTGCCAATTGCATACTTTCCAGGAGTCAATTGAACAAGCTCCTAAACATTTTGATTTAAAAATTGTTGCATTTCTTCTTGCATAGCAGCCACCCAGTCTTCATCTGCTAATGCCTGTGCAACACTGGTAGGTTCAACTTAAGAGAGGAAACAGGCAAATAGACAATGATGATAGTCTATGTGATTGTTCCTATGTTGATCCTGGATGTAACTGAGAAATGTAGATTCACCAAATCTTGTCTGCTTCACCTTGCTTCTTGTTTGGACAGATGAAGTAGGATCACCAAGAATTAGAGATTGTAGATGTATTGTGTTAATCCTCTTTGTGACGTGAGGACTAACATCAACTGATGTGGCCAGATTTGTAATAGTAGGACCAAAGTCACCATCATAAGAAAAAGAATTAAATATGCCAGTTCTTGACAACTGATGAATGCCATCCAATTCAGAGCTTGAATATTGTAAATTGGCTAAGTCAGATGGACTTGGAAATCTGGTGGGAAAAGCATCTAAACCAAGAGTATCAACAGATGGAGTAGTGGAGGGAACCGCATGAACAAAATCACTAGCAGAAGGAACAGGAACACTACCAGCAGAATCACCATCAGCAACAACTGACCCATTACCAGCAAAATTGACATCAGCAGCTTTTGGACCAGTAGAATCAGATACATTACCAGCAGGAACAAATACATTCTCAGCAGCATCAAACTTCCTGCAGGCTTCAATAGTTGCCTGCCTTAAGAGTTCCTCTGTTTCTTTGGAGAATTCATAGCCATACTTTTCAGCATCATCCTTTGCTGCATGCTCTTGGTGTTGAAGCTTCACAAGCTCTTCTGCATACCCTAAGTCACTTGAAGATACAACAGAAGAATCTGTGACCTTGGTACCTGAAAAGTGGTTAGTAGGAAAAGAAGGAACAACAATAAGTTGTTCATCACAATCTGATTCTGATTCATCATCTGAAGAACCTGCAATGTTAGTTTGAGAAGCTTGGGGTTCTGCAGAAAGATTAGATTTATAACGAGTATAACCTAAGTGATCAGTTAAGTAGTCAAGATCAAAGTACCAGTCTTGACCTACTCCCTGAACATTTGGCTTGTCCTCCATAAATCTCAGATTCAGTGTTTCTTCTATCCTCTTTGTAGAGATGTTATACACCCTGTAAGCTTTACTATGAACAGAATAGCCAACTATAAAACCCTCATCAGCTTTCCATTCAAATTTTCCCAACTGATCACTGGTGTTTAAGATGGTCACATGACAACCAAAGGGCTTAAAGTAGCTTATGGTAGGAATCTTTCGAGACAAAAGTTCATAAGGTGTCTTATTGTGAGGATGAGTTATCAACACCTGTTCAAAACATAACAGAAGATCTTGTTGCTGAGTCGAACATGGCGGGTAACTTTGAATCGGCAAGCATAGACCTTCTTTGCTTCAATAAGGTTCTATTCTTTCTTCGAAGAACTCCATTTTGTTGTGGAGTCCACGCATTGCTATAATCCTTTTATCCCTTAGAAGCCTGAGCTCAATTAACGTAGCATTCTTGAACTCGTCCCATTATCACACCGATGACTTTAACCTTTTATTTAAGCGATTCTCAACCAGGAAACAAAGTTTTGAAGAACTGAAATGTTTCATCCTTAGTCCCAAAAAATGCCAATAATACCTACTATAATCATCGGTAACCACCAAACAATAGTACTTGTGATCAATGCTTCGATAGATGTAGGACCAAAGAGTTCCATGTCGGTTGCAAAGGCTCTAAGATAGTCTTGATGCTATAATGGATTTATAGGAAGCCTTATGCTGCTTTCCCTTGTTACAGGACACACAATTGTGCTCATTAGTAAAGACTTTGGAAGGAAGTCCATGAACCAAACCATGTTTTGCCAGCTTGTTGATTGTTTTGAAGTTCACATGAGCCATCCTTCTATGCCATTTATTATATTCATACAAGGATGCCTTTGTCACAGATTTGAGACACAGAAAATAAGTTGAAGTTTCTTAGTTCTTCCAAATAGTACACATTCTCAAAGTCCAGCTTGGAAGTTCTAATGGTTCCATTCCCTGTAATTTTACCATCTCCTCCTCCAAATGTAACAATACCTCCTTGAAGAGACATAAAATCATGCAATCTGTCTCTGTTCCCTGTCATACTCCTAGAACATCCACTATCAACAATACCTAAATATTTATTTAAATGAGGATCATCCTACAAGTTAAAAGATATACAACAGCATTAGTATACATGGAGACCCAAGTCATCACTGACTTGGGTCTCCCTTGTGGATCATATTAGAAAAACCTGCAGATTGATGAGATCCACTATTGTTCTTGGAATCTTTCATGAATGATGGTCTACTTTGTCTCCAAGAACAACCTGTTGAGGTCTTAACAGCAGTATCCTACCTTGCCCCCTTTTATGGAATGGGTCATTATTAACAGGCCTATATCCATTTTGAAAATAGGTACTAGTAGGTCGATGAATGGCCCAGAACATTTCTTTTCAACATGATGAAGATGGTCATCGTCGGCGGGTTACCAGCGAGGCGGTCTACCAGCAGGCGGTCTACAAATAGAACAGGTTTACAGCGAGGCGGTCTACCAAAGAAAATTGGTTATGTCGGTCCTCACATGTGTTCCAGAGGGAACAAATGGAGGAATTTTGGTCACATCATTCCATATTGGTCTATGTATCTGCTGATTAGTACAAACACCCATTTGTTTCTCATAAAAATCACAATCTTTGATAAGATGAAATGTACTACCACAAACAAAACATGATTTCTTTTTAAAATGCTTGTTCATAACAGGAATAGTCTTATCACAAACAAACTTATTCAAATCACAACCAAAATCAGAATTGTTTTTAACAGAATCAACAAAACAAGAAATGTTTCTAAAATAAGTTGTCTTTGAAGATGGTTCATCAACAACAACTCTTGGGGCATGGTGAACAGGCAAAGGCTTGGGAGAGGCATACTTGGGAGAGGCATACTTGGGAGTTGTAGACTCTTCACTTGAATCAAAACTGGCATAGTCTTTAGATTGGGTCTCTGAGGTCCTGATTCGTGTAAAACAAACACAATTATCAACGTATATCAAAGTAACCGTAAAACTCGACAAATTATCCTTTTAGGAAAAAGGGTAACGTATCAAATCTCACGGGTGTGATAAAGTGATACCGGAAAGTGATTTCCCGGTCGTGTCTGAACGAGTGTGAAATTGTGGTCGTTAAGTTTCGTGATAGAGACTTGAATTGGTTTAGCGATTTTGGATTTTGATTTCGTTATTCTACAAATTAAAGAACGGGAATAAAAATAAAGCAAGTAAAACAATAAAAGCTCCAAATAAACTATTACTGAGCCTAATGAAATGATAAAACGACGCTAAACTACATCCTAGGGTGCTAAAACGTAAAAACGCGAAAAACCGAGAACTCACCGAGCCCTGAAAGTGAAAAATATGCAATTTAATTCCTACGAGTGAAAATTTAATTTTCCTACATTCTACATGGCTAAAAATGATTTTAGGAAAAAAAACTCGACTTTTATTTTATTTATTACGAACTAAAAACTAAAAAAGTAAAAAATAATTATTAAAAATATCAAGACAATTTGGAAAATTATGATAATTTTCAAAAAAAAAAATGATTTACTTTATTCTAAACTAAAGAAAAATAACAACTTAGTAAAAGCTATTTGGAAAAAGCTATTAATAAACAAACTAACTTATAGGCATTTAAAGGAAAAAGAGCATAAACAATTTAAGTGAGCAAACTTAGACGTTGGCAAACAAATGGAGCAGTTGGTCATGGTGTGTCGTGTGTGTCCATAGCAGTTTGATGTAGGAGGTCACAGGTTCGAATCTGTGCACCCCTCTTTTTTTTTGCCAAGTTATTTTTTTCTTGATTTTCTTTCACCAAACTAACTTAGGACTAAACAAAGACTTTTTAATAGAAAAACTAGAACATGGAAAAACTTGAAGACAAACTGATGTACATCAACAACAAATCACACGGACTGTATGGGATAGGGGCAACTAAGGAACCAAATAAGCTACAATAAGCTTAACCTAGTGTCAAACAAACTAAATCTACCTAAGAGAACTGAAGGGAACTAAAAATAAGCAATAATAAAAAGAGTAAATAAGCTAATAAATAAGCAAAAGAGACCTCAGGCTGCTGTAACAATAGTGTAAAAACAGCCCACTAGGGAAGTTTTAAGCCTAAAAATAAGCTCCTAGATGAGCTCGCTAACCCCTAAAAAATGCCAAAACTAAAAGCCTACCTCCCCTAGTTTGCTAAAAAGCAAAACTCAAATTGTAACTAGCTTAAATGAGCTTATTGAAGGCTTGTGAAGTAGGGACTTGGGGCTGCTGCACCAGTGGTCTAAAACAGCCCACCAGAGCCACTTTAAGCTAATAAATAAGCATCCTAACCAAAAAGCCAATACCTACAAACTATAAAACAGTAAAGACAGCATACCTAGGTATTTGTAAAGCTAAGCTAAAGCTAGTTTGGAGCTTGTGATAAGCTTTCATAAGGCCTGCAAAAGGCTGCTGTGGGGACTTGTGTAGACTGATGTAACAGAAAAATAAGAGCAATGGATAGTTTTTTTTTAGAGCACAATAAGCTAAGCTACAGTAAACCTAAGAGCCAATAAACCACTGTCATATTAAGGTGGGTGTAGGAGGATGTAAGAAAAACACTTCTGAAAAGTTTTCGATTACAAATAAGCTGCTAAAAAGGCTCTTGGGCAGCACAAAGGGGCTGCTGTTGGGTTGTGGTACACTGATCACAGGTCACAGAGTGACAAAGGGAGGTATTTGCTTGCTAAAATAAACTACTATCCTAATCCAAGAATACAAAATAAGCCTACCCAAATACTGACCATGCTATAACCTAATTGTAAAACAAAAAAAATCACATCATAAAATTAACTCTAACTTACCTAAATTCTAGCTTGAAAATGGATAGAATGGAGAGATGGGCAGCAAGTTAGTGGCATACCTTTTTGACCAAAGCTTTTGCAAACTCTTGTAGCACTTAAGAATTACATTCAACATCCTAGTTAAGACTGACTTTCAATGTAAAAATGGATCGAAATGAGGTTTTGTCCCACAAATAAGCTGTTCCAAACACTATTCAGGATAGTTTATGCTTTTTGTTAAACCTGAATAGCCAAATATTTTAGAGATTATTGATAAAAACCGATTTTTTTTTACAACTAAAAGAAGATTTAAAACACGAATTAAACTAATTTTGAACACTTAAATATGCAATTAAAAGAAGGCTTGAAGACATAAAAAAAAAAAAAAAAAAAAAGACTTGACTGATTAACTTATAAAATAACATTCATTCAGAAATTAAATTGGAACATTACAAGAATTGAAAACATAAAAGTAAACAAGGACTAGAGCAATTTTTCTAGACAACCTTTTACACTAATCCTCAACCTTATTTATACAAAAGCCTACAAATATCTTCTCTCACTTGTGTTATTCTTCTTGTGCTACTTCTGTGAGGTGAACCAAGCAAAAACCATCCTTGTGCTTCTTTCCTATCATCTCAACCATCCAATAGTTAGGTACACTTTACTTGAACCATCTGAGCCATTGGAGAGGACCTTTTTGCCTTTGGATTGCCAAGGTGGAATGGGATACATGTGACTATGTCTTGGGGAGGGGGTGAGTGGGTTGGGAATTTGGGATTGGCTGGGTAAAAGGGAGGTTAGGGTTCCTGGGTTTGAGAGAAAGCAGAAGAAGGTGGGAGGGAAAAAGAAAAGACTTGGTCGTTTTTATTAATGGTGAAGGAGGTCAAAGTGGCGGGGGTTCAAGGAAAGGGTTAAAAGGTGTAGGGAGTTCAATTGGTTTGGTATTATAATCACAAGGACCATATTTGCCATTCCACAAAACCAAGTGGACCAGAATCGCACTATTCCAAAATTTATCAAAAGGACCAATTTTGACAAGTTTAATTTTCCCAAGGACCAAAAATAATAATTTTCAAATTAAAAATGTCCTGGGTAATTTACATCAATCTTTGAAATTTCAGGACTAAAGTTGCCATTTTGAACGTCGGAACCGAACTCCAATTATGCAAATCTTTGTTCGTTTTCATTTGTTTTCAATAGTTTTGCATCCAAACATATAAAACACAATTTTGAGATATTTTCGATTTTGATGCATTTACAGTGTTTTAAATGTTTTGCAGCTCAGATTGACCAAAATGATGAGTTTTACACACTCATCGTCCTATCAATGGAAGAACAAGAGACAAAATCATTAATTTCACTGCCAGTGTCAGTTAAGTCATTAGAATTTTGGCCATAGGACATATGTGATTCATCCAAGTCTGAGTCTGGGTTGGGTGGCCTAATGATACCATTTATAGAAGAAGGAACTGAATGCATTTCACCTTGTTTTACAAATTGAACAGGTTTTCTATATTTTTCTTCTTCTTTATCAGTGACCAGATTAAAAATACTATACTCATTAGGGTCATATACCTCATCTGGACTAATATAGTCCTTGAGACCCAACCCTATCTTAGTTTTAACAGACATAGAACTGTTTATTAACTTAGATAGATGCTTAGATTGTTCTTGCCACTATTTATGCCTAGCCACCTCGCTATCTAATTTAGCCTTAAGATCCTCTTTTTCTTCATTAACTTTTACATATTCTTTCTCAGAGAATTTTAACAAGTTAGTGGTGTTTTCCAAATCCCTCTCTAAAACATTAATTCTTTCTTCAAGAGCCAATTGATTTTGTTGGTACCAGGCCTTTTGTTTTTCTAAAGATTTAACAGTTTTCTTATATGCCTGGACCTGAATAAAATTTTCTTTTTATTGGCCATTAACATTATCAAATTCACTTTTAAGCACATCATATTTAGAATTACAACCAAAAATACAATTGTGTACCTGAGATGTGATGCCCATCAAGCAAACTCATCGGCATCAAGAACCAATCCAAACCGAGGATTTTCATCTTGAACTTCATCCACATGAGCATCCCAACAACCTCGAGTCCAGAGACATCAAAGCTTTAGGTTTCACGTCCTCGGCTTCCTTGAGCTTGTATGTCAGATACCTTCTCTGTCACTTCCTTCTTATTTGGGCATTCTCCGGCAAAGTGACCTACTTGGTTGCATTAAAGCACCCGATCTTTTTCCTCAAACACGGTGCCTTTTTCCCTTGTAGTGAACTTCCTCCCGAACCCTTCTTAAACCTGTTGACTTTTACAGCAAGCATGTCCATCTGCCATTTGAGGTCCATCTCATCCAAATCCTATTTATCCACTTGTTCAAAATCTTCATAGGCCAACTGCTGTTGGTCTTCAGTCTCAGCAACAAATGAGTACAACACATCCTCTATCATAGTATTGGACTTTGATTTTCTTGAAGAAGAAGTGTGTGCTCTGGTTGCTGCAGATGAAGAAGTGGGACTCTCAGCATAAGACACCATTGTGTTAGCACTTGTAGCACTAACAAAAGCAGAGTTTGATGGAGTTGAAGAATAGGTAGAATGACCCTTGATATCAATTTCAAGAGATCTAAGCTTATTGTATAAGTCATCGAAGCTTAAATAATCAAGGCCTCCCTTTGCCTTGAGAGTGAGAGAAACCTGCCTCCAGGAAGAAGGTAAAGCACGCAGGAACTTGAGGTTGCACTCCTCATTGTAAGTTTTGGACTTCATCTGATTGAGCTGGCTCATGATTTTCTGAAACCAATCATACCCCTTGTGTATGCCCTCCTCTTCAAAAATTGTGAACTCCTGAAAGCTATGCTTGAGCATAGACTTTCTCATCTTCTTAAACTCTCCGTTACCTCCAAACCTTACCTTGATAGCCTTCCAGATCTCTCTTGCATCATCAAGATGATGAAAGTCACTCATATGCTCATCTGGTAGTGCTTGGAGCAAGGTAGTCCTAGCCTTTGTTTCCCTCTGATGGGCAATAGCTTCTTCGATTATTCTTCTTGGAAGAATGATTACATTACCTTCGTATCTCTACCAATCTTCTTCTTCATTGCCTTTTAGAACAATGTTCCAGAGATGGTAGTCATTGTTGGTGATGTAATTTTCTATCTTCATAGCCCATATGTCATATTCATCCTTCTTCAGATATGAGAACTTTGCATTGTTGTTGGACATGGTGGTAACCACCTGCTGAATTGTAGACTGAGCACTGGATGACTCAGGCTTCTCCTCATTGTTTGAGTCTGAATGCTTTGATGATGTCATTGTTACAGTGAGATTAGGGTTATGTGAAAGAGAGTAAGGATGTCTTATTTGAAAGATTCTCACCAGGCTCTGATACCACTTGTTGGATCAGTCCCAGATAGATCTTAAGAGCCTTAATGAACGTATAGTAAACCTGTGTAATCACAAGCAAACTATGGAGAACCTTTATAAAACTTATGTTCACGCAGAATATAAACACAAGAATTAAGAAGACAATAGCCACAAAATACTTGATCCTCTATGGATCTATATTGAATTACTAATAATGTTATTGACAAGCGTACATAAACCCTAGCCGCAGGTTTCTTTTATACTACAAGAAACCCTAATTCTGCAGCTTACAAAACACGTAAAAGATATGCATTATCTATTCCTAAATTAACTCATGCATATCCTAACTAAATACTAATAATACGGAAACTACATATCCGCATAAACAATAGTAACTATCAGCAGTAACTGCACTATCCGCAGTAACTGAACTATCAGCAGGAAAACTAATACTATCAGCAGGAACCTTTATCAGTAGGAACCCACTGTTACAATAATTCCTAACATACTTTATAGAAATCAATATGATTAAACTAAAGGAAACATGCCAAAATTGTTATAAAGTTACCCAAAGTTTAGATTTAAATGCATAGAACCTCCTAACTCATTTTATTCATTGATTTTGATTATCGTTAGAAAACCAATTTTATAATCATTGATTAGTAAAATCTTATATTTCACAATGAAAGTGTTAGTAGGTAATTGCATCCCGTACCTGAAAGCACTATGATCTGTTACCCAACCCGCACCCTCTTGCCACCATTGGTATATAATTAGTGCAATTCAATATAGTTCCATTTGCATATAGCTAGGCAAATACCTGCATGGCATTCATCACACCAGGTCTAAAACCCAAATTGAAGAGAAAATGCCTTATTAGCATCACTTGAACCTAGAAATGAAGAAAAACGCAATAAGAGACAGCTTATAAGGACTCTTAATGGAACCCTGGTTTTCATTACAGGTTTAAAACTTAGCTTTTAAATCGAAAAAAATAGCAAATATGGTACCCTTGACAGGATTGAAAGGCCTCTGGCACTGCTACTCAAGAAGTGGGAGAAACCACAATACTCTGGCGAGCCTTTGGCAGGCCGGTAGTGCTTTTTCTAGACTGGTGCATCACTCGGCTTTACAGTGGCACCTGTTGTTGGAGAATCAACAAAATAATTACACAAAGAGTGATGTTTAAAAAAGAATGCACATGGTTACAATTACTAACCAACATAATGTAGATTAAAATTAATAAAAATACCTGAAATATAAAAGGAATAAGTCATTAATTGAGCATAAATAACGTAAGACTTTAATCATTTAATAGAAATACTTCTTTAATTTGACTCATAACAACATATCCTCAAAAACCATCAATTTGACATACATAAACCATAATTTCATAATGCATGATTATTCTACATTAGTTATTCTTACCTTGTGATTGTGATGTTCAATGATTAAGCCCTTGCTATAAAATCACCAATCTCCAAATCAACAATTCTAAGCTTGCTATGATATTTTCTCTCACTATTTTACGCAACACTCACATGTAAACTCCTATAATCTTAGAAAGTAATAGATGTTTAATCTATATAAATCTGAAATTAAAATTTTAGGGACATGGCAAGAATAGCCTCTTAAGTCTAATCTCTCTTTCAAAGACCACTAGAAACTTTGTATAACCAAGTTTTACAAGTTTGATTATTCGATTTGACTTTCCACTTAATATTTGTTGACTAGTCAATCATATAAAGTCTTATAACACCCAATATATTGGTCAAACAAATATTAAGGTATTTCTAAGGGCCCGTTTGGTTAAGGTATTTTCACCATGGTTTAGGACTCATGGTTAAAAATATGTGTTTTGTATATGTTTGTGGGTCCCCTGATTGGGGATGAAGTCCATAAATCCAACATCTATAAATCCTTGGTAAAATGCTAGGATTATAGTGGAGTCATTTTTAAAAAATAATAAACTTTTTGTCTTTTATGAAAAACTAATGGACCTACTTTATTTAATTATGTTTCGTTACTTTTACAATGTTTTATAATAATTTCTTTTTTTTATTTTTCTCCCTATATCTATTTTCACAAAACAATTTATATTTTAAACAATTTTATTTTTCTCTCTCATCATTTAATATCAAATCCAAATCCTAATCCTAATCCAAATTCAAATCCTAAACCCGTCTACAAACCAAACGGGCCCTAAATAAACATACCTTATCGGGTTTCAGGCTGTAAAAATAATCATATACATCAAATCACTAGATTAATATTCAAAATAAAATACGAATCAAGAATGAACAGAATAAAGAAACTAAAACAAGAGACGTGAATGAAGAACATAAAGGTCTGACCTTTAGTGCATTATTCATAATCTAAGGGTGCGTTTGGTAGAGAGAAATTCAGAGAAAAGAAATGAAGTAGAATAAAATCTCGGAGAATAGAAATCGATGAGAATTGTGTTTAATTCTAATGTTTGGTAACAACAGCAGATTGACCGAGAAATGAAAAAAAAAATTATTTAAAAAAAATAATTTTCAAAATAATGTTTTTTAAAAAACTTATTTTTTAAAAAAAAATTTTTAAAAAAATTATTTTTAAAAAAAAACTTATTTTTAAAAAAAAATTTTTTAAATATTTTAAAAAATATTTTTTAAAAAATAAATTTTTTAAATATTTTAAAAAATATTTTTTAAAAATAAATTTTTAAAAAATAATTTTTAAAATAATTTGAAAAAAATGTATTTATTTAAAAAATGTATGTATTTATTTAAAAAATATTTAAAAAAAATAATTTTTAAAAATAATTTAAAAAAATGTATTTATTTAAAAAAAACTTATTTTAAAAAAAAAAAAAAAATTTAAAATATATATTTTTTAAATATTTTTTTAATTTTTTAAATGTAAAAAAAAAAAAAAAAAAAAAAAAAAAAATTATCCATTTCTCTAATTTCTCCATCAAAATAAGAGAATGGAGCCTAACCAAATTACACTACCCAATTCTTCCATTTCTACCCCATTTCTCCGCTTTTTCAATTTTCGATGCAAACAAGAGAAATGGAACCATTTCCATTTCTCTTGCCCACCTCTGCACCAAACACACCCTAAATGCCTATTCCGATGCATACAGAAGAGCAACACCACCAACTGCATCAAACAAAACTAGATCGTCTCTTTTAACACTTCTTTGACTAATTCAGGAAAAATATGTTGACCAATCTGCGCATAATCACAGTTTATCATTATACTAACATGAAATCGGGTACTTTAAATCATAAAGAAGTAAAATTAACTGTGATAAAGACAAACCTTTAGTAAAGAGAAACTACCAGAATCCAAAGAGCTAAGCTAACTAATTTTAACATCTATTTATCATAATCAGATGCGCTAGACTCGATTTCTGCCTTAGTCTTCATTAACGTGCAGCATCACGTTAAAATCTTCTTTCAAAAATAAATTTGCCATTAAAACATGGGTTAATGGTTCAAAAAATATACAAACTTTCCACCTTTTACTATTGTGACAATAAACTTTTAATTTTCCTATTAAAACCAAAAACTTTCTTAATGACTCTTATTAAAACCAAAAACTTTCTTAATGACTCTTATTGTAACAAATTTTGACACGTGGCATCATTAACCAACCCTTAACTCAAAAATTCATTTTAACGCGTTTCCTTTTACCCAAAATATCTTCTACCTTTGACAATATCTTCCACCTCGCTCTCAACCTTCCAAACGCCGTGTCAACCAACTCCAACCCTCTACTATGCAATCAATTAAACGCTTCCTTCATCTCAAGATCATCGCCTCACCACCATCACCACCACTATCATCACTATCAAGGCGAGATTTTTATAAGGTGTAATTAACCAAGGCAAAAGCGGAAACAAGATTCACCCAAATGTAACGGGATATCCGTCCCATCATTCAAGCGATATGTCGCCCATTTAACAGCCTCCTAGTTTCCTCCATGCATAAAACAACTCGATTGACGTAACACAAGTTCGGTTTCATAGTACTTGGCCAACCAATGAAACATCTAAAACCTCGCATTCGGAATCAACTAATGCCCGAACCATAACCGACCCATTTTCGCCAAATAAATTACCCTTTACACTAAAATTTTCAACACCCAAAACCCGCAACAATTACGCAAAGACATCCACCAAACCGACACTTATTCGCTCCAAATCACTTCTTAACTCAAACAAATGACTTAAGTTATCAATAATGGCTTTACACACAACATAAAAGACCTTACAAGGTTGGTGTATCCGGATCAAACCTTCTACCAACATTAAGCGGCGCACCACGAGCAAGATTCGAACAAGGCGTGACTACGGTAGTAGGTGGGACCGACAAAGATTGTAAGCAAGAATTATTTAAAAGTGACACTGCAAAATTTAAAGAGAAACTCTTAAGGGGCTGTTTGTTAATCTTAAGGCTTATAAAACGTTTTATTTCTGATATGCTATTAGATGAGATAGCGAGGCTCGTTAATGGCTCGTTAATGGTAGTGGTTAAGGTTGTGAGTGGAAAACGGTTTCAATTGGGGGACTGATTTGGGGGGAAAATAATTTGCAGGTATATCTTCAACCTGCAAGGTGTTTGGGACTGAATTGGTTTAGTATTTAGGTTTGGTAAGTTGGCAAAAATGGTCTCCCGAGTTTTGAAACGCGTTAAAATGAATTTTTTGAGTTAAGGGTTGGTTAATGATGCCACTTGTCAAAATTTGTTACAATAAGAGTCATTAAGAAAGTTTTTGGTTTTAATAAGAGTCATTATGAAAGTTTTGGTTTTAATAGAAAATTAAAAGTTTATCATCATGATAAGACATGAAAGTTTTATATTTTTGACCATTAACCCTTAAAACATATAGACAAAACATTACTAGATGTGCACTGCTCACGCCGCTCTTCTGGCGACTTGTTTTGGTTGATACTTGTGCCTAGGGGTGCAATGAATTATTTCCCTTTTTTCGGTATGTCATTCCGCGAGCTAGGACTAAATTATCAGATGTCCCTTTCGTTATGTGTCTCGTTACACACTTCAAAATTTTCTAACCAAGATAATTCATAGATGCATCTAACATTGATTCAAATTATGATCTTTAATCCCATTAATAATTATCTTAACAACGTTTCCTTCTTCACACTTCAGCTCTAGGAATTAAGAATCTTCTTGATCCTTCGCCACATCGTATATTGGCCCTATTATATCTTCCAAAAAAGCCGTAAATATAGTTTTAGGCATAATGCCATAATGGTTATAAAGGTTTGGAAAATGAACAACTTAGAAAACTTCTAATTACACCTACAAATATTTGTCTCAAATTGTACAACACACTTGACTTACAACAACCATTGCTTATTAGTACATGTATTTGGGATATTATGTGTGATACACACATAATGATAGATTTATATATTTTTAATTCAGTGTCATATTCAAAATTATAACTTTCACACTTTCACTATGATAAAACATTAATATAGAAAATAGTATTAGCATTACACGATTTCCCCTAGGATTAAAGGCGAAAAGAACCATACCTAACCAACTCATGACTTGCAACTAATATATGTAACTTATCAAGACATATTAAAGATGCTTTTTGTTCAAAAAAAAACCCGGTCTATACTAAACCCCGTATACATATAACTTAGTACGTGATGCATACATAAAACTAACTACATGTCCCCTAATGTTGTAACATAAATTAACTTGAGCACATATGAAAATAAATTTCTGAATAGGATACTGATTATCGCGCATTTGAAATTAAGTTTTGAATAGGATACTGATTATCGCGCATTTGAAACTAAGGTGTTGTTTGTTTATTAAGAGGTTACAATCAATCGACTTCGCACATCCGAATCAATCGGCGGAAATATCCGAATCAATCAAATAATATTGTTTGTTTTTTTTAAGAAAACGTCTTAACATTTATTAGTTCAACTAGAGGTATTAAGATGCTCCTTCAACGTCCTGTCCATCTAGATGTTTTACCTCTTCGCATCTCGAACGAAAATAATAAACAAACACACTTAACATTTAAAAGCTCTAACTGACTAAGAGCTTTGGTCTATTAAGAGGTTGTTAAGACTTTTTTTAAAAAGCTCTACCGATTATCGCCTTTTATCTAATTAGTTTTCCGCTACAATACATAAATTATGGCAATAATTTGACGCTCGAACAACATCTTATCAAAGCTTAAAATGCAAAGGCATGTCCAAAACTAGAAACACTATCCAATGTGGTAACACACCCACTTTCTTGTAGCTGACGACTTCCTATCACATATCGCCTTCAATATGCAAACCAAACGCCATATTATACTTTACTCCACTATTTGATTCTGATAATTGATATCACAATAATCAATTTTAGAACAAACATCTAAACACCCCCTGCGTAACTCATAAAGATACCCTAAATCCAAAAAATGACGTAAACCCACGTCAAGAAAAAAACATATTTGTGCATAAAAAGAATAAATTCATCGCAAATTAACACAAAAGATATCAAAGGCATAACATCAAACACCTTTAGTGCAATTACAACTAAGCCGAAAAATTGAAGCTTATAAAATATATGTCGAAATCAAATAAGTTAATAACCCACATATAAGCTTAACCAAACACCCCCTTGGAACATAATTTACACTTTGACCCCCAAACTGTGTTGAATAAAACTCGCCTCGTGAAAGTTTTGTTTTTTCATATTTTTGACACATGTAGTTTTTAACTTATTTTTATTAGAAAAACGAATTGAACAAAATTTTGGCCAAATTAGGAAATAATTAGATTTAAATATTTTTAAAAAATCCAAAAAACTCAAATTAAAAAAATTATTACTCAATAAGAAATGGTTTGATTTTTTTGAAATGCAAAAGTCATTATTTGGGGTTTTGCTTTATTATATAAAAGATTTTTGATGCTGAATTTTGATGTTTACTTAAAAAGTGGATATTGTTTGATTTGGTTTTTATGGTTTGTAATTAGGAAAAGAGTTTGCTAGTTTGAGTATGAACCTGATTTTTAGAATCTTAGATTATTGTAGTGCTATTTGGCTTTAAGTTTTGATTTTTTTAGTGACACATAAGGTGTATATCAAAGTATACTTTTTAGTGACACATAACACGTAAGATCTTAACATCAGGATTTGAGATTTTAAAACTTATGGTTTAGACACGACTATTTTTGCGTTTTTTTAAACATATTTTCTAAGAGATGATGATATTGGGTATGTCCTTTACGCTTCTTTTAGGTTCACATTCTTAATAACTTCTTAAAGTAAGGGGTACACTTGCGTTGTAAGCTAGCGCCAAACCACCAATCCAAGTCTTCCAACAACTCACGGTACCGTGGTTGGTGCGAAAGGGTCTCGCTGGTAAATACCAGCCACCGCGGTTGATTATTTTTTATTTATATATTTATTTATTTATTTTGTGTTGTATTTGTGTATTTAGTGTGGTATGTGTGGATCTAGCGACACCACTTTTGCTTATGGCACCGCATTTGTGTGAGGGAGGGATTTTTTGGTGCCGTATGAAGATCTCGTGCCATAGAGATTTACAGTAATGTGACAGCACTTTTTGCCAACGGCACCCGGGTATCCAGTGCTCTTAAAATAAGGATGAATATTTTAAACAATTTATGGTGCTTAAAGGGTACACCCCTTGTCAAACACCCAACGGTTAGGATAATTGCCTTCCAAGAATATTTTAAACAACGTTGGTGCACCCTTTAAGCACCATAAGTTGTTTTTACACATTATTTCAAAACTGGACAAGACCCTTTAACCACCATAACTTGTCAAACACCCGACGGCTAGGATAATTGCCTTCCTTGTCAAACACCCAACGGTTAGGATAATTGCCTTCCAAGTAGTAGACCTGGGTTCGACTCCCAGTAAGCGCAAATTGCTTCTTTTTTTTTCTTTTTTTTTTCCTTTCTTTTTTTTTTCTTTATTGAAACACCCAAATAAATTTATTTTTTGTTGAATCTATAGCCACAGATATTAAGGAATTTATTTATTTATTTTTCTTTCCTTTCCTAGACTAAAGGATGTTTCTTTTCTTCTACATAAGGAAGAAATATGGGCTCAAATTCTTAAGTCATCTTAATTGGGGGAAACATTAAAACTTCTCTCTCCCCAATAAAAGACTAATTAAGAGGTTTGCATAGAGCCACTTATTTTGGTAAACACCCTATAAGAGGCTTATAAATATATGTGGGGTTCACTTATTGGGATGAGTTAACATTTCTTGTTTTGGGGATATAGAGGAAATAAGAGAAGTAAATGGGTCCAACTTTAAAAAAATATTATATAACTGTAAATGTTTTTTTTGGCCCCAATCCCTTAGCTAAGAGTAAAAATAAACACCCTCTTAGTCTCGTGCAGGTTCGGAATTGGATCAATTTCTTTTACTTTATGGAAGCGTAAGTTAGAGCTAAGATCAAATCAAACGAGAAAAAAAGATAATCTTAAAATGAAAAAAACGAGAAATAATTATAATCACGCATTTGAGATACATCGACTTGAATTAGATGCATTATAATGTATCTTTCTCAGAAATCAGATGCATATTAGTGTATTAGATGCATTTCATCAAATTGGGTGAATCCTCTGTATTTTTCATCATCTACATGTCAATTTTTTTGTTAGTACTACTTTGCATCATTTTCACTTTAAAATCATTTTCAAAACTTATTGGAATGCATATAATTCATGTTGATGCATCTCAAATGTGTAGTTATAGTTATGTCTCATTCTTCCCACTTTAAATTTATGGTCTCATACTACCCCGTAAGTTATAACACAAAATTCCGGTTGTGTACCACTGAACATAAACTCGACCTAAGTTCTGAGATAAGTTTTTTAATCGTTATGTAGTATGCAAGTGTTATATTTGAGTATGACTTGTTTTTTAATGCCAACTAATCATCTCACAATTTTATGCATCATAATTCTATCTCACATGGCTTAAACACGACTTGAACTCACAATCATTTAGTAAAAAAGATTTTTACACAACTTGAGCTACTATTGAAATAAGGAAACTTCCATTTTGAATTATTGTAGTCTACCCCCTCTCATATATTGTAGTTTACCTCCTCTTATATGTTTTACCTCAACTTATATTTGATTTGTCCATTGATCATCATACAAATATAACACTAAATGTATTCTTCACAGTTTACTCGCTGGTATGAGAGTAAAATTATATGTTTTGATCAACGAAAGAATCATATACAAGATTAGATTTTAGAATGTCTAGATTTTTTTTGTTATTATTGTTCAGTTTTGAAGTAATGTGTATTTTGCTATTTGTTTTCCTGTTTAACTTATTTACTCAAGGAATTGTAATTTCCTTTTAACTTTTTCGTCTAGCAGTGTCTTATTCAACCTTTACTCTAAATCTTTAAGAATTCCAACTTTTTATTTTTATGCGAGTTATAAGCTATAACAGTAAAGGTTAAATAGGGCTTAGCAGTTGTTGAAGATAAGCATCAGTTGCTAAGTTTCAGGAAGTAGAGGGGCTATTATTGTCAAGTCTAAAAGATCAAGGACTTAAAGAAGTCTTCTCATTCTTGGAGCTATATAAGCTGAAGACTTGTTGATATCTCTCATAGTTCTTCTCATTCGTCTGTGTGTTTTATATCTCTCTTCTCTCTTGTTCCTGAGATTGAGAGAAACCCTAGTTTGTGTAAATCTTTCATCTGTTTTAAACTTGTATTGTAAAACTGCTATTCTTTAGCTATTCTCATTAAAAATCAGTTTGAGAAAACTATTAAAGGTTTTAGAAGTGACAATGGGACATTGTAAATAAGAAGTTTGAAAGTTTTCTTTCAAACAATGGTATTTTACATCAAACATCTTGCCCTTATACACCCCAACAGAATGGTGTAGCTGAGAGAAAACATAAGCACTTGTTAAACACTGCTAGAGCCCTCATGTTTCAGGGGGGGTTACCTTTGAACATGTGGACTGAATCTATTCTGACTGCTACTTACCTTATTAACAGGTTGCCAACTGTTGTGTTGTTTGGTAACCTTTTGAAATGGTGTATAATACTGAACCTAATCTATTGAATCTAAAATGTTTTGGCTGCTTATGTTTTTCAACTGTTTTAAATGAATCTGATAAGTTTGCATCCAGATTTGATAAACGTGTGTTTGTTGGATATGCTTTTGATAAAAAAGGATACAAACTTTATAACATTGATCGAAAGAAGTTTATGTTTTCAAGAGATGTAAAGTTTTATGAAACTGTTTTTCCTTTTAAGAATACCTCTTTCACTAATGACTTTGTGTTTGATGATAATGGAGTGAATGATTTGATCAAGATCTTGATAGCAGTCAAAATAATTTTAGAACCAATGAACCCTATGATGATAAGATAGGTAGTATAGATGGTAACAACAAATCTGTACCTGAATCTAGTACTCATAAGCCTAGTGTCAGCACTGTAGCAGGAGATGCTAGTGTTGATGAGCATCTACATACTGAAACTGTAAAATCTGCTGATACAGCTGATGTAGATATCAATTTTCCAGTTGATACAGCAGAGGATGTAGATACAGTTAATGTAGACAACACTAGGGACACTTCTAATAGGAAGGATACTGAAGGTAGTGAGTATCCAACAGAAATTGTTGTTTCTGATGGTATACAGAGTACTAGTAATGTTGATGATGGTTATATTTCTGAGGGTGAGGATCTAGATATGCTTGGTAAAATGTTTGAGTCACCAGAACCAGCAGGGGCACAAACTGTTAGAAGGACTAGTAGAATGACAGCTTTACCATCTAAGTATACAGAACCAGCAGGGGCACAAACTGTTAGAAGGACTATGTCACAATTCTCAATTTCCGGTCATTTCTCATATTCCATATTCATCATTTCATAACGATTTGTGCATGGTTTTGCATTTTACATTACACTTTATTTTCTTATTAAATAAACGCTATCGCGTAAGTATTATTTTGAGCATTTAATCCGATACTTCCAAAATGATCCCGATATATTTTATACTTACATTTAGTTTATAAAAATAATATTTTTAGTTTACCTAGTGTTTTAAATTTATTTTGTATATAAATTGTTAAATGTATATTATTACGACGGTTTTCTTAAAAACTACACGATTATTATTATTTCACTCAAATTTTGCAAGAAATGTATTTTATAATTTTATGATCTAAATATATTATATCTTGACACGTGAAAATTTATTTTTATCTAACGCTACCTTAAATATTCAAATGTGTATACAACTTACTAATATTACTTAACAATACTACAAGCTACTACTTATCCTCAAATAACTTTACATTTCTTACACTTACACATTTATAAACATAATATATAATGTAAAGTATATGTATGTATTATTAAATGAAAGATTCACCAAGATTTTCAAGATCTTAAATTATATAGTCTTACACTCCAAAGACTTTACACATTTAACACATTCATCTCAATAATTCAAGTGAATAGATCAAGCTTTTCTCTCCTCTTCTTCTTCTCCAAAAATCCGGCCACCTATGGGATCAAGGAAGTGATCATCTAAAAATTTTCTAATCAAGTTCTACACAATCTAGTAACACTCTTTGTTTAGGTTTTGAAATAAAAACCTAGGGTGTTTAGGATAAATCCTTTGTTCTTAAACCTCATCAAGTAACTTGTAAGCATGAAACTTCATCTCTTACTTTTTCATATATATTTTTCATACATTTTCTTGAAGTCCTCATGGTCATATTTGATTTGTTGTGATTTTATTCATTATCATCCAAGAATATCACCCATATGTACTATATAAATGTTTATAACAATCATGTGTTAGTTAAAAGTTTATAAAAATGAGAAGTTTGAAAATGGATCATCAAAGTCTAGTTGTGGTTTTGGAGGAAATGGTTACATAAATTTTATATATGTTTATTTAAGTTTGTATATATATTTTAGCCTCACAATGAATATTTATTTTGGTTATGATCAAATAAAGTTGTTTTACTAGTAGGATTGGTGATGAGTAGATTAAGGGATTTTGTGGTGAAGTTGTGGTTAAACAAGTAGATAAAATGGTAAAGTTTAAAATAAGCGTGAGCTGTCAAAATTATAATTTTTCCAAAAGTTAGTCATTTTATAAGTTTTATTAAAGTTTTAGAAAATAGATTTTTAGTTATGAGCGTGGCCTTTTGAGCGGACTAAAGCGGAGTTATAACGAAAAGATCGTGGTTTCCAAGTTACGATTTAAAACTACCATTTTCCGGAAAATGTACATGCAGTCCAGATTTTTAACTGACCAAACAGTGGCCTTAAACTTTCGTGAAATCTCCAAAGTTTAAAAATATATTAGTACACTTAATTACCTTCGCGTGGATATAAAGAACTTGAAAACGGACTTAAAGCGAGTGAGTTAGGGTTAACCGAACTTTGAGTCAAAAGCGTCTTGAAAACACTATTCACAGCGTTAGTAAGCTGTCGGGATTTTAATCAAGGTTTTGAGGGCCTAAGCGGACGTTTGGGAAGCGGACCTTAAAAACGAGTTAGTTTTCCTATGTATATATTACGTCAAGTCCGATGTAAACCGATTTGTCAATTACTAAAACCGTTACGTAGTTTTAACTACATTTTCACCATTAGCTCAAAAGTGATTATTTTTTACAAGGAACCGTCACACATTCAAGTAACAATATTTTTATATAACTAGTTTTCAAGTAGCATATTGGGTGATACGTTTTCAAATCATGCATTCACGACAACATATCATAACTCAAGTCATAACATTCATTTTAGGTCGCGGATATTTTCCGAGCCTCACTTTCGTGCACTTCATTTTGTTAGCATATCAATCACACCAGGTGAGTTCATACCCCGCTTTTACTTGTTTAAATTCCTATAAACTATTTGGGGCGAGATATATGCTTATTTATCCAAACATTTAAACTCTTTTGCAAAGCGACACTACTTGTACTTTAGACTTGATTGCGTTATATACTTGATTGGGTTATACGTGATTTCATATGCATATTTGGAACAAACATACAAGAATTAGTGGCTCCAAATTAAGTTGTTGGAAGGCTATTAATTTACAAACATACAAGAATTAGTGGCTCCAAATTAAGTTGTTGGAAGGCTACTAATTTACAAACATACAAGAATTAATGGCTCCAAATTAAGTTGTTGGAAGACTATTAATTTACAAACATCCCAATATATTTATATGTTGGAAGACCCTTGTGGTGACGATTATACTTTTAACTATCTTAATGCACATATTCATGATTTTCATTCTATTTTAGGCAATGGGTTGTGAACACACGGTTGCAAGTTTTGTATGGTGGAACTTGGGCCGAGTGGATTTACAATGCCTTTCTTTGTGTGAACATTCTTAAAATATTTTAGATCATTTTATTACAAACTTATGAACTCACCAACCTTTGTGTTGACACTTTTTAGCATGTTTATCTCAGGTCTTAAGGTGATAGCATTTCATGGAGCTTTTGGGTCGCATGGCATACATTGGAGTCTTGTGCTTTTAACAATTACCATTCGACACGTTTTGTAAACTTTTTGTGTATTATCAAACTTTGGGATTTCTTGCTTGTAAACTTTAACTTATGTAATCGAATGGTAAACTTTTCAAAGCGTCTCATTATAGAGGTCGTTTTACGTATCCATACTTTGTGCTATGACGTTATACCCCAATGACACTATCGTTCGTGCGATATTTTGGGGTGTGACGATTAGTATCGAGCCTTGGTTATAGAGAACTAGGTTGCATTTTAGTTCCTAGACTATAACCGCTTTCACGTCGATCCTTTCTTTTCCTATCACCTTACACACTTTTCGATGCGCATATGTTTTCTTAAGTATTTCTTCTAGAACCACCTCATTAGATAGCGTAGTTTCCTTGTACCAATAGGGGTCCCAAAATCTAGTTGGGTCATCAAAGATATGGAGCTCGATGTGAGCACTTATCTAACTTGATCTCGTGACGGTTCTTGTTTGATGAGATGCGAGATCGAGCTAAATAAGTGTTACTATAAAATGGATAGATTTGATGATTTTGCAGGGATGGGAGTTCTCTTGAGGATACTTTGGGAGCTAGCTGGCGACCAAACCTCGTAGTGACTTTAGCACCTAACGGAACTTCCTACACACCAAGTGCGACTCTCCCAGATACCTACTCTAAATCCTCCTTCACCGTTTAGAATCGGATGATAGGCGGCTACCTACTTAAGTAACAACAATCGCCGAGACATGTATGCTTGGTGGTATGTACCGTGTGAAATGAAGCAATTATAATTATGGTGGCCAACATAATTATAAATGCGTCACAACTCACGTGGACATATGCGACCACGATCGTGATCGATGTGGACACCTAGGAACCAATTTGTGGCGTGGTATTATGTTTGAGGGCGTTAAGTATAGACATTGGGAATTCAACGGTTCTTTCCCTTGCGAGATAATGGCACCAAAGAGTAACACGCGATCTTGGCCGAGGTGGTGCGGCACCAAGAGGTGGAAGGACGGTGGGCGTGGAGGTAGAGAAGGTGGTAGCGACATGGGTAACGATGACAACAACGTTGGCGGAAACCACGACTTTGCCGCCATCATCGCTCAACAACTTCAAATCTTACTTCCCACTATTGTTACACAAGTTGGAAATCATATGAATAACTCGGAAACCACGGGAGCAGGGAGCAGTCTTGGCGACACCAACAATGTGGTGGCGGCAACAACAACAACAACACCAACAACAACAACAATTGGATGCACATATAAGGAATTTTCGACATGCAAACTTGTGAAGTTTGATGGTTTAGGAGGTGCTTTGGCTTATACTCGATGGGTAGAAAGCAGTCGATGATCGACATCGACAATTGTGCCACATCGGAGGGTGAAGTATCTTGCTTGTTTGCTATCGGGGAAGGCATTGACATGGTGGAATACACTCTGAGCTAGGGGTAGAGAAGCGACTATAGGTATGACATGGGACGAATTTAAGGCGTTATTGAAAGAGGAGTCTTGCCGGACAATGAAATCGAAACTGGAGGATGAATTTATCACCACTCCATGATAGGGGTGGTCACGCGATGACTACAGACCGATTTCATGAGTTAGCGGACTAGTTCCTCATCTAGTTACCCCAGGTCCAAGAGAATCTCGAGGTACATATATGGTCTTGTCCCGAAATCCGTGGAACCGTGAAAACAATGAGCCGTCTACAATACAAAGTGCGATCTCGAGGCGGGAACCACGACGGGCGAGATGGTTAGGAATGGTACTTTGAAGAGCGTTGATAAGAGGAAGGAAGCAAGTGGGTCGAATAAGCGGATAGGCGTGGTAGCGAGACAACAAAAGGGCAAGAGTTTTTGTGGCAACTGATGCTGAACAAAGAGAGTATCTTGGTACACATCCCAAGTGTGCTAAATGTGCTTATCATCATCCGAAGACCAAACCACGCTTGTGTACAAATTGTAATCGATCGGCCATTTTAAGGAGCGATGTAAAACACAGTTGGCAACATGAAGAATAACCAAAGGACTTGCTTTGAATGTAACGGCCGAACCACTTCGGAATAATTGCCTAAGTTGAATGGAGCAGAAGCAACCACAAGGTAACCAACACCTAGCTTTAGCAATTGAAGGAAACAACTCGAACCACGCACCCGATATCGGTCCACCCCGGGTCGAGCATTCTATATAGGGACCGAGGAAGCCCGAATGCGTGGCGAGTACGTTTTCCTAGACCATTAAGTGACCCACGTATTATTCAGATTCGGTGAGTCTCCTTAGATAAGAAACCTAGGCGCGTAAGTTTTGGCATAAGCACTTTGACCATACATTCGATTTCTCTAAACCTAAGGGTAGAACTTTAAGTATCGTGATTGAATCGCGAGGACGCGATTCTTCTATCGATGGAAGAATGTCACAATTCTCAATTTCGGTCATTTCTCATATTCCATATTCATCATTTCATAACGATTTGTGCATGGTTTTGCATTTTACATTACACTTTATTTTCTTATTAAATAAACGCTATCGCGTAAGTATTATTTTGAGCATTTAATCCGATACTTCCAAAATGATCCGATATATTTTTATACTTACATTTAGTTTATAAAATAATATTTTAGTTTACCTAGTGTTTTAAATTTATTTTGTATATAAATTGTTAAATGTATATTATTACGACGGTTTTCTTAAAACTACACGATTATTATTATTTCACTCAAATTTTGTAAGAAATGTATTTTTATAATTTTATGATCTAAATATATTATATCTTGACACGTGAAAATTTATTTTTTATCTAACGCTACCTTAAATATTCAAATGTGTATACAACTTACTAATATTACTTAACAATACTACAAGCTACTACTTATCCTCAAATAACTTTACATTTCTTACACTTACACATTTATAAACATAATATATAATGTAAAGTATATGTATGTATTATTAAATGAAAGATTCACCAAGATTTTCAAGATCTTAAATTATATAGTCTTACACTCCAAAGACTTTACACATTTTAACACATTCATCTCAATAATTCAAGTGAATAGATCAAGCTTTTCTCTCCTCTTCTTCTTCTCCAAAAATCCGGCCACCTATGGGATCAAGGAAGTGATCATCTAAAAATTTTTCTAATCAAGTTCTACACAATCTAGTAACACTCTTTGTTTAGGTTTTGAAATAAAAACCTAGGGTGTTTAGGATAAATCCTTTGTTCTTAAACCTCATCAAGTAACTTGTAAGCATGAAACTTCATCTCTTACTTTTTCATATATATTTTTCATACATTTTCTTGAAGTCCTCATGGTCATATTTGATTTGTTGTGATTTTATTCATTATCATCCAAGAATATCACCCATATGTACTATATAAATGTTTATAACAATCATGTGTTAGTTAAAAGTTTATAAAAATGAGAAGTTTGAAAATGGATCATCAAAGTCTAGTTGTGGTTTTGGAGGAAATGGTTACATAAATTTTATATATGTTTATTTAAGTTTGTATATATATTTTTAGCCTCACAATGAATATTTATTTTGGTTATGATCAAATAAAGTTGTTTTACTAGTAGGATTGGTGATGAGTAGATTAAGGGATTTTGTGGTGAAGTTGTGGTTAAACAAGTAGATAAAAATGGTAAAGTTTAAAATAAGCGCAGAGCTGTCAGAAATTATAATTTTTCCAAAAGTTAGTCATTTTATAAGTTTTATTAAAGTTTTAGAAAATAGATTTTTAGTTATGAGCGTGGCCTTTTGAGCGGACTAAAACGGAGTTATAACGAAAAGATACGTGGTTTCAAGTTACGATTTAAAACTACCATTTTCGGAAAATGTACATGCAGTCCAGATTTTTTAATGACCAAACAGTGGCCTTAAACTTTCGTGAAATCTCCAAGTTTAAAAATATATTAGTACACTTAATTACCTTGGCGTGGATATAAAGAACTTGAAAACGGACTTAAAGCGGTGAGTTAGGGTTAACCGAACTTTGAGTCAAAACGTCTTTGAAAACACTATTCACAGCGTTAGTAAGCTGTCGAGGATTTTAATCAAGGTTTTGAGGGCCTAAGCGGACGTTTCGGAAGCGGACCTTAAAAACGAGTTAGTTTTCCTATGTATATATTACGTCAAGTCCGATGTAAACCGATTTGTCAATTACTAAAACCGTTACGTAGTTTTAACTACATTTTCACCATTAGCTCAAAAGTGATTATTTTGACAAGGAACCGTCACACATTCAAGTAACAATATTTTTATATAACTAGTTTTCAAGTAGCATATTGGGTGATACGTTTTCAAATCATGCATTCACGACAACATATCATAACTCAGTCATAACATTCATTTTAGGTCGCGGATATTTTCGAGCCTCACTTTCGTGCACTTCATTTTGTTAGCATATCAATCACACCAGGTGAGTTCATACCCCGCTTTTACTTGTTTAAATTCCTATAAACTATTTGGGGCGAGATATATGCTTATTTATCCAAACATTTAAACTCTTTTGCAAAGCGACACTACTTGTACTTTAGACTTGATTGCGTTATATACTTGATTGGGTTATACGTGATTTCATATGCATATTTGGAACAAACATACAAGAATTAGTGGCTCCAAATTAAGTTGTTGGAAGGCTATTAATTTACAAACATACAAGAATTAGTGGCTCCAAATTAAGTTGTTGGAAGGCTACTAATTTACAAACATACAAGAATTAATGGCTCTAAATTAAGTTGTTGGAAGACTATTAATTTACAAACATCCCAATATATTTATATGTTGGAAGACCCTTGTGGTGACGATTATACTTTTAACTATCTTAATGCACATATTCATGATTTTCATTCTATTTTAGGCAATGGGTTGTGAACACACAGGTTGCAAGTTTTGTATGGGCGGAACTTGGGCGGGTGGATTACAATGCCTTTCTTTGTGTGAACATTCTTAAAATATTTTAGATCATTTTATTACAAACTTATGAACTCACCAACCTTTGTGTTGACACTTTTAGCATGTTTATCTCGGTCTTAAGGTGATAGCATTTCATGGAGCTTTTGGGTGCATGGCATACATTGAGTCTTGTGCTTTTAACAATTACCATTCGACATGTTTTGTAAACTCTTTGTGTATTATCAAACTTTGGGATTTCTTGCTTGTAAACTTTAACTTATGTAATCGAATGGTAAACTTTTCAAAGCGTCTCATTATAGAGGTCGTTTTACGTATCCATACTTTGTGCTATGACGTTATACCCAATGACACTATCGTTCATTGCGATATTTTGGGGTGTGATGACTAGTAGAATGACAGCTTTACCATCTAAGTATAAAGATTATGTGCTTAATAAAAGTCATAAGTATGGTATTGATAAAGTTGTTAAATATTCCAACTTGAGCTTTGATAAATTTGTTTTTACTTCTAGTCTAAATAAAATATATGAACCCACTACTTATGAGGAAGCTATTAAAGACAACAGATGGGTTGATTCTATGAATCAAGAAATTGAAGCATTAAATAGAAATGGTACTTGGGAAGTTGTAGAATTACCTGATGGTAGAAAAGCTATAGGTTATAAGTGGGTCTTTAAAGTTAAATAAAAAGCTAATGGTGAAGTTGAGAGATATAAAGCTAGATTGGTAGCTAAGGGGTATAATCAAAGAGAGGGTATTGATTATGAGGAGACTTTTTCTCATGTTGTGAAAATTGTCACTATAAGATGTGTTTTAAGTATTGCTGTTAATAACAAGTGGCCTTTGTTCCAACTTAACATAAATAATGCTTTCTTATATGGTGAGCTAGAGGAAGATGTGTATATGACTTTACCAGAAGGTTTTTCTGATAAAAATCATAAAAGAGTTTGCAAACTGGTTAAGTCTTTGTATGGGTTGAAACAAGCACCTAGAAAATGGAATGAAAAACTTGTGGTTGTGCTTAAAGAGAATGGGTTCATACAAAGTCCAAATGATTATTCTTTGTTCATTAAAAATGAAAATGATGTTCTGTTAATTCTGTTAGTATATGTGGATGATATTATTATCACTGGAAATAATACTAATGAAATTGACAAGTTTAAAAGTTTTTTAAGTTCAAAGTTTTTAATTAAAGACTTGGGTAAACTCAAATATTTTCTGGGAATAGAAGTGCTTGACATTGATAATGGGATTTGTCTTACTCAAAGAAAATACTGTACTGAGCTCTTAACTGAGTTTGGTATGCTTGGTTGTAAACCATGTGGATCTCCTATTGAGACAAATCTTGATAATAAAAAGCTTGTTTCTAAGTTTGGGGATGATGAACCTTTGTCTAGTATAACAAATTACCAAAAACTTGTGGGCAAACTAATATACTTGACTTTGACAAGGCCAGATATTTCATATGTTGTGCATTGTCTAAGTCAAGTAATGCATAAGCCTATGAAGTCACATTTGAGACTTGCTTTCAGAGTGTTGAGATATTTGAAAAAAGAGCCTGGTCTTGGTATTACCTTTAAAGAAGGTGATGGTAAGAGTATAAAGGTGTATGTTGATTCAGATTGGGCAAAGTGTAAAGTGACCAGGAGGTCAGTTATAGGCTATAGTGTTTTTCTGGGAATTAATTTAGTTTCCTGGAAAGTAAAAAGCAAGTTGTTGTTGCTAGATCCTCTACTGAGGCTGAGTTCAGAGCAATGTGTAATGTGTGTTGTGAAGTTATGTGGATCACCAAAATCGTGGCTGATCTACATCTTGATGTGAGGTCACATGGATATGTTTTGTGATAACAGCTTACGCTATGCAGATTACGTATCCTGTGCTTCATGAAAAAGCAAGCATTTTGAGGTTGATCTCTATTTTTGAGAGAGAAGTTCTTGATGGTTTTATTAAACCAAAGGTCAAGTCTGAAGATAATTTTGCGGACTGCTTTACGAAAGGTCTTAACATTCTTGATCATAACATTTTTTGCAGAATGCTTGGTTTGTTTAATGTGTTTCAGGACAATTTTAAAGATCAAGAAAGTGATGATGGGGGAGCTTCAGGAAGCTAGTGCTTATGGGGGAGCTTCAGGAGGCTAATGCTTATGGGGGAGTGTTGAAGATAAGAATCAGTTGCTAAGTTTCAGGAAGTAGAGGGGCTATTATTGTCAAGTCTGAAAGATCAAGGACTTAAAGAAGTCTTCTCATTCTTGGAGCTATATAAGATGAAGACTTGTTGATATCTCTCATAGTTCTTCTCATTCGTCTGTGTGTTTTATATCTCTCTTCTCTCTTGTTCTTGAGATTGAGAGAAACCCTAGTTTGTGTAAATCTTTCATCTGTTTTAAACTTGTGTTGTAAAACTGCTATTCTTTAGCTATTGTTAATAATAAAAGTGAGCCAAGGGGAGGTTGGCTGGGTTCACTATTAAGTCTGGTTTTGTGTTAATTGCTTTGGTTATATAAGTTTCTACAGCAGTTTTTGTGTTGTTACTACTACGTCTCTGTAACTATCGAATATCTTATTTGACGATTTACTGTAATATATAACCATGACTTCGACCCTCTCAAAAAGATGTTCAAGTCCGGCATTGCATTAATTGGGATACAAGCCTTTTAGTATTTGAGTATGGCTTTAGTTTTTATCATATGTTGTTAGGTCAATATGGCAACCGAATACCCCAACCAACCAATCCCCAACCGAGTTCTTTCATTAGCTCAACTGGATGCAACCGAATCCCACCCCAATTTTTTCAATCTTTCGGTTGGTTATCCAACCAAAACTTTCATTTTGTTTGTGTGTGTAGCCTTTTTAATTATTTGTTTTTGATAGGTATGTTTTTTGTTGTTATTGCTATCGCCTTACTACTTTTTTGTGGTTGGGTGTAGTTTTGGATAGAGAAAGTTGATGTGACGTTTATGTGGCAAGGAATGACCACAATATTTGTGGTTGCGATTAGTATTGGCCTTATGAAGAACAACACTTGGTAGAAAACTGAAAGCATGCATGCATGCATAAGCATTACGTCAATCGTTGGCCTTATATGGATAATTTTAGTGTGGTTTTGATGAGCCAAACAAAACAACCATAATGGAGCCCACATGCACAAAGTAAAAAAAGAAACCACAAGGCCCGTTTCACTATATTAGGTAAAGAAAAGATTCGATTATATCGTAAGTAACCGACAATGTGAATGTATAAAAGAAGAGGTCGACTGTGTTTATATTCATTCAATTCCAAACCTAGCTACGATTAATTAGTATTTTTATTTATTTTAATTTTTTCGTTTTGGTTTAGAGCAGAGGATTCGATGTCAGAGCCCAGCCTTGATATTGATGAAGAGATTATCCGAAGATTGGAAGTAAACGATATCATCCGATGCAAAAGTGTATGTAAGTCATGGAATTCCTTAATCTCGAGTCCTCTCTTTGTTAAATCTCATATTAACTACAATCTTAACGAGATACTCCTAAGATTGCATGTTAAAGATCTGATCCGATGCAAAAGTGTATGTAAGTCATGGAATTCCTTGATCTCAAGTAGTCGTTTTATTGAATCTCAGCTTAACTACATTCGACATACTAATGAAATTGGTGATACAAGAATCGCTATATTTTGTACAAGAAAAGGTGGGTGTCATCTTGTTGGTTCTTCTAATGGTCTTGTATGCATCTCTCGTCAATACTCTGCTGATTTTTTAGTCGTTAATCCCTCTACTCGCGAGGTGAAAGAACTAACTCCAAGTTTATGGGAGCATTTTGTAGTTGTGTCAGGTTTTGGTTATGATTCATCTATAGATGATTTCAAGGTTGTAATAGGGTACAAGCTTCTACCTAATGAATACCTTATGTTTGAAGTGTTAGAATTGAAGACAAACATTTGGAGATCAGTTAGTACAGGTAAGGGTTATGATATTTTGGATGGGGATGGTATCCTATGCAATGGGGCGATTCACTGGTTGAATTATAACAAGCCATCAAAAATTGTTTCTTTTGATTTATCCAAAGAGGTTTTTAAAGAAATCCCCCTACCAAAATTGGATGATCAATATGACTGGTGGACTTTGGGGACTATGAAAAACCGTCTATGCATCTTTACTCAACCAGATATAAACAACTTAAGGAAAAATAAGGAAATGGAGATATGGATAAGGAGAGACTACAATGCACAAGAGTCTTGGGAACGAAAGTTACCACCACCTGTTTATGACGCGAACAAAATACCGATGGCTTACATTCCCCACAAAAATTTCTTGTCTGGTAATGTTCACATATGGCTGTTAGAAGAAGGTTCAGGTGCTCCAGTATTGGTGCGAAGCATTGATCATCCCCACAGTGAAGATATCCGCCCTCATGAGCATATCCCGTTATCCACATATTCGGAAAGTAACTATAATTATGATGGCCATGTATTTGTCAGGAGCCTTGTATCTCCACATGGCAATGGTAATTGTAATGATGGGAGAGTGAAGAGAAAACGGAAAAACGTGATATCTCCCGATGGTGATGGGAGGAGCGTGAAGAGTAGAAGGGAGAGCCTTGTGTCTCACAGTTCCGATGGAGAGAGAGCTAAGAGTAGAAGTCAAATCCATGTATCTTCTGATTCCGATGGCGATGAAAGGAGAGTGGAGAGGAAAAGGAGCACTACAAGAAAAGATGGTTTTTAGGACGCTGGTTAGTGTCCTTTAGAATATGTTTATAGGACTTTTAAGCTAATATGACCAATATAGATGTGTCCTCTATGTAAGGGTCTCTATGTAAGGGTTGTAATAGATATTAAGGACACTTTTGAGCGTCCTAATAAACACCAACATTATAAAACTAATTTTCCAGTCTCATGTGCTATAAGACCAAAATGGCGTTCTAATATATCACATAATAGGATGCTTTAGTGTGTTTTATTAAACGCTTAACCTTCCGTTATGCTTTGGGACACATTCACGAGTCCTAGAAGATAATTTCAAAGGATGAAATAGTAGTACATGAAATTTCAAAGGATGAAATAGTAGAGCATAAAACACTTATCCGAGTACCAAAAAATGGGTCCTAATATATATATATGAGTGTTGTTAGGACCAAATTCGATATCGTAAAAATAATTCCATCGTCTAATAAATAGTACCTTTAGTCTAATACACATGTTTCATTTACCACTATCTAAAACAAAAAATGCAAAACAATTAAATATAAGGATGTTACTCAATAAACATGAACAAAATTTGTTTCCTTTTTCATAGCATCAAGCTTAAGAAGTATTTCAAAATCAAACAACAGATAAGTATAAGCTAATGGTTTGAGCCAGTACGTATAGCTATCTACAACAGGAAGAAAAAAAAAAGGAACAACCAAACAAAGTAGAAGCTGGTGGTCTTGAATAATACATGGTCTCAAAGCCATATACCATCATTTATCCGAAAAGAAAATAAAATAAGGGGACTATATCCAACATTTCTGTAATAAAACCTCCCAGTAGGACATGCCGATGTTCCTGCAAAGCCACAGATACAGATATGTTTAGATGAATCCATTCCTTTTAACATTCTCACAAAACATGCAGATATGCAACCATTAATCTCACAACACATACAGATACATCAAGAACACACTTCTACTCTAATGGCAGGAAAAGACTTGGTATCAAGTATCAAGTTTATAGTCCTATTGCTTATTAGACAAGGAGTGTTTATCGGTGCTTATCCAAGCTGCTAATCTGACTATTTGAGTGAAATAAGTGACCGAATGTTTGGGTTTGCTTAGTTAAAGTACTTCCTAGAACTGCTTAAGTACAGGGAAGTCCTGACCTACGTATCTCTAAGTGCTTATTTTAGTGTACAATTAGCAGATAAGCACGTAATTAAGCAATCCCAATTAACCTCTGAAGAAGAAACTAAACACTGTTTATTCAAAACAAAAGCGATTACTCGTATTATTAGCCAATCTCTACGCGATCACTATACTTTCACTACACAATGAACTTCTACATAACCTAACAAAAATCAAACACAACTATTGTCAACTTTACAGTCCTCAAGTATCAGACAAACAATGTTTCATATTTGCTTATCCAAACCGCTTATCTATGTTTTACTTAACAGAATAAGTTGTGCATTCAAAACAAAAGCTACTTTTAGTAACCAATCCCAACACGGTCCCTATACATTTACACGATTAACCTCGATCTACAGTTAACCTATACAGAATCTAACATGCACTACACCAAATCATAGTTTGGGGACGGACATATTATTTGGGTCGACTTTGTCGTCCCAAATTGCACGTAGGACCCACACGTTTTTAACAATCTGACAGATCAACCAAAATGTTTTGTACGACGAAAAGCGATGTATGTGCGCTTTTCTAATTATTTGTTTTCTAGTAATTTAAAATCTTTTTAACAAAACATTAAAGTAAATAAATAAATCCGCCTTTTTTTATCCCATAAAGGTTTTGGGACGACATTGTCGTCTAAACTATAAATATATATATATATATATATATATATATATATATATATATATATATATATATAGGGATTGGATCGTTTGAAAAGTTGATCTCGAGAAAAGTGAGAGAAGTGATCTCAACCATTAGATCACCCTCCCTTTCCCCCTCAACTTTTCCTTCCCAACTTAAAAGGCCTCTTTGTCACATTTTTTATTTCTTAAGGACTATTTTGTAACTTTTTCATCTTTTCACTGTTTATCACTAGATTAGATTGATAATTATCATTGTATTAATAGTTTTATAATCTTTCTACAACAAACTTTATCTTGAACATGAAATAGACAATTAACTCGACAATTTACATACGTAATCAAATGCCAAGAAAGAAGTTGTGGTCGTAAACTTCTAATAGAATCTTCTGAAAAAGACATAAATAATATTTTCATAGACGCCATATATTCTTTTATAGTCGTTAAGCAATGAAAGTGATACAACACGAAGTTAAAGAGAAAGCAATTGCTTTTGCATATAAAGTATGAACTCGAGTTCTTAAATGTAATAGTTCTTATGACCCAATCTCATGAGCACAAGAAGCACATGCACTGAAAAATGCTACATCCGAATGATACAAATTGACCCTCAACTAAAACCCGTCCATTAGATGTTTTTCAAGACTCCATGTCACAATCTTCTCTAGGGAATCCAAACAACTGAAGGTTTTGATCCATAGACCTGACTGCTAAGTATTTTGCATCAGTACCAAATCTTAGTTTATTTCACCTGAATAGGTTGTGATGGAGCTTTGAATGCTGATAGAAAGATAGTTCCGCGACAATATCAAATCCTTCAAAGAAGCTGCATCACCTGTTTCTAGCTTCTGGAACTTGGAATGCTTCCATTTAATTAATTTTCACTCAAATCAAGACTATCCAAAACCTTAGCTTTCGAACAGTTTCTGGGATTACATCTGTGACCAAATTCTTATACATATCCAGCAACCGCAAGCTACCAAACTTCCTAATATCAGACGGGATTTCACGAGACCTGAAGATTTTGGTTTGAATTTGCAACTGACGAACTAACAGCATTGAATACGCTTCCGGTCAGCTTATAATGTTAAAATATATCAACTTACCTTTTCCCGATCATGCTGGAAATACAAAGGATGTGGTCAATAAGTTTCTGTAAGATCAACGTGCCATTTGAAAAGAGAAGTGGAATCAAATTGAAACCAAACAAATCGACTTACTCTTTCTGAGTGACAATAACCCAGTTGCCGCCTAATTCAGTTAAATATCCCCAAACTTCTTTGCACGTTGATGGAACCGGGCATCTATGTGAATCTGTTGGGCTTCTACAACAGAATATTATTTATTAAAAGGGTTGAACAGTGATGTACTTATTCGATAAGAAATTGTGCACTTTATTAACAATGGGTGTAAATGAATATGTTGTTGTCAACACTAAACAAGTAAGCGTGTTGACCCTAACCTATTTTGACATGTTATCCGACTCGCACACTTAAAACATCTAGCTATCACCAATTTCAAGTCTATTTAATTAACAAATAAAGAAAGGATTACTTACAGCATGACCATAGCCCCAAGAAGTGAAATTTTAAGGCCCGTGGAACCGCTGCTTTTGAGTTAGGGGTACAAACAACCCTCTGAAGCATCTGGTTTTGCAATTTCGAGCTCACCAAGTAAGCATACAAATATAGTGAGTACCAAGAAAGCAATCAAAAACTCAATTTTCCTCAACTGCATAGCAAGATATTCTTTACCTGTAGAGTTCTGGTCGTATAGCTCTTGAAGGAGTGGCTTAATAAATGGAATCAATGACTTCAAAACATGGTGAGTTGTTGATGCTAGAAGAGATGTAATATCATTCACATAGGCTTGCTGCTATAAAAAAAATAAATATTGCATCATATGATTAAAGACGTGCACTAAATTTCAGCTAAAAATGGATGTTACCATAATCACAAGTACCTTATCTGAAAAGAATTTATATTTTATTAACAAAAACATTTAGGCTTCGAAGGACTTCTCATGGGCAAGTATTATCTGGATAAAAAAAAAATAGTTGAAACTTGGAAACTATAAACAAGATATAATGTTTTGCGACACATTAAAAAATTAGTTACCTGCTGAAAGAGAGATCACGTAGATAACAAAAAGAAACGATGACACTCAACAATGATACAAGTCCTTCAAGTCACTATTGAGCTCTTGGTGTGTGTTCTCCAAGTCAAACAATGCCTGCAATGATAAAATACACACATGTCAATAAGAACCAGATCATATTTCCGATTGTACTAACGACCTATTGAAACAAGTTTGGAAGAATGGTGGTACCTGAGCAATTCTCTGCTCAAACTCAGTAAGCTCAACATCCTTTATCCTTTTGGATCTTCTTCATTGAGGTATACATCTTGAAGATCTGATTTGCAAACATAAATCATTTGAAAAAAACTTGTAAGCATTCATAACACCATAAAAATATCCGCCATAATACACAACTAAACAAGTCTACAAGTTTATATCGTAGTGGCTTACAAGCACACTTTAATTTCAATATACGAACATAATTAAAGAAGCCATTTAGCGACAAAATATTCAATATTTCAATCATTCCCATACAACATGTCTAAAATTGACGCAGGCACTAGTGATTGAAGAAAAATCATATGATATATACCCGGACCAAAGCCCAGATAAGGTACAACCATGTAAAGATCTACCTTTTTCGATACACTAATATCTACCTTTTAGATGCACTAATTATACACATAGATGCCTAATATCTACCTTTTTGATGCACTAATCATACTCATAGATGCCCGAATATCTACCTTTTCGATGCACTAATCAATTCCATTTTATTATGTAACTTTAAGGCTCCTGTTCACAGCACTCAACCTTGCAAGAGCAGCCTTCTTCAAATCTGGCCTGTAGAAGTTGTTTCCCACCTAACAAAAACAACAAAACGTTCAAACAGTCAGAATCATCTAAAATACACAACGTGTGTCAAAGTCGAAGGAAAACGAGTGATAGAACAATCTCATGATACCCTGTTAACCAGTCCGAGGCATAGCAATAGAAAAACAAACATGAAAAACAATGTCAATGTGATGAACTAAATGCTAATTCCACCCAATGGGTAGAGCATCTTAAGTTAAGGTTAAGACAAACAAGTTGTCTAAAACCAACTACACAATATACACGAACATTATATCTGGTAAATATACAAGCGTGGAACATGAATAACTAGATAGACCACCTAAGTACATGCTGCTTAACAGAACAAATATTGAGCAAGACATAACGGTCGCCTACCAATGCTAACACATTTGTACGCCAAAACTAATATCCGACCAAGACCCAACAGGTATACATAGATCCGCTGTCAGCAGCTTTTAAAGATCAAATCAATACCAATCAATGGAAGGGTACAAAATAGACTTAAGGTTGGAATATTGAGTTATAAAGTTTCGTCCGAAAGCTTAGTATAAAACCTACCCTATTTTCAAAACTTTATCACAGAAAACATAATATTTTGAAAAAAATGTTAGGTCACTAGTTTTACAACACAAGCTTATAAGAGAAGAGATAAGGCGATTGAACAAGTAAACCAAACACACACACACAAGTATACTAGACCGGTTATCGTAGAGTGTAGTGAAAGAAAACTTGAACAACCAACCCTCAAATGAGGGTTTACAATAGTTATATAGGCAAGGAGCTAGGGCAACACTCCTCTCCTTCCCTATTCCTTATTGGGCTTGGG
Source organism: Chrysanthemum lavandulifolium (assembly GCA_022545495.1). Classification (NCBI taxonomy): domain Eukaryota; kingdom Viridiplantae; phylum Streptophyta; class Magnoliopsida; order Asterales; family Asteraceae; genus Chrysanthemum; species Chrysanthemum lavandulifolium. The sequence goes on along the minus strand of CM040241.1, from coordinate 32,718,683 downwards.
CCTCGACATGGGCCTTCTACATAAATTGGACCTTAAACAAACATAAAGGCGAAATAAAGCTACCTATTACATATGAAATATAAATACTTGAAATCTTGTTTAGGAGTGATTCCAACAATCTCCCCTCAGTATATATGAATGTAAGCGGTGAAAGCGTTGATGTAATAGTAGCGGTGGCGTCTTCGACATTCTTCTTTCTTGTGAGAGGAATTGTCTTGATTCGAACAATCTCTCCGGTGTAGAGATCGTTATCTTTGAACAGTTATGCTTTGGCGTCATCTTTGACTTTGTTCTTTGATCATTGTTCTTTGTGGTGAAAGTGATAGTATGTTGTTGTTTGCATCGATGCGCCTCAGTGCCTTGTTGCTCCGGTGTCTCCGTCATTCTTCAACATGCTCACACGCTCTTTGTGGGTGGAAATCAATCTTGATGAAGTTCTTTAAGTCTTTAACTTTGTAGATTCTTTGGTTGATGAAGAATCATTACATTGTTGTGTTGCATTGAATAGAACTTCCATTAGTGATGATGTTGGCGTGAGCATGAGAAGAATCGACACGATCATCCTGCTCCGGAGCTTCCATAAAGAAAACATTTCAAGCGGTTAGTAATAAGCGGTTTCCGGCACTTATAAGTTAGAACTTGAGAGTGTTAACGATAGTGTGAAAACACAACTCTAATTCTCACAAAGGCCGTTCTGAGCTGAGTCCCACAGTGAGATAACACGATGTGCGAAGTACATCTGATTCGAGATAGTCATTGAGGTACACGAAGCATCACCTGACGTAGACCGTATGAGACACACTCCGCGTAATCCACGGGAGTTACCGAAGCGACCTTTGTCGGTGCATTTGATGTTGACCACGCGCGGAGTTTCCATTCAATCACCGAGGATCACGGATGTGAACCTCTCATAAATGTTCTCGACAGTTGCTAAGATCATGAAGGACTCGATATGAACCACCGAATCATCGAAGATCTTATTTGTTGATCAACAAGTGATTAAATGTCAAGTGTTCTAAGAGATCTTTTGATGAATCTCGTGGCTCTAGACTCAATAGTGCGTTTTGGTTTTCTGGCGGAGACTAGGAGAGGTCTCCTTCTTCAATACCGGCGATCTCTAAGAAAGCCAATAGTTTATGTAGGGTTCCACATGAGAATGAAACAAGCTTACGTGGAGAAACTTGAGTGGCTAAGAAGGTTTAGTGCATGCGTCCTTTGGGTCCATGACGACTTTTAATCTTCAATACCGGTGTCACCGGTGACAACCAGTGTATATGAATTGAACCCGTTATGCGCCTAAGTTGAATAATCGGAGGCTATTTCTTTTCACCCTTTACTTTGCATTTCTTTTGATTCTTCAACTCCTTCTTTCTCCGATTCTCATTTTCTCCTTTTACAATCATTCCTAAGGACTTCTAACACTAACTAATGGTAGTGTCCTTGGGTAGATCCTCCGACTCTGGCGGATCATAGGACAGTTATTCCTAACCTTAGTCACCTTATAACTCCATGACTAACCTATGTTTGCCATTTAAACCCTTTGTAAGTGAAAATATCTCTCAAAGGGTTTGTAGATGAAAACATGTTTGAACCATTGTGAGAGATAAGTTTTTGCATAAATACTCCCCTCCATGTGCTTAATAGTTTTAATGGTTAGCGCACGGTGAGGAAAAGCGCGCACTTTTGAATTGATCCACTAAAGATAGACAATCTCCCGAGACACGGTTCGTTGAATAGTTAAAGAGTTACATTGTCGACTTTTAGGTGACAACTAGCTCTAATAACTACCTTGAAGGTGTAGACAAACCTTGGGAGGTTGTCAAACCCGTCGAGTTCATGTCTACCAAAAGTTTCTCGAATGGTACTTTCTACTCGAGACAAGTCCTTTGCGAGACACGTTTACATCACTAGCGAACTAGCTTGAAATTATTACCCGTCCGGGACAAGTCTTTTCGAGTTGCGAGCGGTTAAGGATCGTCAATTCATTGGTTAAGTCTTTGCACACGAGAAAGCCAAGGGCTTGCACATGTTGCTTTACAAAACATATTTCTTATCACACAATTTTCTCCCCTCAAAAATGGCATATAAGATGTTATTTTTGAAACATTTTGAGAATAAATATGACCATTTTGAGTGTTGCGGGAAGAGTGACCACTTGTGAACAATTTGTGAACAAAGTTTTCATCAAATACTCCCCTCGACTAGTGATATAAGCGGTTGAGGTTTTGAAATCATATGGGAAGTACTTGTCTTTTGAGCAAAACCTTGAAAAATGAAAGGTTTGATAGGTTTTACTCAAAAATAAAGAAGCTTTCGCTCCTTTTATAAGGATTGTGGCAGGGCGTACCACGGGGTCCTTTCTTGACAATTGCGGGTTGTACCTTTGTTATGTGTGCACAAGCCATTCACATATATAATCATACATCCAAAATCATATGAAGGAAACAATTCAAGGGGTACCGGGAAGTGCGGTGATGTTTCGAGTGCGCGCAGGCGTTGAAAGCGGTGATGTTTCTCTGGGTGGACCACCAACATAGCTCTCAAGCGTCAGGCGATCCGCTTCGAACAACCGTTCATCAATCATAGTGATGATCCTTCTCACATCCCTTCTATCACGAGAGTTCCGGTAGCTTAGGATTCCCAACATTCATGCGTATATCCTTCAATCATCGCCAATCCATCCCTAACCAACTTCAATGTATGATCCCCAATTTGTGGAGCTCACTACACGCCATTAAGCGGTTTCTTGAAGTTCACTGCGGTAAACAACGCCGAAAGGTTTCTTGATGATCGTGAGTTGTTTAAGGTGGTTGATGTCGGGAAGATCAAGGCGTGGTGGAGTGAAGTTTACGTTTACGATATGATTCAACGACCATCGGATATCTTGACCGTTCTTTGATCACGATCGTCTAATGAAGATGAGAACCGACTTGATAAATTCACGTTGAGCGTCGATCGAGAATTGTCTCATCGACCACATACTTTGGCAAGATACATGTCTTCGATGTCGTTGAGGATAAGTTCTCAAAGTCGACTTGGAGAATCCATAGTCTGTTCATCTTGTCGTTTGACTATGATATTCTTTAAGAATGTGTAGTCCCACTTAGACTTGAGATCAATGTGTTTGATGGCCACGATGTCCTTAGAGTACCTTGCATGTTGAGACTTGAACCGAGCGACACGTAGTAGATTCTTGACGTTCGGGCCAATGATGAATCCCATACAATGCATCTTGGTCGTATGCTTGCACATTGTCGAAAACAAGTGAGTTGCGTTCCTCGATAGCTATGCGGTTTGAGTAGATGGCGGCGGGAATGGAAGAGTCAATGATGTAGTGTATTTTCTCGAACCATCGCCACCATGGAGAAGAAATTCGGTCTTTGTTGAAGAAATATCGGAAGGAATCCTTGGTTCGTCTGCTTGGCCAATTGTTGGTAGAGGTTTGGTCCAATCGGTGTAGTATGGAGGTTGTCCCTTTGTGTGAAGTCAATGTTTGCTTCGGATTGAGCCAATCCATGTTGTTAGACATAGCTCGGCGATGTTCTCAAGATGATATTCGACCTCGAGGCACTTTCGGTGTCTTTCCATAGTTGAAAGGCTTCATTCTTGATTCGCTTCAATTGATTTCGTCATTTTCTTCACATGGAACTTTTCTTGCAGCAGTTTTGCATGCTCCAATGTTGAACCATCTACCAATTCTTGGCCTTCATCGGGGTAGGAGTTTGATTGACAAGTGTGGAGAACCATTCATACTCTTGGTTTTATCGTCATCTAGCCATATTACGACTCGGGTTGAGTCGTCTTTGTCTTCTTTTGGAAGGCGAGATGATGATCTTGGTTTCTGCACTTGTTTGGGTGAGGTGGGTTGTTGTTGGGGCTCGAGACCTCTTCATCGTCACCACCCGTGTACTCAAAGTAGTCACTGTTTTATGAGTCGGGGTGGTAACTCGGAATCGTCCGGGTTTATCGATGAAGACCGAGGTGATGGAGACTTATGTTGAGAAGAAGTCCGTTGTGGAGGAGGTGGCATAGATGTAGATTGACGGGGCCCTTACGGCGTTTAGGTGCGAGTCCTTATCCTTATCATCGTCATCTCTTGGCGTTTGGGTTGATCGGTGACTCCTTGCATGATGAGCGAGTTGAAAAGCAAGTAGACCTTGAAAAATTTAGCTTCATTTGAAGTAAGCGTTCGGATCGCTTTGACATTTGCATCACTAGTTTAGCGATTAACTTTCAGTTCGAGAGATCGACTTCTTTGGCCATTGTATGTTTAACCAATTCGGCGATGTTAGGGGTGAGTTATGCGGAAAATATTTCTCTAGTCACACGGGGCGGTGTCGAGAAGAAACTTGTGGGTTTGTTCTCTTGCGACTTCTCCGGTTCCTTTTGGACTTTAGGAGCGACATCACGAAGGTACTTTTGAGTGTAACCTTCAATCATTTCATTCGATTCCCCACGCGATGACTTCTCATGAATTCTGAATAGCTTTCCTATCTTTCCGCATCCGTCGTTCTCATCATGTAAGTCTTGCATTTGTTCGACATACCAATTAAGTTTTCTTTGAAGCATGTCCTTCTTTCTAACTTGTTTGTGACTTTCACAATTCTTGCATGTGTTTGAGAAATCCAAGATTTAGGTGGTTTCTTCACGGTTTGGATGATGATCTGGTTGACTTAGTTGATGGTGGTGGTGATGAATGAGATGAAGAGTCCGATGATGAGGAGACATGAGGAGACTTCATGTCCTTAGGAGTTCGAGGTTTTCTCCTTTGAGTGAGTTGGGTGTCGGAAGAAACTTTGTATAATCATCCTCTTCATCCTTAGACTTTTCTTTCTCGGTTTCACCTTCTCAAAATCATACTCAATGGTGTCTTCAACAGCGGTTGTTGTTGCGAAGAGTGGCGGCACGGATCCCTTATCGGGTTGATTAACGCATCGGGATCCGGAGAGGTGGCGGCACCACTTGATCCTCGGGGCCTCCCATTTGATCTTTAGCAAATTCGGTGACCTTTTGAGTGTGTCGGACGTTGTGAAACTTTTTCTGTATGATTTATCCAATTGCTCTTCGTCTTGAGCTTTCATCACGAGGTACAAGTGCGGTGGTCTTCTCTTTTCCTTTAATAGTTTGAGGACTTGGAGGTTTTGAGTGCTGAGGATCTTCATCCTTTGCGGTTTGAGAGAATGTGATCTCTTCATACGTGTCGGTAGCCTCGAATCCTCGTCCACGAGTTGTCTTTGCGGTTCAAGTGAAAGGATCGGAGTGGCTTCTAGAAGGAACTTTCTTCTTAGGAGTGGGTTTCCTCTTTGGAATGGGTTTCTTCTTAGGAACATTCCTTTGACTATCTGTACTTGTGACACTTCTGCACTTCCTCTTACGGTTCTCTGACGGTGTTCGAAGATTTTTAAATCAAGATGACCAACTTTGCCTTGTCATTGCTTCGGATATCTCTTGTGCGTTTGAGCTTTCGACATCTTGATTAGAAGGAAATCAGCGACCTGACACCTTGTTTCTTTGTGGGCGTTTCCTTGATTACGGCGAGAGAATAGGTTCCGTCAACATGTCGTGATTGTCGGGGTCATTGAGCCTTTTGGGAATATCGAGATTAAGTCCAAGAGCTCTTTGTATCAACAGTTTGGTATATCGATGTAGGAATCTTTGAGCCAAGTTTGTTGAGAAATGACATCATGTCATCCCAAATCGAGCTTCAATAGCGATGTGTTTCATGTTGACGAATGCCCAAAATATTTGCGGTTCTATGAGCTTAGGATGCTCATAGCCGCTATCACGACCGAAAGCGGACTTGGTGATGATTATGTAGAGTGTTCTCCATGGTTGAGGAATACTCTTAAGCTCTACGTGAGAGTGCTTAGTGATTACTCCTGTAGCCTCGTCATAACCGATATCGATTAAGAATTGGAGAGTTAGCTCTTGACGGTGTGGCATAAAGTTTGGTTGGATTGACTTGAGGAATAAGGAGAGCGACCCTTAAATCTGCGGTGTAATAGTGACTTGTTTGTGGTTTAGAGTCAACATCACGTGATCCTTCCTTTGACCCTTTCCATAGTATTCCGAGCTGTTGGATGTAGATCTCGGGAATGGTTGCGAGTGAGTAAGCATGTTACGATATGGGTGAGTCCTCGAATATCGATAGCAATGAGACATGAAGATTCGAGCAAGTGAGAGTCTTGAAGTCAACTCGGAGATTATTCTTTCCAATCTTCATTGGGTAACCATTAGGGTAGATGTCGACAATGGAGAGAACATTTGGTGCATCCATGTTTGGTTGAGCGACCATGTCGTGATCGAAATAATATTAGCCAAAAGAACCAACATATCGAAAGACATAATGTTAGTCAACGAAGGTCTTATTGTCTAGTTATTTAATGTACAACGTCAATGATTATTCTGAGTCCTAAGTCACTTGTATGTCCAATAATCTAATGATGTCGTGAGATGTTTCGTGAGTTAGTTAACTTTAAGTTTTAAAGTTTATGTTATCACTTATTGTTCACAACATATCAAGCGTTTTGGTTTATTAGTGACATTATTGGATTCGTGACGTTATGATAAGTTTATTAACAAGTTTTGTACACGTAACAAGTCATAATGAAGGTCAAAAATGGCTTAGCGTGGGATTGACAAAGTTATGCGTAAGCGATCGTGACATACGGCGTGGCGGCTTATCGTGGGATCCTATCTTCTGCGTGAAATGTTACAGCGTGGGAAAAGGGGACCTTCGCGTGGAGCTTACGCTTGGCGTATAAGAACCTTACGCGTAAGGCTTACTCGTGAGTAGACCTTATGCGTGAGGTCCTTGTTTACGCATATCCTTCACGGGATCTGCGTGGTCCCACCAGAACCTTACGGCGTAATAGTTATGCGTGGGTTTTATTTCACGCATAACATCACTACGGCGTGGGGTAATCCTTATCGTGAGAGTCTTATGACCTTGATTACGAGTGTTTAAGCGTAGCAAAGCACGAAATAAAGTTATCAACTCATCAATGTTCACAAAAACAACAATTTATCACGAGATAACAACATCCTAGTTCATGTTTAACGATTCTGCGAAGAGACTCATCGCGTAGTCTAAACCCTAGTCTTCAGCGTATGAAATCTAGCCATGGAATGTTCTCCGTATTGATTACGGTAGCTCTAGAGTGTTGAAAGCTACTTTAGGTCAAGTTATAACATCCAAAGCGTTGTGAATCAAAAATACCCAATTGTTATGAACCTTAAACCCTATTTTCTAATTGACAATCAATTTGAGTTTACGGGTGGTTTTCAACAATGGAAATGATCAATTCAAAGTCTTATGACCATATCCCAACATTCATTTTAACCAAAAGACTTCTCATTTAGAAAAACCCAATTAGTCATATGAACCTAGTTTTCAAAAATTCATCAATTTGAGTTTACGGGTGGATTTTGATGGTAAGAATGTTGTCCTTGATGCTTAAGAAAGCGGTTTGAGACCATCCATTTTACCACAAACATACACACAATGATTATGTGCTCATACGCTTATCGTAGAGCACATAATCCTGTAAAATTGTTTTAGCCGTAGGATTTGAATGAAATAAAAACCTTTGCTTATAAACATGTTTTACACAAGAAACTACTTACAAAATGAAGATCAAAAGCACAGTTTCTTGAGTGATTGTTAGGCGTAGGATCTTTTGATTTTAAGAATATGAATGAGGAGTGAAAGAGTTAGGTGGAGTTTTATTAAAATAGACTTTACCATTTTGACAGTTTGGTCCCTCCACCATATCTTTTTCAAACAAAGCCTTTTAACTTCCATTTGGTTACCAAGCGAAGATTTTGGAAAAGAAACATGACGACACTCCCCTCGACTTGAGAAAATTATGAAAGGTTATTAATTAAAGTCCGAGGTGTCTTTGAACCGAAATGTACCATCATTTGTAAAAGAATCAACCGAGATGTGATAACATGCAAGTACAGATGTTTTGAAGCAGTTAATAGATTATTTTCTCCCCTCAACACTTGATCGGAAAAATCTTGAATTTTGAGAGATTGAAGTGTTGTGGAAAAATGTACTTGCCATGTTGAAAGAAATGTAGATTAGAAGAATATTTTTGTTGTTTTATCGGATTTTATATTTTTGTATTTTGTTTTGAAAATTTATTTACAAAAGATGTTTTGGTGTTTGACGGGTTTTAAGGCATTTTAAGAGGTCATCAATTCCTCTTGTGTCAAACACCTCATACCAATTCGGTGGACCAACTCATTAAACCTAGCGGGAGGCAAGGCTTTGGTGGCGGATCGCCAATTGGTATTCGATACCAAAGTATAATTCAACGGTACCTGTTCCACATGGTCCTTGATGAAATGATAGCGTGGATCGATGTGCTTTGATTTAGTCTTTGAGCCGAGTTGCGAGATTGCAATAACACTCCGATTGTCATGATACATCGGGATTCATCAAATCGTAACCATAGTCTTTGAGTTGTGTTCTCATCCAAATGACTTGAGCACAACACGCGGACATGGCTACATATTACGCTTGATTGATGACGATGATGTACAATCCTGCTTCTTTGATTGCCAAGACACGGTTTATCAGAAAATTGTAGAGCTCTGAAGTACTTTTCCTTGAGTCTAAGCATCCTGCGTGATCGGCGTCTGGCGATTAGTTCAAAACCGAGAATCCTTGGATACGGATCCCAAATTAATGGTTCCCTTTATGTATCGGAGGATTCTTTTAGCCTCGAGAGGTGGGTTTCGGTTGGTCGCGACGATAGCGGGAGCATAGATAAGCGGCAAAGACAATATCGTCGCTAGTTGTTAGATACATGAGGGACCCAATAATACTTGGTATTTGGTGGGGTCAACTAATTTCCATGTAAATCGACATCTAGCTTCTTGGTATGAGTCATTGGTGTGGCATAAGTATCACGAGGTTTTCATTCCAAATTTGTTTAACAATTCAAGGGCATATTTGGGTGACTCGAGAAAAATACCACGGGGTGATTGATGAACTTGCGGTCCTAGAAAGAGCGTAAGTTCACCCATCATGGACATTTCAAAATTTTTCTTCATGAGTTTTGCAAAGCGATTGAAAACTTTTATGTGTTGACCCAAAATGATGTCATCCACGTAAATTTGAACAATTAAGATGTGTGCCCGTGATATTGTATGAAAAGAGTTGGGTCAACCGAGCCTTTGGTGAAATTATTGGCAATGAGAAAAGATGATAGCTTATCGTACCATGCAGGGGCTTGTTTGAGACCATAAAGAGCTTTGTTCGGTTTGTAAACATGGTTCGGGAACTCGGGATCAACGAATCCATCGGTTGGTGACATAGACCGTTTCTTTAAGTTGCCCATTGAAAGCGCCGTTTTGACATCCATCGATGACCGTCATGTTCATGTGAGCGCGAATGCAAGAAATATCCGAACGACCTCAAGGCGAGCAGCAGAGCAAAAGATTCTTCAAAGTCTATCCTTCTTCACGGCGATAACCCTTAGCAACTAGGCGTGACTTGTTTGGATGACATTCCTTGACATCAATTTGTTTTCCAAATCCATTTTAGACCAATGGCGTAGACCCTGTTGGTCTTTCAACGATTCCATACTTCAAGGCGTTTGAATTGGTTAAGTTCTTCTTGCATGGATTCAATCCGGTTGTCTTTTGTCATTGCGTCTTTAATGTTTTAGGCTCAGTTAGCGGGGCGGTGAGTGCATAAATGCAATGTTCACCGTCGAGTGAAGGCGTTGTCTCGTAACGGTTGGTTGATTCGGGTTGCCAATAATGTTAGCGGAGGATGGTCTTTTGTCCATCTATGTGTAGAGGTTGATGTTGATATACATTGTGCGGTTACGAGGATTCAAATGGTTTGTGGAAGATTCCGCAACATCGGTGCAGCGATCTCATTAGCAAGCGGGTTGAAGAACGCATTTGGATCAAAATCTGCGGTGGGGTACTTCATTGAGAATATCATCATTGGTTCATCATTGTTGGAGCGGTGTGTTCAAGCTGTTGTGTTGGAGTCAATTGGTGTAGGTGCATCTTCAACGATGGTTGTTGTAGCAGTGTATCGGTATAGGAATATTATCGGGTTGTGCGGTGAGCAATGGGATACACGAGAGCACGTTCATCAATATCGTCACGAGCGGAGGAGCAAATAACCTTTCCATTTGTTGTGAGTTAGTGAGGGCTTTCTTGGTGATGATGGGGTTGAGGAAGTTTAAGCGGTTGTGACGGGTTCTAAGTTGTTATACTCGAAGCCATTTCAGTGAGTTCATCAAAATGAGCATGAATCGTTTCCATTACCTCCTTAGTACGACGATTCAGTTCGGAAACCTTTAGAATTGTCACGATATCAATAAAGACTCAATATCGACTTTTGCTTTGAGCTTTCCAAAATCATCACGATCATTATTCGGATAGCAAAGGGATCCAAATACATGAAAGTGTTTGAGGTTCGGTTTGTAGTTGTGGACAAGCTCAAAGGTGTTTTGTTGTGGCGTTTTGTGATCATAGAGCGGTTTTGAGTATAGCATGCGATGAATCGACTTACGCCCATAAGTAATCTGGAAGTTTAGCATTGATTAACATTGTTCTTGCGACTTCCACTAACGTTCGGTTTAGTCTTTCAACAACTCCGTTTTGTTCGGTGTCCGTGCAATAGATGTTTGATCTTTGAATTCCCACTTTCTCATAAAATTCACGAAGGGTTTTGTTAACAAATTCGGTTCCTTTATGCATCCGAATAATCCGGCGGTGTTGCGGGCTGAACACATATCTTTGTGAGAAGGTGATGATCATTTGTGGAGCTTGGTCTTTGCTACGAAGAAAATAGACCCAAGTCCATCGTGAGTAGTCATCAACAATTACTAAAATGTAGCGTTTGCCGTTGATCGTTTGCACGCATCGGGCCACACAAATCCATGTGAAGAAGATGAAGCACATCTTTGAGGCTGTGTTCCACCTTTGAAGGAAAATGAGCACGAGTGCTTTTCCTTGTTCACATCTTGAGCAAGGTGATCTTTTGAATACTGAATCGTGGGAGTCCTTCAACTAGTTTGTGTCGAGCAAGGTTGGTGATGGTTTGAAAGTTTAGATGTGAGAGCAGCGGTGCCATAGCCAAGATTTTGTTGATGTTGCCTTAGAAAGTAGCGGATGGGAGAGGAAGCAACCATGTCTTGCATAGAGATAGTGTAGAGACTAGAATTACGCGAGCGGACATAAGGTCGTTTCCTTGTAGATCACGAATGAAACAAGTTTTCTCCACGAAAGCAACCTCCAAATCTCCATCACAAAATTGACCTCTTGAAAGCAGTTGTGACCGAGGCCTTCCACATAGTAAACCTGCGATTTCGATGTTCCCATTAACATAATCTCCGTAGCCCATGATGGTGCGAGTGATCGTTCGAATCGGCGGTGCCAATGAACTTTGCAATAAAGTTTGATAACAGTTTAAGGTTGCTGTCATGTGTCGGGAACATCCGCTATCAACAATCGAGAGAATGATCATATCACTGCATTACACACGGGCGACACGGATGGAATAGAAGTAGATGTGGAACCCGAAATGTTAGAGGGTTCCAAAGCGATATATCGATATACACACATTCATAAGTTTAGGAATCCATTTAAATCCTAGTGTGTTATATATCCATTTTGCCATCTATAACTACTCTTTGCTTTAGTCTTAGTGAGCACACTAGGTGGTACAACATTCTTAGGAGGTGAGCGGGAGCTCTTGTGATAGCAATGGTTGCCTTAGAATCTAAAGATGGTGGTTTACCAAGCACTTAGAATGATTAGTGGGCCTAGAGGTATTCCGATTCTTAGGATTCCGTAATCTAGAGATTATAGCTTTAGCAACACATTTGTCATGACAATCGAATTCATACTCTTTTGACATATATCACAAGGTGCATCGGTGAATATCAAAGGTACTCAGCGGTTTAGCATTCGTTACATCACTATTTCTATTACATTTGCGGACGCAACATCTATAGTGGAGGTAACTTGAGTTTTATTGATTCTAGGGTGTTCTTCTACTTTAGCATTCCTTATTGATCTTTTCTTAGGTCGCAACTTCCTATTCTTCGTTTGAGTGCTCTAGGCCGTGAAGTGCGGACGTTTGAAAAAGATGCAACTATTCTGTTTGATGAAACACATTAGCAACTTGTGATTTGGCGATGGGAATTCTAGGTTCACGATTCTTGAGTGTGTTGGTGCTAATCTCTTAATCACGATGGCGGGAGTAGTTCATACTTTCCTAACATTTCCGTAACTTAGAGATGGTGTGAATCGGATCTTGATTTTCGAGCGAATATTACCGGCAAAATTCATGACTTCTCTAGTGTGAGCTAGATAGTGATCAAGTTCATTAGATGCTTCATCTCGAGTCTTTTGAGTAAATCAAATATGACACCATATTCTGTTTAACTTTTAAAAGTTCTTGTTCATATTTTGAGATTTGACTTTTCAAAGACACGTTTTGATCATCCAGTTGCTCAATTTTAGGATCGAAGACTTTGCACTCAATTGAGCGATTTTCTTTTGAAAACTAAGTTGGTGGTTGTGAATATCTTTTCACACCAATGAAGACGACGTTTTGCATTGTAAATTTCCGTGTGTAGCGTTTATTTTCGACTTTTAAAGACTCGATCTGAAGCACATTATCGGTGTTTTCAATGATTACAACAGTTTCAACAATATCGGCAGAGATATGATCGGATGCATATGGCAGCGAATAGAATAGCACAACATTATGGATATCGGCACGGATAACATCTTCCAAGAGTCGATCAACATCTTTTCTCAACGGTTTCTTTTTCCGTTTTGTGTTAGTAATAGATGTTTACATTTTCTCAGCGTTTTCATTACCCAAGTTCCTTATGAAAATCCTTTTCCGAGCAATTGCACAACTTTTCAAGTTTTAACATTAGGTAAAGATTTTTACGAAAATGTCTCTTTGTTCTCGCGCGGAGGCGATTGAAAATGTTCAACTTTGATTTCGGATCGATATTCTATCTCATGTTGTAAAATTTTGAGGTCGCCATGAAAATGTCAAAATATCGAAGAATTTTTCGATTTTCGGGTTGTGAGTTTACTTCGCTAATGGAAGGTAAAGGACCATAAGTTTGTGCAAGGGCTGTTTTGGGATTAACAAGAGACTCGGGTGTTTTGATGATAACCTTGGGTGTGTTTGAAGAATCCGTTGGTGTGTGAAAGTGACCGCGTTTTGTAATTAAAGGTTTGTTGTAAACAACATTTTTAATTTAGATCGACTCTCGTCTTACGCATCTAATTCCTCTTGTGATGGTATTCAACAACACTCATGTGATATTATCAATTTTGTATTGTGCCTTTGGAAACTTGAGAGTTGGTTTGAATGTTTTTGTGAAAGCTTAGGTTTATGTCGACTAGATTTTTCCATATCCATTTGGATTGGGTTTTAAGGTAAACTTTTCAATAGTCATTCTTGATTCACCATGTTTGTAAACAACCGTTTTAAACTCTTTAATTTTGTTTTGCAAACCGAAATTTACGCAAGAAGGTCATCTACCGATTCGTTGAATGCTTTTTGTATCACGGAGAACTGTTTTGACAATTTAACAACTCGACCTTAGCTTTTGATTTTCCAAGGTGAGGCGTTAAGTTGCTTTTTATGTTCATGTTTGAGTTGTTCTAATTCGGACAACAAAGCATTCTTCGAGGCGGCTAGATCACGATCTCTCTCTCTAAATATTTTTCGTTTTGATGAGATTTTGCAAAGCGGCTTCAAAACCTTTTCACTGTTTTCTTGAGTTTTGAAAAAGTTGAGTTGCATTTGTAAACATTCAAAATCCTTGGTTAACAGTGCATTTTACTTTTAAGGACTGATTTAATGCATAACATTCCTCCATTTTGATTTTATGGTCTTGAATTAACAGAGCAAAATCGGATGAGGCAACAGATCATCTTGTTCAGCGTGAGTCTCAACATGATCATTCGTTAGATCCTCAAAATGCGACCACGGAGTCAATTTGATTATCAAAGGGGACCATAAGGTCATCTTGATCGTCAAATGTAACTACTGAGGTTAACTTGAAAATCATCGAAAGAAGATGTAGAAGACTCATTTTGAGCGATCGATCCGTGCGGATTCGAGATATTGGCGGAGATATTAGTTCGAGATATGATGATGGTTTGTTCGGTGCACGAGACAAGCCATCGATGTCATCTACTGGGCTGTATCACTCAAGTGGAGCTCATGCATATTAGCCATCAACATAACGGTGCATTCGCTGCAAGTCCTCCATATCATCATCACGAGTGCGCATACGCCATAAAGCTCATTCTTTATGCGTAAGAGATCCACCGACTTCATCCTTAAGAGCCAAAAGTAAAGCCTCTTTGAAGTAAGCACGCCCTAGTCCTTGGCTTTGGGCATGCATTAGCCAGTGTCCTTCTCATTGCGGTTGTAGCATCTAAGACCATTTAACCGATTACGAGCATTTCCTTGTTCCACCACTTGAGCTCTGTTGTTATTCCTACCCACATTAAACCCTTGACCACCGCCCATCGGCGACCATAATCACGATTACGAACTTCAACCGTCCATTGTTCACATGACTTGAGTCCGTGTGTTAGATGAGGAGCGAATCGATTGTTGGATTTGTTGGTGTAACGGCCAAAAGCATTAGCAATCATCACAAATCCTTGTTGCAATGCTTGAGCGGATCGATTTCCTCGGTAGCTTCAACGACATATGCTTGAGCATTGTTCTTTGTATGGAACCAATTGATTTTGTTGAGGTTGAGGTTGTTCTTTGTGAAGGTGCGTTTGAAGCGATTGGTTGAGTTCTTTGGTTGAGAGGATAATTACATTGAGCATATAAGGCAAGTTGTTGATTGTCCGGTTGTATTTGTTTAGCAATTTGAGCACGGAAAATCCTTTCGATCAACTTCCTTTTCATGAGGCTTCAAGTAATCGTACAACAATCCATAAGTAGAATGATGCATATTCTTAAGCAGCGGAGAAAATGACATACTTCTCCCATTCGGACCAAGACTACTCGGGAACTTAGTATTCACGCAATTCTTGGCATGATGATGTTGTGTTTATCCAAATCATTGATGATATCGAAAAACGATGATGATAGGACTCTAGTGTCTCTCGGGTTCAATCATGAAGTATTCATAAGCCAAGTAAATTTTGGATTCCAAATCCTCGATTGAGTCTGAGATCCTTCCATAAGAAGGCGAATATGATCCCACATTTTTGTGCGATCTTTTGAGCATCAACACTGCGAAGAATTGGGTTTGGTAATCCTAAGAGGATGTATTCCATTGCAAGTTCATCGACTTCATAGTGTAGAAGTTACGTAGCATTAAGATGCTGCTGTGATGAAATGTTGATTTGTTCATCTCTTGGTGGAGCAATGGTTGGATCTCCGGGTACAATGACGGTGGGCATCTCAAAGGACCTTCAAGATAACCTTCTTTAAGAACTTTCCATGTGGCTTCTTTAGATCACAAAACCTAAAGAACCTTATCACCCATTGATCGTAGTTTCTGGAGTGAGCATTGGAGGTCTATCGAGGATCGACTTCATGAATTGATTGTTGGTGCTTAAAGCTTCACACATCTTAGCAAACCAAGTGGGTTCCTTCATAGTTGTCCGTGATGGATGTTGATTGAAATCGGTTGTGTAGGGTTGAACTTGAATGCTTGGTTGTGGTTGAACCATTTGTGGTTGTGGAATTGCACCAAGTTGTGGAGTATGTTCTTGATTAAATTGTTGTTGATAAATGGCTTGTTGTTGATTCCATTGTTGATGTTGTGGAGTTAATTGTTGTTGTTGTTGATTATAAGTGTGAGGAAATAGTTAGAGTATGGTGGTTGAGACATGATGATAAACTTGTGTGGTAAGAATGGATCTTTGTAGTCGAATGAACCTTTGTTGATGAAGTATCCTTAGGCGTAGAAATGACAAGAACCAAGTAGGACTTATCGTAAAACACCAAAAGTTACGGCGTAACAAGAATAGTTCTGCGTGGGATTTAGCTTCTGCGTGGCGGGAAAAAAGACTAATGTTATCGTAAGCGATAAGTTAGGCGTGAAAGTTAGGCGTGGGATTACCTTATCGTGGGACTAAGTCTACGCGTAAGATGAATCTTAAGCGTAATATTTTCTCTGCGTAAGCTTATCTTAAGCGTAAGATTAGGGTTTTATCCCAAGTGATCTTTACACTTCACGGTGCAAAAGATATCCAAAGTCGACGTATTTTCGGACTTATCCAAGTAAGAAAACACGGAATAAACCGAGAAAATTGAAGATCAAACCAAGGATAAAGTTATGCGTAGAATTAGGGTTTTGATACGCGTAGTTCTACTCGTAACTTTGATTCTATCAAATGTGTTTCTAAACCGGTTTTGTGTGTTGAAATAGCTTCAATAACACCAAAATAACACAAAAGTGTGAAACTTGATGATCCAAGCACTTAAAAGCGATTCTGCGTGGGATAACACTTGCGTCAACAACGAGCTTAAAAACAAGGAAAAACACGTAAAGTTCCAAACTTTTGCCAAAACCAATATTTTAACACCTAATAACGTTGAAAGTACAAGAATCTTGGATTCAAAAGTGTAAAAATCGGTTTTAAGCGAACCAAAGATGATGTTATCTTTCTGCGTAAACCCAAACCAAAACTTCAAAACAAGCGAGTACACCCAACTATTTGGCGATTGATACCACTTTGTTAGGTCACTAGTTTTACAACACAAGCTTATAAGAGAAGAGATAAGGCGATTGAACAAGTAAACCAAACACACACACAAGTATACTAGACCGGTTATCGTAGAGTGTAGTGAAAGAAAACTTGAACAACCAACCCTCGAATGAGGGTTTACAATAGTTATATAGGCAAGGAGCTAGGGCAACACTCCTCTCCTTCCCTATTCCTTATTGAGCTTGGGCCTCGACATGGGCCTTCTACATAAGTGGACCTTAAACAAACATAAAGGCGAATAAAGCTACCTATTACATATGAAATATAAATACTTGAAATCTTGTTTAGGAGTGATTCCAACATTTGTTCAGATGTGGTTTGCACTTTGGTGGTGGGATCATAGAATGAAAGAAGCTCATAAAACAGCCCAGCCTAAAGAAGCTATGTAATGATGCACTAAATTACAAACGGATGCACTAAACATTCACGTTGATTCCTGAATATGTCTGACGATGCACTAATCATACTCACTGATGCCCTAATCATTACCCACTGATGCTCTAATCATTACTTATTGATGCACTAATCATACTCACTCATGCTCTAATATGTTCAGTGGTGCACCAAACATACAAACATTTAACCTGATGCGGCAACCACTAACACTGATGCCCTAATCATACTCATTGATGCTCTAATATGTTCAACGACGCACTAAACATATTTTGATGCACTAATCACAAACAGATGCCGTAACAAGTCATTTGATGCCCTAATCATACTAACGGATGCTGTAACAACTAATCACGATGCAATAATCATACAATCATATGTAATTCATGAAAACTTGATGCACTAATTAATCAAACAAATGCTCTAATGATACTCAATGGATGTCATAATGTATCATACGATGCTTTAATCATACACACTTGATGCACTAACGTTTCATGAGATGCCTTAATCATAAACTCTCAATGATTCTAACAGATTCCATAACATTAATTGTTGATGCATTAATCAAACAAAAATGATGAAACAAGTCACGCGATGTCTAATAATACACAATGGATGCATTAATCCATCTCGCGATGCTCTAATCTAACAAAAATATGCACTAAATTAAATTCCTTGTAATCTAACCATCTACACTTGTTTACACAATGTTTATACTGATGCACTTATTCATACAAACAAGTGCTATAACATATTATTTACTCAGATGCACTAAATGTAATTTTAAACATACAAATTCATTAAATGTCATTCCATTCCCCAATAACACTAATTATTTTATAATTTTCACAATGATGCACCAAAATAACATAAAAAATTAAAGTGTGTAATTAAAAACTTACAGTTTTTGTATATCTCTGGCTTGATTTCAATTTTCTTCCGGTGTTCGACGGATGTACGATGGCAAAGATGGAGTGGTGGAGATGATGATAGAACTCACGAAAGTTGAGATGATGACGGTGGAGTGGTGACGGGAATGATGATGGTGGCGATGGAGATGGTGAGAAGCGATTGGTGATGTATGGAGTATGTGGTGGTGCGAAGGTGACGGCAGCAACAGAGGTGGTGATGGTGAGGTGTTTGCGTATATGAATTCTGGATTAAAAAAAGAGTACTCCTTTTTTTGTGTTTTGTTTCTTTTTTAACCCGTAACTTTCAAACGTTTTCATAATCTACCCTATAACTTTTTTCTCACTTTTCTATCTAATTATATTTTTCTAGAACCGGACTCTATATATATATATATATATATATATATATATATATATATATATATATATATATATATATATATATATATATATATATATATATATTAACTTTATAAACCAATTTTAATTAAATTATTTAATTTTAAAAATTATTTTTATTTAATTTAAATAATTTTATTTAATATAGAATTAAAATTAAATAGTTTATATTTATAATTAAATACTTTAATTTAAAATTAAATACATTTATAGAATTAAAAACATTATTTTTCCCCCAATTATTTTCCCCCCATTATTAAAATTAAAGTTTTCCTTATATATCCCGTCAAAACATAAATAACCACAAAACACACGTAATAATAAAATGGTCGATTACACGGGAAAAAGAGTGGTCCACCGGTTTTATCGTCCATATATCTCTTTACTCGAGTTCTTGATACGTATGGGTCGAAATTTATGATGAATATGGTTCTTATAAGAACATAGACCCGATTGATGAGACCGCGATTCGGAATGGTTAAGGAAAGAGCGATTCTCAGAGTGTATTTGGACCGTGGTGATTCTACATTCGGAATGGAGGAGCAAACCCAATCGAAGTCAAGCAATGTGGGAGCGGTTACGTCAAACAAAGGAAAAAGCCTTCGATTACACATTTGATGATGCGGAAATAGGGTAACAAATCTTGAAGCATTGTTTGAACAGATTCGTCAAGCAAAGGAAGGAAAAGATGGTGCGGGTTCTAGCAGAGCGAAGTAGCAGGAAAATAATTGAATGGCGAGTTGTTTTGTTTGATCTGCTTCGCTTTGTTGTCAAGTTGTTTCGCTTTGAGTTGTTTCGTATGTCGTGTGTAGCATATGGTCTATGTCGTGTTGTGTATCATATCGTTTGAGTTGTTTCGTTTGCTTGCCGAGTTGTTTCGTTTGATCTGTTTTGTTTTATTCATGTGTAATTTAGTATTGGAAAAGGGGTGTTTGGAAACCATAATCTTGTTAACTTAGAACATGGTCAAATTGAAAGGTACATAGTAATAAGTGATAGGTTAACTTAGAACATGACCAGCTTTACAAATCCAACATGTGCTTTGATTTATAAAAATACTTGACGGATACATACTACAAGAACAACAACAACAACATCAACATCAACAACAACAACAACAACAACTACGAGAACAACAACTACAACAACAACAACATCAACAACAACAACTACCAGAATAACAACTACATCAACAACAACAACAACTAAAAGAACAACAACAACAACTACGTACAACAGCAACTACAACTACAACTACAAGAACAACAACTACTACTACATACGAAGATTTTCCATGTCACCTAACACTTTAAGTAATGCATCCGACCGACATGCGTGGTCGTCAGGAATCCTTGCCATTTCAAGTTTGGCCAACAACCTTACTCTTGTCTCTAGCACATGTTTTTGTGTTTCCGGCAAGCTTATCCTAAGATCTTTTCATGACAAATGAGCACTCTGTTGGTGCGATTGTTCTTAAGTACTGCCAAATGCATCCTTCCATAAAATATCCGCACCCATTATCTTTTCTCGGTTACATAATAAGAAAATTCTAAGAGATTACAACCCAATTAATTTTATATTTACATAAATAAGAAATGTATGATTGTTCACCTTTGATGAGGACATGAATAATATTGTTGTCCGATGAATATTCTCTATGCGATGTTCTTAATTTTATATTTCCTGCTCCACAAGAACACATAAAAGGATTAAATGGCTCCATCTCAGGTTTTGAAATTTGTGTGAATATAAGAGGTTGTGAGGTTGAGTGGTTTTGAGGATAAGATCTGGTGGCTTTTGGTGGGATAAGATCTCAAGTTTTCTTTATGTGATATATAGAGCAGATCTAAGATTTTGGTGAGAAGTTTTGGCGCCAGCATTTTTGGAGGGAAGTTTTGGTTGGATGTTTTGATGAGATAAAGAGTTATAGACTACCCAGTTTTGATGATATCACCTTGACTTGTTAGTATAACGATATTATCTTTACTCATTCGTTTAACATTGTCATGTATAACGATATCACCTAGACTTGTTAGTGTTACATATCATGTATCACGATACTATCTCGATTTATATAAAAAAAATTATAATTAACTTTAAATCATTTTCAATCAATTTAATTATTTTTAATTTATTTAAACTTTTTATAACTAATTTAATTAATTTTAAAATTATTAAAAATTTTATAATAAATTTAATTTATTTAGTATTCATTAAATATTCTAAACACATTTTAATATACAAAAGATAAAGAAAAACAAATAAAAAAACAAAAAATGACGACATTTGTCGTACCTTTTTTTTTACCAAAATTTTCCCTGAAAAATCAAACAACGCGCCAAATATTTTGGTAAAAACAAAATGTCATCCCTTTTTGGTCGTCCCATTTTTACATCAATAATTGACATATATGCTTCTCTTTCTCTCTCAACACTTAGAACAAAAAAACCAAACCCCTCGTTAAAACATCAAAAAAATCAGTAAAATTCCAAAAAAAAAACTCTATTTTCTTCAATTCGACATCACCAAAACACCACTATCACTCGTAACCATCAATTACACACGCACCACAGTGCACAATTTGTATAATTTTTGTTATTTTGTTTTGTTTAAAGGTTTTTTTTTTGTTAAAATTTTGTTTGTTAATTTAATTTCTTTAATTATGGTTTGTTTACAATGGTTTTATGTTGTGTTTGTGTTGGTTAGATGGTCCACCGCAGCAGCTCACCACCACCGTGAACCACGTAGCCGTGAACCACCACCAACAACCGCAGTTGCAGCTCCCACCACCACCACCTTTTGTGTTGGTTAGTGACTTTTTTTTAATTTTGTTAATGTTTTTGAGTACGACAATGTCGTCCTAAAAAATTTTATTAATTAATTTGGTACGACAATGTGTTTTGGGACGACAATAGTTTGTTTAATTATGGTTTTATGTGTAGTGTTTGGGATGGTACCGGACCGTCGAGTGTTTGGGACAATGGGACAAATGGTCAGTCGGGTCGAGCGACCACCTCTTTTCTCTTTCTTTTCTTCACTTCCTGTATTTCAAATTAAAATAGGTATATATATATATATATATATATATATATATATATATATATATATATATATATATATATATATATATATATATATATATATATATATATATATATATATATATACTTGTTATTAATTGTTACTTATAAACTTAAAGTGTTATTACTTGTTATATATATACTTTTATTACTTGTTATTAATTGTTACTTATAAACTCAAAGTGACCGTGTTAAAATGAAAATGATATGTGATATATGAAAAAATGTCATGTGATATGTTATGTAATTGTCGATAATGAAAATGATACTTTGGTTAGTAATATTGTGATTGTTAAACTTGTGTTACTGGTTTTTGGATTTTACTGGTTTTTGGATTTTACTGTTTTTAGGATTTTAGTGATTAATTTTGGAAATTCCCCATCCGAAGTTAATCATCCTATAGAAAACCTGTCCGAAATTAATTTCGGAAAGTCCCTGTTGGGATCGCTTTTGAATGTTTTGTCTCATTTAGATATGGATGCATATAACTGCTTTTACTATTTGAGAGAATTGACAAGATTTCCTTTCACTCCTACGAATATGTCTTTAATGCACATATTTGGGGAGTTGAGGGAAATGTCATTAATTTTTTTCAAATAGTAAATTAGTTATACGCATTCATATATGAGACGGCACATTCAAAGAGTGGGTTAGGATTGCCTTCCAAAGTTGCACTAGGTAAACAGAACAACTCATAATTACGCCTTTTCATGTTTGAATATGTATGTATATGTACAAATTAATTTTTTTGAATATGTTTTTTTACAACGCAGTCATGACAATTGATAAGAGTTGGACCACTGTATCCAACCGTAATTCCCCTGAATTTTTAAATGGTCTTTTTGCATTCATCGCGCATTGTAAGCCATTGGTAAACCCCATTACAAAAATGATTCATTGCCCATGTGTTTGTTGTGGTAACGCTCCAACTAAATTGGGTACGCTCAAAACTCTTGAGTCACACATATCTAAATACGGGTTTGACACACTTTATACCCCTTGGAAATATCACGGTGAACCACTTCCTCCACCCGTAGTACACAACACACCACAACCACCTTCACCTGAACACATGAACATAGATGCATTCTTCCAAGATATTTACGCTAATAATGTCCCAACTCCACCATCTCAAACAACAGCTTTCAACCAGATCAAACAACGGGTCCTCAACCACTCAAACCAAAGGATCATAACATTACTAACAAGTACGAAGAGTTACTTGCTAGGTCCACCCAAAAGTTGTACCCGGTTGTGATATGACTACATTGGGCTTTACGCCGAGCTTTCGCATCAAGGTCTTACATAAAATAACGATGTCGGGTTTAACAAGATTCTAGCTCTTTTGCAAAAGGCATGTCCCCTAGTAAAGGATTCAATTTCCCACCATTATACTATGAAATCAAGAAGACATATCGTTAGGAATTAGAAATTCCTGTATTAAAGAGTCGGTCACCTCAAGTATATGTAATCGTTAAAGCTCGTAGTCGTAGTTCTTTTAAGTTAAGTAGTAATTTAGTTAAGTAACACCGTGGAGGACTTGACGGGTCTTTACCCACCTGTATGCACGATCCACACCCAAAGTGTGGCGAGTTATGTAAGACTATAAATACTCTACCTTCCAAGGTAGAGAGTTGGAGCTCATAATAATATCTTTCACTTTCTCTCACTAAGTTCCTAAACCTCTAACTTTCTCTCTAGAATTCCATCTTATTCGCCACTTTGTGTTATGGTTTGATGTATGTGAAAAGTTATATCTTACAATTGGTATCAAGAGCCATGGTTAGATCATATCTTGCACATCTTTGGATTTATAGTGGTTTTAGGTGGTTTTGAGTTTGAAAAGTTTAGTGGTTTTTGCATCATTTGGTTGATTTCTTGTGTTAAAGTTTGAATTTTGTTGGTACTTTTATGTTTAGAATCATCTAAAGTGTTTAGGTTTTCATTTGGTAAGCTTGAATCATCTTGGTTGGGTTGTTTTGGATTGAAAAGTGAAGGTTATTTGGTTTTCAACCCAGCGACTTAGCTCTCGGACTTGTTTTCTTGGTAGCGACTTACTCACGCTTTGTAGCGACTTACGCTATAAAAGCTAGCGAGTTAGAGCTAGCGAGTTAAAGCACAAGTAGTGGAATCTCCACCACGGTTAGCGACTGTGGTAGCGACTTAGTCCAGAGCGAGTTGCTCTTTAGCGACTTGCATATCTAGCGACTTGTGTAGCGTAATCATCGCACAAATTTGGCTAGCGACTTAGTCTCCAGCGAGTTACTACTTAGCGACTTGCTTTTCCATTGGCGACTGGGACTCCCAGCGACTTAGACGTGTAGCTTAATTAAGGGTTAGCGACTTAGTGCACTAATTTCAGCGACTTAGTGCATTATTTGCAGCGAGTTAAGACGTTATCATCTAGCAACTTGAGTGATTGTTTACGGTTTTCTTTGATTTAGTAAAACCGTGAAAGAATCTATTTCCGGTTTAATCATAGAGTTATAAAATCCGTATAATCTGTTAACATGTCTACCAACATTCCTACTGCTCCCACCGTATCTCCATCGCTGTCGAGGATGTTCAAGCCACCGGCTCGATACTCGCCCACCAATGCTTGATGAATCGACTACGATTCTTGGGCTCAACGAATCGATTGTATTGCCTTGGAAAGGAAAATGGTGTAAACATTCTCAAATCCATTGATGAAGGACCATATCGGGTTGAAACGACTAGAGACATACTTGATACTAATGAAGATGGTATTCTGCTCACGGAATGGACGCACCTAAGATGTACAATGAGCTTGATAATGAGGAGAAAAGAGATTCGATGCGGATATCGTGGCTTCAAACATTGTTCTTCAAGGTCTTCCTAAAGACATCTACAAGTCGATCAATCATAACACCGATGCAAAGGTCGTTTGGGATAACGTTAAGATGCTTCTCTCGGTTCGTAATTAACTATGGAAGATGTGGAATCCCAACCTATGATGAATTTGAGCACTTCAAGATGAAACCGATGAGAGTGTCTATGAGTATTATGTGAGATTTCATAAGTTAGTGAATGACATGAGGAACATCAAGATGACTATGCCTAACATTCCGCTTGAACTCAAAGTTTGTGAACAACATGAATCCCGAATGGCACAAGTTTGTTACATCCGTGAAACTCACTAAAGGATTGAAGCATACAAACTATGAGCAACTCTATGCCTTCCTCCTTCGAATGAGAGACATGCTATGTTTGAAAAGTTGATTCTCAATCGCCAAAACCAACCAGGGTGAGACAAGTTCGCCTAATGACTCAACAAATTTTCTACTCAAACATTGGAATCACAACCAAAGCATCACAAGTCATACCCTTGGGTAATGGTAATCACAAACTCATCCTCGATCCTCGCTCAAACAAGTCGATCTTTGATGCACACATGGGTAACAT
Organism: Chrysanthemum lavandulifolium; assembly: GCA_022545495.1. Taxonomy (NCBI): domain Eukaryota; kingdom Viridiplantae; phylum Streptophyta; class Magnoliopsida; order Asterales; family Asteraceae; genus Chrysanthemum; species Chrysanthemum lavandulifolium. Next base: position 32,693,722 of record CM040241.1, on the reverse strand, counting down.
CATTAATCAACTTGCTCTTCTCATTAGTCAAAACATGAATTCTCTCCCACAAACCAACAACAACCTCGAATCGCATCTAACCCACATAATCAAGCCATCGTTAAAGATGGAAGGATCGTGGTGCAACCGGTTCAGAAAGACAAGATGATCGTGGAAGGGTGGTGTTGGTAGAGGATATGCTGCAACCGTAATCGAGGAAGAAATGGTAACCAAGGTCAAGCTAAGACAATCAAATGCTACAACCGTGGTGGTGAAGGACACATTGCAAGGAACCGCACATCTCCAAAGCGCCCACGCATCGCCGACATTTCGAGATAAGATGTTGCCGGCACAAGCTCGGGACAATGGTGTCAAGTTGGATGAAGAGGAATTGTTGCTTGCCGAGGGCAATGCCAAGACCTATGATGCGATGTGGATGAGCATCCTGCTCAGAGATAGGTCACAATCATCGAACGCCTTCAAGTCGCCGATCGTGATGCATACGATTCTGATGTAGATGATGGACCTCACGCACACACAATCTTTATGGCTAGCATCTCTCCAATGGCTTCTCCCAAGATCTCTTCTTCACCACAAGCTGGCCCATCCAAGGACAAACTCATCTCTGAGGTATTAAAGCTATATGATGATGTCGATGTGCAATGATGCATGACAAAGTACAACCAACCGAAACTTTTGAATCAAATATTGAAAATACGGGTAATATCAATATTGTCCCATATGATCAATACGTGAAACAAAGTGAAAGTGAAGTTGTACCTAGTGATGCATCTTCCGCAACAACAATGTCTATGTCTTTGATGAATTCAACGCATGTGCTCCCCGATGATTCCATTATCTCCGAACTAAATGCCTATAAGGAACGTGTTGCCATTTATGAACAACGTGCAAAATTTGAGTTGACCACCGTGAGCGGTGAAATGGATGACCAAGTACGTGCAAGAATTAGAAAAAGTAATTTTAGAGAAGAAGTATTGAAACAAGAATTAAATTCTTTGCAAGAAAAACTTTCTAAAACAAATTTAAGCAAAACAAGAACTTCAAGAAAACGTGAAAATGCTTAAGCAAGAATTTAATGCAAAAGAATCAAAGCTCTTGAGAGATTTTTCTAATCTGAAAACTTTGAAAACAAACTTGAAAACAAGTTGTACATACAAGGAAATACCATTCGATCGCTTCACATGGTCACCAAACATCGGGTCTTAAGCGATAAGCATAGCATTCCCCTTGTTGAGGAACCAAACCAGAGGTAATCAAAAGGCTAGAAATGCTCATAAGGTGATTTATGATGGTAATGAAATTCTTAAGCCTAGGCGTAAACCTAGTTGCGCTGAGTGCACCGAGGAAGACAAGAAATCGATGAAGTCACTAGGAAAGGATGAACAAAAACTAGATGACCCCAAATGCAAAGAGAAAACATAAACATCACCCTCATGATTATAAGAAGGAAAACTGGATTGCATTAAACAAGTTTAAACCTCGACTTTGTTGACTCGAACAAGTCTTCGAAAATGGATTTAGATAAGCGAAGTCGAAAATATTGTAGAAACAAATCCTCCCTTTGGAAAATGCCTAAAGCTACCGTGGTATCCTCCTAACACACCAATGCATCTTGTTCCTAGAACAATTGCCACTAAAAGCAATATCTTAATTAGCCAATACGTTATTTTTCAACTATTTGTTGATTTTGAGAAAACTTGCAAGAAAAGGATCACACCCAATCGGCATAACTCAAGGAGAAAGGGTTTTGAACAAATGAAAGAATGTTATTTAACTGAGGTCATGCCTTTCTTTAAACTTTTAAAGGATCACTTTGAGAGTCTTAAAAGGGATAGAAATGTACATTAAGGAATGGAAAAGGAATTTGATGCAATAATAGTTGAAATTAGTGATTATGAGCGTGCATTAAAATATAATGAGATCGAGAGAAGAACCTACATACATTGAATGAGAATCTTATTATCGAATGTGTTGCTCAAGATGTCTTTTTCATCGCTCAAATTGCTCTATTAATGCTTCCAAATTTCATGAACTATCTGTGCCCTCGAAAGTCTCCCATGATCGTGTCATTGAGCTTGAAAAACTAATTCTAAACTTAATGAGAAAATTGAACCGGATGATCATGACAATTTGGTTAAACATTTTTCTAAACTAGAAGTTGAGTATTTTAATCTACAACTAAAATATCAACATCTCAAAGAAAATGTCAAAACTTCAAATTTCAAGACATCTTCGATGTTCCGTAGTTTGATGCGCTTTTTCAAATAAACAAACGAGATGAACAGATTCATGCTCGGTGTAACACGATCGTAAAGTTGAAAGTCCAAATCTCTCAATTAAAGGGTCAAACGAACAATGTGACAGTTCCCAAATGCCTCCTTCTTTAGATTCTCGAAATTCTCAAACGTTTCATCTTCAAAACCTAGTAAATGCTTTACAAAAGGAAAACGAAAGTTTCCTAGAAGAGAATGAAAAGGTTAAACGTCATTTCAATGAGTTGTTTGAATCAATTAAAGTCACTCAGAATAAAAAACAACGAACAAATAACTTCATTGCAAAAGGAAATTGAGAATCAAGAGTCGTAAAAGGAAAATGCCAATGATCAATGCGGAGAATGTTGTATCTAAGGTTCACTCGTAATAAATCCGCTTTATCTCGTGACATATGTCCCCTCACCTAAGGAACAACAAACTTGCTATTCAAACATATTTCTCATCCCTTAAGGATTGCTTAGAATGCTGCGTGAGATTGTTGAAGAGGATAAGCTAGAGAAACCTCATGATAATGCAATTGGACATGCATGCTTATATGCCAAACGATCCCAAGAAATCTTAGAATGTTTGATCACTATATGCCCAAAGACATTAGGGAGAGAGTTAACCCCTTGATTCCATGCTCAATGCCTAAGGCCAAACAGACATGCACTCGATTCCCAATGGTTTGAATGTGAGGAGTAGTGTTCCAGGTGAGTAGGTCGATTTAGATCCGTCAATGCTAGGAAAGTGAACTCAAATGTGCCTTCTAGGAATACTAATGACAGTACCTCTAGTGTTATGAAAGTGAACCTTAGTGCACCGCATGTAGTTTCGATCCCAAAGACATCTAAACAGTGTGGTGCAAAGAGTAGTAAAACAAACTAATGTTCCCATTCCCTCTACAGAGTAATCGTGACATTAAAGGGAGCAACAAAGTCTCAAGACAATACAAGGAATGATAGGACCTCTCAAGCTAAGAATGTGCACCGGGAGAGAGTAGAAGAACAATCTAGGAACCTTAAGTTTGAATCGAATAAAACGAATCGTGTTGATTCTAGTATTTGCCATAGGCGCATCAGAATTAATTCAATTCGATACTATTTGCAAACCTTGTAATCGATGATTGCTTGAATTATGTTTCTAATCATGAATGTGATGTTAATGTTTTGTCTAATGATGTTAATTGTCAAGTTAATGTTGTTAATGCTAAAATTCATGCTAAAAAGGCTAAAAGGCAAAAGCGAAAGAGAGTTAGAAAACAATGGAAACCCACAGAAGAACATTCAAGAATAGGCTTTATTGGATACACATTGGTCATAAGACTAATCGATAATGCCCACTAGAAAATGGATGCCTACCGGTAGAACTATTCCCTTAAGAAGTGGTCACATCAGAATAGGGCTAATACAAACACTAGTACCGCATCTATTCACAATGATTCCACTACTTCACCGTCTGATATGAATGCTTCTATTTCGATGCGGGTGGTCCAACTGCTGTTACTAACCAAATGGAACCCATTCTTGCATGGGGATCCCAAATATCCGCTTATCCATTCTTGTCTCGTGTTCAACTGCAGATCGCTCAAATCGCTCGTGGTACCGGACTCAGTTGTTCCAAGCATATGACCGAGACCGTCACGGCTCATGAACTTCGTGAGCAAATTCATCGGATCGTTAGATTTGGTAATGATCATTTCGAATGCTATATGGGTTATGGAGATTATGTTGTTGGTGATAGTGTCATCTCCAGAGTGTATTATGTGGAAGGTTTAGGTCATAATCTGCTCTCTCGCTGGTCAATTACGTGATTCGATCTAGAAGTAGCCTTCAAAACATACCGCTTTGTTAGAGATCTTAATGGAAAGGAACCGCTGAAAGGAACTCGTGGCTCAAACCTTTACACTATCTCTATCGATGACATGATGAGAGCTTCACCAATCGCTTGTTATCAAAGGCTTCTAAAACAAAGTCATGGTTATGGCATCGCTCCTCAATCACTTGAACTTCGCACCATCAACGATCTTCCGTAAAGGACTTAGTTGTAGGTCTACCTAGACTAAAGTATGAAAAGGATCATCTTTGTTCAAAGATGTCAATTGGGAAAAAGCAAGTATGCCCATAAACCCAAACCTACTAACTCGTCACGTAAGTTCTTCATATGATTCATATGGATTTATGTGACCAATGAGGGTGCGAAATATCTTTGGGAAGAAATATGTGTTAGTTGTGGTTGATGATTATTCTAGATTCACCGGGTCAAGTTCTTAAGGACAAAGGATGAAACTCGATATCATCATCAAACTCATCAAACAACGCAGAGTTAGACTAAACAAAACTGCTGAATTATCGTAATGTATAATGGAACCGAGTTTGTCAACAAACAACTTAGTGAATTCTATGAAAGCATTGGAATCACCATCAAAGAAGTGTTCCACGAACCCCTCAATGTAATCGGTGTAGTTGAAAGACGAAATCGTACTTTGTTGAAGTCGCTAGAACAATGCCGATTTACTCAAAGGTTCCAATGTTTCTCCTGGTCAAGCAATGCCACCGCATGTTTCACACAAAATCGTTCCCTCGATTCACACCATTCATGGAAAAACTCCATATGAACTTGTCCACAACAGAAACCTAATTTATCTTTCCTTCGTGTGTTTGGTGCCTTGTGCTATCCAACTAATGAAGGTCAAGACTGGGCAAACTTAGGGCTAAAGTCGACATTGGAGTATTTGTAGGATATGCACCAAACAAAAGGGATACCGAATCTACAACAAAAGAACCCGAAATATCATGGAAACAATTCACGTTACGCTCGATGAGTCGACCGTCAAATGGCTCTGGACACTCCACCAGACCCGCGACTTCATAAAGTCCTATTGGTTCATCCCTTGTTCCAAACTCCTCTCAAGAAACACCATATGTACCTCCATCAAGATGATGTAAAGAAATTGTTTGATCCAATGTTTGATGAACTGTGATGAGTCTACTACTAATGAGGTGCGATCCCACAACAGAGGATGCTCGATTCCGATGAATGAAGTCAATCCATCGCCCAATATTTGTAAGTCAAGAAGCACCGTCACGATCCTTCAGCCTCATCAACAAATCATCACTCTTCAAATGTACATCATGGAAATGTTTCGCATCAATGATGAAGTTAATCCCTATGACTCTCAAGATGCTCCATTTGAAAACATATTTGCTACTCCGAATCATCAATGAGAACCATCTTCTTCGTGAGACATCGACTCACCTACCTCGCCTCAACAAATGCCACATGAACACCTCGTAAAATGGACTCACGATCATCCATTAGACAACATCATTGGAAATCCTCTCGTCTCAGATCAACCCGGAAGCAACTCGCAACCGATGCCTTATGGTGCTTCTTCAACTCCGCACTATCTAAGATCGAACCAAAAGATGTTAAACCGCTATGAATGAAGATAGGCGGTTCAATGCTATGCAAGATGAAATTCATGAGTTTGATCGTCTTGATGTACGGGAGTTAGTACTGCTCCAGTTGTGCTATGATTATAGCTCTAAAATGGATCTTCAAGGTAAAACTTGATGAGCATGGTGATGTGTTGAAGAACAAGGCTCGATTAGTTGCTAAAGGATATCGTCAAGAGGAGGGTATAGACTTTGAAGAATCTTTTGCTCCAGCTTGCTCGAATCGAGGCAATCAAATCTTTACGCTAATCTTGCTAGTAAGAACATGGTAGTTTATCGATGGATGTAAAGACGGCATTTCTAAACGGAGATCTTAAAGAAGTCGCTCACGCCGGCCAACCCGAAGGATTTGTGAATCAAGAACACCCTACTCACGCTTATCGTCTCAAGAAGGCTCTTTACGGCTTAAAGCAAGCTCCAAGGGCATGGTATGATACATCATCAAAGTTTCTTCTATCAACCGGATTCATCAAAGGAGCGATGATCCTACATTGTTCACCGTAGTCGTGCAAACATTTGATTCATGTTCAAATTTATGTTGATGATATTATTTTGCCTCGACCGACCCAATGGAATGTGATCGCTTTTCAAATGAAATGAGTTCAAAGTTTCAAATGTCTATGATGGGACAAATGTCATTTTTCTTGGGATTACAAATTTCACAAAGTCCCGGAGGCATTTTCATAAATCAATCTAAATATGCAACAGAGATTTTAAAGAAATTTGGATTTGATTCAAGTGACCGCTGACACCCCCATGATTGACCGAACCAAACTAGATGAGGACCTCTCGTGGATCATGATCGACCAAACGAAATATAGGAGTATGATTGATCCTCGATGTATCTCACCGCTAGTAGACCGTACATCTTATTCTCTCGTGCATGTGTGCTAGATACCGTGCTAAGCCTACTAAAAGCACCTAGAAGCGAGAACGGGTCTTTCGGTATTCCAAGGAACCATCAATATGGGACTATGGTACCAAGGACACCGTATGTCACTAACGGCCTATGCGGATGCCGATCATGCGAGTTGTCAAGATACACGTCGGCACGCCGGAGGTGCTCGCTTTTTGGGTGATAAGCTTGTGAGTCGGTCTTCAAAGAAGCAAATGAGTACTTCTATTTCCTCTACAGAGGCTGAATACATAGCCATGTCATCTTGTTGTGCTCAAATCTTATGGATGAGATCTCAATTATCCGACTATGGCTTTGAATTCAACAAAATCCTCCGATCGTGATAATAAAAGTGCTATTGCTCTCATGCAACAACGCTCAACACTCTAGAGCAAAGCATATCGACATTCGACATCATTTCATCGAGGAACAGTGGAAAAGGTGTGGTGGAACTATATTTTGTGAGGTCCGAATATCGCTAGCGGACATCTTCACCAAAGCTCTTCCAAGAGAACGCTTTGAGTTTATTCTTCCACGCCTTGGTTTGAAAAGCCTTCAACCGTAATCCTCAAACGCCTTCGTGAGGAAGACGAGGAGTAAAGGTCTATCTTCATCTATCTCTTGTAAATAATTTTGAAAAGCAAAATACAAAATTATAAAACCTTCAAAATCAAATAGAAAATATAAAACTTTCAAAATCCATAAAAATTTGAAAAATTCAAAATCTTTAAAAAAAAAAAAAAAAAAAAAATATATATATTGTCATTTTGTCATGTTTCTCTCAATTCGATTATATCTACGGTTTTTGTCTTTGTCATTCAAAGAATGACACGGACTTTAGATGTTGTTCAATTTAAAAAAAAAAAAAAAAAAAAAAAATTATTTTGGGAGAAAGAGAAATGGTTTATTGTCATTTTCGTGCAATAACCCGTTTTAAAAGAAAGAACAGAGCCATGTTTCACCATGTTTTCAAATTCCATGCTCGATTCTATAAACATTTATCCGTAAAACCAAATGCTTTGAAAAATAACTCAAACTCTATTTTTGATAATCATCAAAACTTATTTGTCAAAATCTTATCTCTCAATCAACAACCTACGCCATTGATTGAGGGGAGAATGATTTCAATTAAATTAAAAAGTTATTTGGCATTAAAATTGTTTTCAAAAGATATACATGCATGTTTTATAAATGGAGTTTAAAGTCTCAAAATCCGATCCGTGTCGCTTAAAACACTTTCACAATCAAGTCACAATTCTCCTTAAAGCTTTCAAAATCAATTTAAATTATACGAGATCACAAATTTCAAATGATTTGATAATTGTGATCGGGGAGAATGTGTGATTTAAATTGATTTAAACCGATAATTAGGTAAATGGTTATAATAGGATGTACATGCTATCCCGCCCACATGTGACAAACGATTTCAATTTTTCATCGTGAATACTTTTACATGTGACAAACGATTTCAATTTTTCAATGCACATGTTGAGGGGGAGAATCTATCTTAAAACCTTTGATTTAAAACGTGATCATTTATCCCAATGTGCAGGCTCCTTCTAGTATGTGCAAAACTCTTTTCAAACCTCGAGGCACATATTGAGGGGGAGCAAATTTATGGAAACCTCATCCTTCCCGGAATTGCTATATCTACTTGATTTGTTGAGGAAGTGATGTTGATATCTTTAGAAAATGGTAATCAAAAGAAGTTAATTCTTTCTTACGCCTCCGTGTGCAAAACATTTTCAATACTTGATGCACATGTTGAGGGAGTTCTCGTTTAAAATATCAAAAACAATTCAGTACAAAATGCTTTGATAATATATCACAAGTATCTCGAATTGATTTTCAAATGGTTTTCAATTGATCCTATGGCGATGAACAATACCAAATAGACCGACCAACTCTACTTTATGTACGGTGATATAAGGATGATAAGGTTAGGTATTGGTTCCCATGATCCGCCGTAACCGGAGGGATCTACCAGGACAATCCACTAGTTAGTGTAGAAGTCCTTAGGTATGATGATAAAAGGAGAAAATGAGATATGGGAAGAGTGCGACTAAGACCGAGCTAGTCTCGAATAAACCCAACAAGGTTCTAGCTAGGAAGTCTCGGTAAGCAATCAAGGGGTTCAAGAATTAAAAGAATTAAATGTAAAAGGGTGAAAACAAATAGCCTCCATTTATTCAACCTTAGGGCGTAAACCGGGTTCAATTCATATGCTACGATGGTAACATCGGTATTGAAGACAAGACGTCATGGACCCAAAGGACGCATCGCACTTCAACTTCCCAAACCACTCAAGTTCCTCTTAAAAGGACTTGTTTCATTCTCACGGGAACCGACATTATCTATCGACTTTCTCTTAGAGATGGTTGATATTGAAGAAGGAGACCTCTCCCTAGTCTCCGCTATAGGATCCAAATATGCACAAATTAAGTCTAGAGCCACGAGATCATCAATAAATCTCATTAGGACACTTTCAATGAAGACTCTCTGCTTCACACAATGGAAAGAGAGATTATATCTTGAGTCCTACGCATTATCCTTGTGGTATTGCCGTAACATTTGAGTGATGTGTTTATACATTCACAATGAAGATGGAAACCTTCGAGCCAACATCAAACAAGCTCCCTGGTAGGTGGCATGTGAGATCTATTTTATAGATCAACCATGTGACAACCGAATGAAACAATGGGCGATTCAATCTTCGAATCAAACCGGTTCGTGTTAGGATTGACGGATACCTTTGAAAACCGGTCTTTGTGCTTGTAAACTCTTTTCTTTAGCACATCGACCGTGTACTCATTTTTCAAACCAAAAGGTATTTTTATGATTGATAATTGATTTTCAATAAAACCTTCGTTGTAATCGCCAAAACAATTTCTAGTGAGCAATACACGATTGTTTTCAAATCTCTTTTCATCAATCGCTGGACTTAATGTTCACGGTTCACTCACTCCGTGTTGTCTTCTTTGAGATGTTCCGGTTTGAGAACAAATAGAACACCGCGAAACCCCTGTCAAGGAGATTCTTAGAATCCCACCGATCGTAAGATTTGTATCGATCAACGGGAACCGCGGGCAGTACTCAATTCAACGAAAGTGATCAAAGACACTTTCACGCGATTTGTTGCTAATCAGGGTCGATTAGGCACTACTCCGTGGCATTTTCCAAAGATCAAGCCGCTTTTTAAGGAAGAATTCATTCGCAATCATCATTATTATTAGCTCTACATCAAGTAATTTGTATCAAACATTAAGTTCAATTCAATTCATGATTTATTCATTTTTGTTGGTATGATTTACTATATGTTTGGCTAAGCACCTCTTGGTGTTGGCCTAGTTATGATTCTTTAATTGTTTTGTTTGCGTTTATATTACTTCTGCATAATTATTTCTAAGTGTATGCATGCATAGTTTATTGGTAGCTACCTTTAGTTCGGTAGTTTTGAATGGCGGTAGAGGCCAATTGCCTAGGAAATATGACCAACTGACCCTAGGTAAGCGGACTGAGGCGGGAAGGGTAAGATATGACCAACTGACGACCCTTTCTACTTGTGCGATTTGACTAAGTGATCACCTATCGTTTGGATGAACTTAAGAATTAGGGGGTGAGTTTCTTAGTTCCTAACGGCCGGGAACTCACTATTATAAATCTAACATGTAGCGGTACTTAATGACTTGGCAGGGACCAGGAACAACATGACTTATGAGGGACACCCGACTTCTCCCTGTGGTGGCATCTTTGCCGATAGGTTAGAAATGAATTGACCAAATGTTGTCCTCTCGACTTTGACCCCACCAAGTAATTGGAAGTAAGTAGACGTGACATAACTAGCTAGGAGGAATAACTAGATTAGCACCACTCTCCTTCATTGATCACAACTCTTGCCTTTTTACATTTTCTTGTCTTATTAATTAATTTATTATTTCAATCTTAAAAGCAATTAAAATCGTGACATAGACTTAAGTTAATTTCCGATCCACGTAGCTCTTGGGACGACCTCGGTTTTACCGAATACTACACTACACACGACCGGTGCAGTGCTGTTAGTGCATTAGGGTGAACCATAGGTATAACGAGACTTTATAAATATTAAAACACAGTCGGTAAAACCGCATCAAGTTTTTGGCGTCACTGGGAGCTATATAGGATTTTAATTTAAGTTTTTGTTTTATAGTTTTAGTTTCTTTTATTTTTGTTTTTAGTTTTCTTTTCCTCTTCTTTTCTGTTTTTGTTTGTTTGTGATATTTCAGGATATGGAAAATTCAGATTTTGACATGCTCACTATGGAAGAATATATTGCTTTGACTCAAGATAACCAAAGATCGGGCGTGGTATGCCCCGAATTGAGTGATAACATCAGTTTTGAGATCAGCTGCCAGTTCATGAGGGAACTTAGACAAAAGCTGTAACACCCCCAAATTTGGTTTAGCGGAAGCATACGTGTCATTTGGGAGCGTTACGAAATTGGTGAATCATAACACAAACAATAAAGAACGGAATACATATTCCATTTAATTTCATAAAATATTTTAAAACATTATCTTACAACATTGTTTAGATAAATGGGCACATCCCATGAATTTTAGTGGTCCCAATATAAAACATCGTTATTGTGTAAAAACACTTCTTTAGAAATTACTACGACCATTTATCCGCCTCTTGCCTTGCATCCATGATCACTACTAAGCACCTGAGAAAATATGCTAAAAAGGTCAGCTAAAAGCTGGTGAGTTCATAGGTTTAAGTTAAAATAGTAAGTTTGGACCATAAGCAAAGTCATATAATCATTACAACGAATATAATGATATATGGATGAATGTCTATTACGTTAGCTCTAAGTTCATGCAACCGATACTACGACGGTTTACGTATGCTAAAAGATGTCATACACTATAGGGGCCCATAGCAGTGTTTTGTCCCTCAACACTCGATTCGACATGATATCGTTTCGCCTTGGCCTAAGCATGGCCAACCGAACGGATGAGTCACCCTCAATAGATCTATTTATAACATTCGCGTTTCCCAATGGGGAATTGACGGTTCATGAAAAAGGGCATTCTCTAGGGACATAAGGGCTTAGGCTAAACCACGTAATAGTAATCATGTAATAGTTTAGGTCCATAAAAAGTTTTGCATATTTCTCACCCCAAAATGTATAAAACAATTTACCAAGTAAAAGAGGGGCTATGAAACTCACCTTAGCAAATGTGCAATCCTAGAGTGGGATTAGTGATTGTTGTGAAGCGGCACAGACACGCGACCTAGATAAGGAGGGCAATGATTTAGTTCATTGTTTTAAGTATTGCTTACTCAAAATAGTTTAATTGTATTAAAACTAAACTTTAGTTTGTAAAAGTTATAAAAATGATTTTACTAGTAAGTATATGAAATATATATACTTTTCATGTAGACACTATAATATGATTTTGAGATTCAAGTTTTGATTTGAAAAATAATTATAACATTCCACTAGTAAGTATACAAACGTGTATATACTTATTCAAAGTTGACACAATTGGATTTGTCAAAAGCAATTATTAGTTTGTTTATTTTCTAATTTGTATTTAGAAAATACTTGAGTTAAGTTTGAAGACTTTTAAATTTAATAAAAGATGAAATGATATAATGGTATCTCTTTATTGATCACAACTTGTTCTTAATATATAATCCTTTACGTGAGATTTTCTTGACATATATTTGTTTACTTATTGTCGTTAAACATTGTTGTAGACATTATTAAGTGTAGCATGTTCTAAGGCACTCGTTGTTGCATAAAATAACTTTGCACTTGTTTACTTGTTATCTTATATACGTATATGAGGTAGGAGGGTTCGGATGAGTGACTAATAATTTGGGTTTTATGGTTGATTTCTAGTTTCATGTTACATCGTTTTATTTTGTAAACTCGTTTAATACCATAAATCGAATACCACAACCGACATGGGCTGTGGCCCGATGTTTAAAGTGATAGGAAGCGGATTGGGCCTAGGCCAGGTGGGGTTTGGACCACGACGACTTTTAGCCTTTGATTAGCCAATTTCACCCTTATGGTAATTCATGGGCATGCCCAAAGGTGGTACTGAAAACAAGGAGTAGATATGCGGTTTTAGTTTTAACACATTACACATCAAGGTTTTCATGTTGGTGTATCTATCTTGGGCCAAAGGAAAAGTGGTTAAATACTTCAAGTAATACGCCGTTAACTCGGGGTCATGCTCAAACCAAAAGTGTCGTGATTGATGTGCTCGACACACATCTTGACCACTTGATTAGGCAATAATAATCCGGACGTTACTCGAGGCCAACATGTATATCTTAACATGTTAGATCAAAGGAAAACGATAAAACCATAATAGTTGAGTACTACTCAACATCGATTTCATCTCGACATCAATATGTAGGCTAATAAGTCATGATTTTATTTTGTGACAACTACACTTAACTCATTTCATTTTCATACATATTCTAGTCTCGAATGGTTGCTAACAAAATCGAGGAGGTTTTCTTTAACGAGTGGTTCGTGAGACGGACAACCCATAGTATACACATCATCTTGTGTGAGTACCATAGCTCACAATCGAGTCGATTTACAACTCGACACTAGACCAAGATGACATTTTATAACCGACGATTATGAATTCAAGTTGGTACAAGATACTAAGTTTTATACGCAAGTTTGAGCACTAGACGAGGATGTCACAACTACTACTAGTTTTCGGTGTTTAATACTAAGTGTTACTAGTAAACTTATAAAACTCAACTTATCCAGTTTTCTTGTTTCATGCTTCTCGACGGAAAACCAACTCGACCCATTTGCTAATGACAACTTAACTTTCATGGTCACATATCAAGATTTATAGTATCCAAAATCCTAGTTCTTTGGTTAACTTTTGTAAAACTCAATTTTCCTAATTTCTTGATTTATACCACTCGACAAGAACAAGATTAACATAACAAATGAAAACTCAAATTTCAAACAACCAAACTCATAACTCGACTTGTAATCCAAGAACAAATAAAAATCGACATGACCAACATATAACAATTCCATTGATAAAAATTTTCCAACATAATCTCATAAAAGAACATAAAACATTACATCAAGAAAGATTATAACCTCAATTCGAAAATAATGGGTGAGGACGAGAATGGCTTTGTGGGTTTCGAACCAAACAAGACTTGCATTAGCTCCAAAATACCTCCATTGCAAAACCCCAAATCAATTTTAGAAAACCTAACTTTCACAAACCCTAGTTTTTGGTAAAGTTGATGTTGAAAGCGAGTTTGGGCGTTGCATCTCTACTAGAGATAAAGAAGTATTTTGGGAAGAAGCTTGGCTACCTTTCTCTCCTTGTGTCTTGGTTTGAAGCCGAATTTGGCTAACTTCCAACCCTTAGAATGTTTTGGACTTTAGCTCAAGGTAGACACAAGTAAAGATATGATTCTCTTGAGTGATTTTGTCTTGATTCTCCTTGGATTAAATACGAGTAGTATCAGGCGCATCAAGGAGAGATTTGAGAAGCAAAACTTTCATGGTTTTGGTGAGGAAAGATGAAGAATAATAAAAAGAGGTATGTTGGTTTACCATTTTGGGAGATTCGACCTAGGTGAGATCGCAGTCTAGAGGAGAAGAAGGAGATTTGATATCTTTTGTTTCTCTGCTTTTGTGTTTTGGTTTGTCGTGTGTGGAAGAGAAAGACAAAGAGATAATATATCTCAAAGTCTTATAAAACATTTTCTTTTAAATGTAATATAAGTAAAACAAGGTAATGTAAGTAAAAGTGTGTGTATATGTAATGTATACTTATGAATTATTTTGTGTACATGTACTTGTGTTACACTTATATTTTAATTGTATTTGAGTCTTATAAAGTTCATATTTAAGTGTAAGTGTGTTATATACTTTGTGTCCCGCGATATTAAATTGTGATCAAGTATCGTTGTTTGATAACTTTTATAACGTAGTATTTTATTGTTACGTGTCCGAAATATTTTTATCTTTGTAATATTCCATATCACGGACATTTGTCATTTGTTTTATCAAGCCCTTATCATAGTGTCGGTACGCGTGCAGTGTCGGTCACTGGAGAAAACGAGATAACCTCTCGTCTTACAATTTATATCATAAGACAAAAATGCAATATTCATAAAATGATATGAACGCAAAAGTGGTGCAATTATCTACGGTATGCGAGTTATCTACTCAAATGATCAGGCAAAGCTTATGCATGCTTAATGACTTATGCTTAGTAATAATAAATTACTAATTATCAGTTAAATTTTAGTGAAAATTTACCGTGTGTCACAAAAGCTCTTTGCGGAAACTAATGATGATGATGCCCACATGCATGTGCGAAGAGTATTAGAGATCACAGATCTTTTCCACACTCCAGGAGTCACTCAAGATGCATTAATGCTTAGAGTGTTCCCAATTACAATCACTGGTGCAGCCAGAAGATGGATGAAGATGCTTCCTGCTAGGTCGATCAATACATGGATTCTTTTAAAGAAAGCATTCATTCGGAGATATTGTCCGCCTTCAAAGATTGCCAAGAAGATGGAAGAAATAAGGAGTTTCAGACATAAGATGGATGAAACGCTAGATGATGCTTGGGAAAGATATAATGACCTTCTTTACAGATGCCAACCCATGATATCAGCAACCATCAGATGGTCCTTATTTTCTACAAAGGTTTAAACATCCCGTCCCGCCAAAAGCTCGACTCTCAAGGACCTATCCCTACAATGCCACCTGCACAAGCCCTTAGATCAATTGAAACGATGGCTGACCATTCACGAAATTGGTATGATGGAGCAACCACTTGGGTGGCAAGTAACAAAGGCGTGGATGACAATGGTGACATCACAAAGAAACTTGATAAGATTGGATGTGATATGAAGATGGTTAAGGAAAATATTCATGCTATACAAGAGTTTTCTCTCCATGAAGAATGCAAAGCATATGAGCAGGTCAGGTATGTTGAATCATTAGAGGAAGTCGTCAAGAAATTCTCGGATAATTTAAAAAGGATGCACGACTCGAATGACGAATGGATTAGGAATTTCAAGGAGGGTGCGGACTTAAATTTAAAAAATCTTGACGCTAAGAGGAAAAGTTTGGAAGCTAAGCTTGAAGAATTAAATCAAAAAGTCCTAAAAAATAATACGGTTGGAACTATCAAAGCCACTGTGGGAAAGATGACGGAAGTCAACGAGGAGCCAGTTCCTCATATAAGACCTTATGTACCACCTATCCCATTTCCAGGACGTTTAAAGGTTGTGAGAAATGAAGAAACATGCAATGATCAATTGAAGAAAATGGAAGCAAAGAGCTTACAGGGTGATGAAGCAATTCCACAAGCTAATGAGGAATCAACCATAACACAAAACGATATGACTTCTAACTCTTCTTTTATTCCTAACAATCCTGCTCGTTTTTCTATTCAGGATGCTGAAATTATGGATGAAATCGTGCAACCCATCACATCACCCGATAATGGTAATGAAGCTTCGGCTACTGAACCAATTCTAGTTGATCTTGCAAAGGAATTAGAAGACAAAATCTTGGACACCTCAGTGATTAACAAGGAGACATATGAGCCGATTAATCAGCCACATCACGAGGTGAACCAATCATCAATGCCATCGACTAAAACGGGTAAGGTATGGAGGGAAATGACATCTTCTTTAAGGTATGATCATAATTCATCATTTCTCCATCTCTTAGCAAATTCACACCCTCATGGTGTTTATTGCTATTTTCACCCACACTTGATTTCAAGTGAGGGGATGAACACCCTTTTACGTAGTAAATAAGGGTGGAGTTAAGCTCGTGACTCGAACAAAAACAAGCGCTTCGTGGGAGGCACCCAATGCCTATCTTTTCTTTTTCATTTTGGGTTTTGTGTTTTTAACCATTTTGCAGGAATCGGAGAAGATTGCATCAAGAACATAAACGGGACCTCGACACATCCATCGATTCTGGAACTCATCTCAATGATTACGCCGTAACATATCACAAGTGGCGATTCTCTCCAGAGCATTACCGATTAAGGCTTAATCCCATGCTATGGTTAGCCGTAGCTACCCTCCAGTAGCGACTGCCAGGTTTTGTCATAATTACGGCGTAACTCCTTCAATGAGTTACGATGTAACTATCATCAGTTTCAATTCTTTCTATAATAACACAATAACCTTGTATTAGTTTTAAATAAACTTTGTGGGTGTGTTCTCTGTAAACCCTCACGAGACTACACTCGTCCACTTGGGACACCAAGTGGTTTAAAAGGCTTGTTGCATATGCTAAATGCAACCTTGATTCCTACGAAAGTGAGTTAGGTTTTTCATTTTCTTTTTATACTTGTTGTTTTTCTAGTATGATGCGTTTGGTTGTCTTATGTGAATTCAGGTTATTAAAATTTGCTCATAAATCTCAAAGCGGTACACGTTTACTCGTGTCTTCGATCATGCCGAGAAAATCCAGGGAGTTTTCTATTCCAATTCTAACCCTTCTTATCTTTCATTTATATGCTTAAGTATGACCCAGTGGGGGAAGGATTGAACATAGACACCATTGATTTTACTTGCCTTATTTTTCTAGTTTTTGATGAAAAGTGTTTCATTAATTTTGACATGTTTTCATTATTTAACTGGATTAATCTAGACCGAGCACACCTACCCTATATTTCCATTGTGTGAGGATAAGCCTTTCCGTTTTCCCTTATACATAATTCCATAAAATGAGTGTGCTGGTGGTTGTAGTAGACTTTAGAACTTGGCCTTGTATATCTTTTCGAGACCATTATCATGAGCATTACACTGAGGTAACTTGGTGTGATCGGTGCAGCTAGGATATAAGGCAATTTTAGGATTAAACCCTAATAGCCCATATATGTATTGTGTATATTGACTCTTCACATTGATCAGTCAATCCCCCTGTTAAACCCTTTTTGTTGCACTCACCATTAGTGCAAGATACCCCTAGATACACCCTTTAGAGCCATCCCTTTCATTTTGTTCACCCAATATATGTTGTTTCGTTACACCTATCGCCTAGCCTACCCTGTAGTTTCCTTATGTCCATGGTCCGGGCGCTGTTGGTTAATTTTGGTTCCACTAGTGAAAGTTGCGGGTTTTGAATAAAGGGTATTGGAAGAAAATCGGGTTTAGATGATAGTTGATCTCAAGTGGGGGGATACATTTTATGTTCGTATCGTTTATATTCTTGTATACCTTGTCTTGCATCCAAAAAAAATGCAAGCAAGTGTTTATGATTAGTATTCTCGCCTTTTTCAACTGGCGCAAATTTTTACAAATCCGTTTTGTCTTACGAATCCCATAGAATTGACTAATGAATCACTTGGAATTCATGTTGAATCACATGTGATTCATTATGAATCCCATGGGGTTCAGGATGAAATTTAATTCTTTAATTCTTGTGTTTTACATGTGATTCTAGATGAATCACTTGGGATTCATTATGAATCCCATGTGATTCATTAGTCAATCCCATAGGATTCATGCTGAATCACATGGGATTCATAATGAATCCCAAGTGATTCATCTAGAATCACATGTGATTTTGTATAAATCACAAAGGATTCGTCAAAGAATCACATGGATTCTGCATGAATCACTTTACAACAGAAAAAGTGAAATACTGACAAGAACTTCACATGCTTTTTTTACAAGAACTTCAATTGATCTTTTCAACTTGAGTATATGTTAAAAAGTAGTATGTTGTTAGATGATGAGTGTTGTGTAGAATGTTCTAACATAGTGATTTTCTACTTCCAGATTATATAGAATCTCATGTGATTCATACAGAATCCTATGTGATTCATATAGAATCCCATGGGATTCTTTGATGAATCACTTGTAATTCATCCCTAATCGCATGTGATTCATACAGATTACCATGTGATCAAACAGGTTGATGGTCTTGTAAAAAATTGTTGTAACTATGAAATTACATTCCATTGATCTCCTCAACTTCAGTGTAAGTTAAAAAGTACTATGTTGTTAGATGATGAGTGTTGTGTAGTATGTTGTAACATAGTAATTTTCTACTTCCACTTTATATAGAATCCCATGTGATTCATATAGAATCCCATGTGGTCCATAAACATACTAGACGAGTATCTTTTATGTGATTCATACAGAATCCCATGGGATTCTTTGATGAATCACTTGTAATTCATCCCTAATCGCGTGTAATTCATACAGATTACCCATGTGATCAAACAAAATATAAGTAACAAACATGATATTTCAAAGTAAACAAGATATATTTAAAGTGAAGAATAATTTTTCTCATAACATTACACAACTAAAACTGAATCTCAAGTGATTAATCCTTAATCTCATGTGATTCTTTCTGATCCCTTGTGATTCATATAGAATCCCATGAGATCCATAAAGATACTTGACGAGTATCTTTTATGTGATTCATAAAAAATCTCATAGGATTTCACATGGAACCCCATGGGATTTTATTGATCAAGTTATTGATATTATGTCTTTTTTATATAGATGCCGATGAATTTGAAGATACTTTGATCCTTAATCCCTTGTGATTCTCTCTGATCCCTTGTGATTCATATAGAATCCCATGTGATCTATAAAGATACTTGACGAGTATCTTTTATGTGATTTATACAAAATCCTATGGGATTTCACATGGAATCCCATGGGATTTCATATTGAATCCCATGGGATTTTATTGATCAAGTTATTGTTATCATGTCTTTGATGAATCACTATTATTTCATCCCTAATCTCATGTGATTCATATAACATGTGAATCTCAACAAACAATATAACATAACATAACATTACACAACTAAAAACTCATTTCCTTTTTCTAGATCAAAGGAATATAACATATGAATCTCAACAAACCACCAACAACAACCATTACATCTTTATTATTTACAGTAAAAAAAAGAAAAAAAAAATCTGAATCTCAACAACCACAAAACTCTCCAAGTCAACAATGACGAAGACGATGATGTCACATCTCGAAAACAAAAACAAATCGCTACAGTCGCAGTTTTTAGGCGCCGCTTCCTTCCTCGCTCCTCCGCCAGAGCAATCGTACATATTCTGATGATGGACGACGAACTCACACTAATAACCAATATCACCCTGATCCACCCTCTGTCAACCCGTCGCCACCCCCGCCCCACATATGGCTGATCGACGAACTCGCCGCCACAGATGCCGTCAACCCCCGCCCCGCACCTCCATTCCGATCAATTTCACTCCATTCCAAAACCCCCAATTCCCAAACCCTAATTTATGTGATTAGATGCGATTGGTTAGAGATAGAGAGAAAGAGAGAAGAGAGTGAGTGAGTGAGTCAGTGTGTGTGTAAAATGATAAGCTGAGAGTGAGTGGGTGAGATGTTAGGTAGAAATTATAAAATTACAAAACACCCTTGTACTAATTCATATTGAGTGTTGATGTTTAATCAGAACCATAGGATGAAAGATAGATCAATGATTGAGATGGGGTGATTTGTTTTTTAGATATTTTTTGTTTCGTACTGAACTTTTGTCATTAGATATATCATTATCAAAGGTTAGACATGTCTCATACAGTGTATATCATATGCAACAAAAGTAACAAACCAAAAATTATATTTCAAACGATTTGTTAGTTATATAAAAAAAATATGGACATTTATTACTGAGTTTGATGTCTGATCTAATGGTTATGTCTGCACCTTTTACACTATTGGTCGCAAGTTCGATACCCATTAGAGCAAAGATTCCGACTCATTTTTAAGTTTTTATACTATAAGCTTATTAGCCTAAAGGGAATTGGCTTTTTTTTCATTTTTTTTTTTGGGGTATACATGGGTTTCCGACTCAACATTGCGAGCCGACTAATCTCAAGACGACTATCCTTTTGGATAGCCCCGAGTCGGCGCAGGTGAACCTCCGTGGGTAATGGGGGGCCTAAAGGGAATCGTTTGGTTTATATATTTGGATACCCGACACTACTACAAAACAGGGCAAATGCTACGGAAATTTGTAACGGAAATTTTCCATAGCAAATATGCAACGGGTTTGCAACATATTTGCAACACATTAGCAAGGGCACAGAAACCAGTAGCAAATCCGTTGCAAAAATTAACGTAATTTCTTTTATACTTATTTTTAAATATTCTGTTGCTAATCCGCCATGTTTATTTGAAATTTGTAATGGGTTTGCAACAAAAAAAAAAAAAAAAAAAAAAAAAAAAACTATTATTAGCTTCCATTGCAAAATTATAAATAATTGTTACGGATTTGCAACGGAATAACAATAATAATTTAATTTCACTTTATTTTTAATAATCCGTTGCAAATCCATTGTAAAATCCTTAAGGACTTGAAACAAAATTTTCAAAGTAAATATAAAAGAAAATAATATTTGTTTCCGTTGCAAAATCGTTGCAAATTTTTTGTATAATTGTTATTGTTTTGCAACGAAACATGATCTTAATTTAATTTCTATTTATTTTTTAAAATTTTATTACAATCTGCTTGCAATTTACAAAATAATTGCTACGGATTTGCAACGGTAACCGATAAAATTTTGTTTTCTATTTGTTTCAATATTTTGTTGGTATTTATGTTGTAAATTTTGAAACAATTGCTACGGTTATGTAACATATACTATTATTAGTTTCTTTTAGGGGTGACAATTTTTTACCCGATCTGAGACTGACACGAAAATTAACAGGTTCGGGTTGAGTCTAAATAGGTTTCGGGCCGTGTTGAGATCGACCCATCTAACCCGTTTATTAAACAGGTCTGGTGCGGGTTAGGTGTATGTTAAACGGGTCGACCTGCAAACCCGTTTAATATTTCCTGCAAACCCGTTTAATATTTTTTTTTCAAAAATTAAAATATTATATATACTTTGTTATACATGTTAAATTGGTCGACCCACGAACCCGTTTAACCTGAGTAATGTGCCAACTTGTATAGATAAACGGGTTAAATGAGTCAACCCGAAACCCTTTTAACCTATTCAAACCATGTAACCTATTTAATCCACCAACCTATATAAATATACGGGTTAAATAGGTCTTGTTCGGGTTATGTGTAAACATGTTAGGATTGACAAGTGTGACCCATATAGTATTGTATTATGTTGCAGTTAATTGTATTGGTTTTTTATGTGTTGCAATGAGTTTGTATTATGTATTATTTGCTTGTTAAGTTATATGTTGTTCTAAGAAGCTATATTATAGGTAGTGTATTGGGTTGTATCGAGTCCGCATCGGTTGAATATGGGTTGTACTATGTTACTTGACGTAATGTGATTCGGATTGGTTATATTTAGTCTCTAGTTGTTGAAATTGGGTGTATTGATCCTAATTGTCTAATCGAATTAATAATGAATATGGCAAGTCGACTTGTGTTTTGAATACATCATAGTGTGATAAACATTATCGAACATACCAATACACGTTGGAAGCCATATTATGAACCAGTTGATTGTGTACATCCCAACACTTGTTCCCCAGTTGTGATAAGTATCGCATAGGAAATTTGGAAATTATCAAATAAGACGTATTTTAAACATAAAGAATAGAAACCGGAAAGAATATTGGAGGTGCTTACGCTATTTAGTAGATGGTAATGGTAGATTATAGGGTTTAAGGGTTATGAAAGTATAAATACCCCTCAAATGTGTCATTTGAGGGGTGTGTGAAAGAGGGTGCTTGAGAGTGTATTGAGTGTTTGGTTATAATAAAAGTTCCATTTATATTTCCCTCTTTCTCTACTTCACGCTGCACCTCATCACCACCCGAACTTCATTATTTACGTGTATTAGTTGATATATCTGAGGTCTTACACGAAAATGTCTGAATATGATCACATTTGTTCACGAAGCCGTTGGACAGTCGTACATGTTGCTACTAACACGTATGAAATAAACAATATTGAACATACCAATACACGTTGGAAGCCATATTATGAACCAATTGATTGTGTACATCCCAACACTTGTTCCTCGGTTGTGATAAGTATCGCATAGGAGATTTGGAAATTATCATAAAAGACGTATTTTAAACATAAAGACTATAAAACGAATAGAATATTGGAGGTGCTGACGCTATTCAACAGATGGTAATGGTAGGTTATAGGGTTTAAGGGTTATGAAAGTAAGTAAACGTTTACTACGTAGTTAACTATAATAGGTTAAATAATTGCACAAGATAAGTCATATAGGTTAGCTGGGGCACTTAATGAATTGAATATAACTATAACCATACACGATAGTCGAGATAGATAGGTTTATGAAATATGTGTAGGGACTACTGACCATTACTAGACATGCATTACATCTGACCTACTGAATTAGGAGATGGTTAGTTTTTACGTATGGTATGTAAATCGGTATTAGGAGTGGATTGGGATAGTTGTGTAATGACCCGAATATATGATAAAGATCAAGAAGCTCGAGTAACACTTAAACAAACCATGTGTGTGTTACCGTGTGAGAAACAATATTTTGCCTAAGTGTGTGAACTTATAAAAGGTGTGTGATGCATTCTATTCATAGAAAGACATGTAGGGGTTAAAGATAAACCCTTGATGGATGATCAACAGTTGTGGGGAGGCCACGCGTTAACCCGATAACCAGTTCAGTAAGAAACCCGATAACCCAACTATCCCAATCCACTCCTATTCATAGAAAGACATGTAGGGGTTAAAGATAAATCATGAATATTAATTGACTGGATCTAAGAAACCCGATAACCCAACGAACACGACATAGGGCTGAGCAAAATCAACCGAAAATAGACCCGACCCAACAAGCCGAGCAGAACCAGGCCTAACCGAACAAACCGACCTTATTCGGTTTGGTTTTCGGTTTTGTATAATTATTTCGGTTTTATTTGGTTCGGGTCAAAACACAACTATTCGGTTCGAACTAGCTAAACCGACCCGACGTTATTCGATTCGATTTCAGTTTCGTTATGTTTTACTCAGTTCAGTTATCGGTTTACGTTTTACCCTTAATCGGTTTTTGGGTCGGGCCATGTTTGGTCGGTTCGGGTCAGGTTTGACCCGTTGCTCAACCCTAACACAACATGATATAACCCAACTCGAATCAACTCGAACCCGATAACCAAAAATCTTTAGAAGAAAAAAATATGTATCTTCACTTCCCGCTTCTTTTTTACCTCCTATTTTCATTTTCCCTCTTGCATTTAATCCTAAGTCGTAGTTTTGCATTTAGCGCCTAAATGCCACTTTCATTTCCCGCTTAGCTTTTGTCCACACTATCCTAAGAATAATAGATCTGGATCTCTTTGCTCAAAAATAAAAATAGATCTGGATCTCACACAAACACTTTCCATCCAACCTCACCTCTCATCTCTCACAACAACGCCACCACCAATATTCTAACAACTACCACACGAAGCAACCACCAAGACCACCGTAAGCATCTTCTCCAACACGAAACAAAGATACCACTTAACTGGGTAAATTTCTTATCTATTTGTTCTTATGTGTATAATTTGTATATATTTATCTAAAAATATATTCGAATATAAGTATTTTGTTTTTAATTTTAAGCTATTATGATTTGATATGAAAATATATGTGGCTAATTTTGATTATGTATAAATGATTGGCTGATTTTTGATGTTTTTAGTTTTAATTTTGAAGTATTTTGATTTAGGGTTAATATAAGTTTACCTACATTGTGGCTGAAATTGATTATACACAGATGATTTTGGTGGTTGTTGTTGTTGGCAGCACCTAAGTAGAATTGCCTTTGAATTCATGTGTAGTCTTGGTCTCTTGGACATCTTGTGATTCTTTATGCAAAACCATTTGAAATTGGTATTTACTACCCCACTGAAACACACCAGTTAATTTAAAGGAATTATACTCATATCTTTATTATGATAAGTTATTGCTTTTGTGTGCTACAATAGGTATTTATAAATTCAAATGAGTTGTAATTGGATTGTTTTTTTTTAGGTTGAAGTGCTAGAAAAATCGTTGAAGGACTTGGAGCAAGCTAGAGAGAAAGACAAGGAGCTTTTTGATGAAGCTATAGAACAAGAAAGAAAGCTTAGCAAAGAAAAACTTGAGGCATTAAAGGAAGAAATGAAGAAAGAAACAAATGAGAGGCTCGCCGAGGCTTTGGCACAATTAAAGGAACAACCTTCTACTCCCCATTCCGCATAAACATTTGTTGATTAAGGTACACTTCGTGTTTCATACAAATTTTGTTTTGAAGTAGTACGGTGGATTTGGTAAACTTGGTGGATTATACACATTTTGTTATGAAGTAGTGCATCCGGTAGGATTTGGTTTGTTACACTTCGTGTAATTCACTTTTGGTTTAGAAGTAGTACGTTAGGTAGGATTTGATAAACTATGTAATATGATATTTGAATGTTTATCTAATTATTAATTTGGGTTTCAATTGTGCGTTTGGAATTATTTAGTTTTAGATATTTGTATATTATGGATAAAATAGCTAAATGCATTTTTATATATAAAAATGCATTTAGTTTTGTAATGGAATTATTTTGGTGACACTCCGTTGAAAACTCATCACAATTTAACCCCGTTTCATATCCATTACAATTGCATACCGTTGCAAAATCCATTGCTACTTTATGCCATTTGCAAAGTTATACCGTTGCAATTTCCTTGCGATATCTACCGTAACAAAACCGTAAAAAAACTGTTGGAATATGATCCATTGCAAAACCGGTTGCTAATTTAGAACGGATTTTTCTTTGTTGGAAAGTTGTTGCAATATTTTTAACCCCGTTAGAAATCCGTTGCAATTAAAATTTCCATGGAGCATTAACGCTATGGTAGGAATCCGTTGCAAATGGCCATTTGCAACGGAATTGCAACGGATTCCTACCGTAGCGTTAGCCCAGTTGTGTTGTAGTGCGATTACTCGCTTACAAAATTTCTCAAGCAAGTACTTTTACCACCATCGTACTATTTATGAGTTTTTATTATGAATGATACGGTCAATATTTGGGTACTTTTTTACGAGCTGTCAAGTGGGGATTTTGCTATTCCGTTTTCACATGAGTGTAGGAAAAGAGGTTCCTCCATATATATAGTTAAGATAAATCATTGAAAGCAGTTAAGTTTTGTTTTGTTTATATATACTTGGATACCCGACTACCCGCTAACAAAATTTCTTACGCAAGTACTTTTACCACCATGATATTAATTATTTATGTGTTTTTATTATGAATGAAATGACGTCGTTTAGGTGTGGAATAGAAGCTGGAATATGGCATTGTGAAACGGCGTCGTTTATTTAGGTGGAAAAGGCAATGAAGTGACGTCGTTTGGAATAACTTTTAATATATATAGTAATGATACGGTCAATATTTAGATACTTTTCTAGGAGCCGTCAAAATGGGCTTTTGCTATTTCAACTATATATAGTTAGATAAATCATCAAGAGCAAACGAAAGTGGCTTGTGAAGCACTTTTTCTATCCCAAATATGGTAAGTGGTGGGATGTGGACAGAAAATGGTCGGAAACAATTATGGGTATGTGTCTATTAGCTATTAGAGCATGGGGTATCATCACATGTCAAATACTCCTTCCGTCTCAATTTAATTGTCATGAGAGAGAAAACACAAAGTTTAATAAAAGTGGGGCAACTTTAATTTTCAGCCACACAAATAGAATATTCCCCCTTTATATTCTCTAGTTTTTACTAAAAAGGGAAAGTGGACAATTTTTTTGAGACATCCAAAAATAAAAATATGGACAATTAAATTGAGACGGAGGGAGTACCATTTTCAGTGTCACCTTAGGGCAACTTCATCATTTTCATTTTTAACACTCACACACCAAAAAACCTTTTCACTAAGAACATGCTATTTGGCCCACTCACCTTTATTTATTTTCTTTTACAATTTTTAAAGAGACTAAAAAAATAAGGAATACGAAAATAAATAAATAATAATAATGTAAACTTTTGTTTTAAAAAAATACAAAATATATTAATTAATGAGGTAAGTAAAGTTGAATGCCACAAAATATATTAATTATTGCTCATTGGTGGGTCATCAATGAGCAATATATTTTATGTTTAAAATTCTTATGTGTGTGAGTTTTTTAATACATTTGAAAGAGGGGTTAACATACACAAAAGTTACTAAAGTTTACGAAAAAATTGTCCTAAGTAACTAAAGTTTTTTTATTGTTATTCAGGTTACTTAAGGGATTAAACGTGGTGGTGGTGGTGGTGGGGCATTTTGAAGATGGGTATATTAGGTTTTAAATCACTTAAGGGATTAAACGTGTGACTGTGTGAGTAAAATGGTCAATGGATGCAATTTACCTTTTTGGACAATGGATGCAATTTTTAAAAACTCAAGGGTAAAATGGTCATCACAATTTTGTATTTTATCTTTATTACTCAATTGAAGACAACAATGTCAAGTTTAATGTCTAAAAGAGATATTTTTTTTTTGTTCGCTACGTCGAACTGACATTTGTGACAAGTATGATACTTTAATAGGTTATTAGCCCTTGATATAAGTATACAAGAGATTTAAAAATAAAATAAGCAATGAAAGTGTAGAAATTTAGAAATATCAGTTTATACCTTATGTGCATCTGACATGATAGTTAATCCAGTTCCTTGTTGCGGTTTAAGTCATCATGTTACAAGGACAAAAACCAACACCAATTCAAGTTGTTCTCTACCTTCACAACTGCCCAAGAAGTAGGGTACATCTGATTATTTGCATCCTGTTTAGTTATCTTGCATTGCCCAAGGCCGACATTTATGTGAAATTTTTCTCTAATTTCATATTCCATTTGCAACAAAGGAATGAAAGGGTTTGAAATTATCTTTTTTGAAAAATGGTGTGCTATCCATTTGTATGTGACTAAAGACCCAAGGTTTTAGTTTCTAGAGCACTTATGTTGAGGTTTTAGTGACTTAATTTGGAATGAGTTTTCAAGTTTCATCCAGGATGCCCATAATCTAAAACCACAAACAGGTCTTTTCCTTTCACCAGATATCTTAGATTTAGTCCATTTATGTGACTGTGGATTCTCATCTTTGCTAGTACCTTCACCATCTTTGCTAGTACCTTCACCCTTTTTTTGTTGGCTACTTCTGGTTACAACCTTATTCATCTTAAAATTTAGATTACCCTTCCTTTTAATTGACTATTCCTACATTTCTTAGGTTGTTTTACATCCACATATGGCTTAGCTTGTTTTACATATACATTTCCTTTGGATAACTTTTTCTGGCCTTATTTTTCATGCTACTATAACCTGCACATTTGCCCGCATCAACATCCCTACCACAGAAAACTAACAACTGCCTCCAATCATTTCTTTGAAACTACAATTGATAACCATTTGTCACCCCATAATTGGCTAAACAAAGCTTCAACTGTTCTGGATGGTCAAATTTCATGCCTAATATAGGTTGCATTTGATTCCAAGTGATTGGTCATGTTTTGGATAAAGAACACCCGTCTGAACTTTGTGACATGGTTCTACATTACTAGAATCATGGTCTTCCATATGTGGGTCTTCATTAGAATTGACAGGAACATGTTCATTTAAGAAACTAGTAAAATGGCCATTATTATTACAAAGTTTATTCAAAAAAGGGTCATTTGTAGTTTTGTGCTTAATCACTACATTGTCTTCTCCTTCATTAAAAAAGTCTACATTATCTATATCCTCATCATCACTAGAACAATATCCATCAGTAGACCCATCAGATTCATGGCTAAGTACCTTTGTGGCAGCCTTTGCAAAATCAATTGCATCATAACCAAAATGTTTTGTATACAAACCCATTTCCTTTCATGACTAAGTGAAAAATTTAGGGAAAACACTACGTGGACAAAAGAAAATGAGGTGAAAACGTTATTTAATGACATGGAAAAGCTTTTTTAATGAAATATCAAAATGACCGGCTATTACCGTGGTTGGATTTTGTGTTTGGCAACCACCTATAGCCGGTCACCTTTGGAAAAGTTTATGATTTTTTAAAAAAAGTGTAAAGTTTGGATGGTGATAATGGTGTTTTAAAGAGTATGTTACCCAAATTTGAAAATTTTGTAAAGTAGGTTGGTAATTTATGTTTTTTAACCCTTTATTTAAATACAATACAATTTCACCATTTTGTTGCGGAAAAACAGCATAACAAAGAAAGCGCAAATAAAAGAATGAAAACATCGCCAATTTCTTTCCAAAATATGTTCTAGCTCCATTCATCTTTTCCAAATTATGCTTTCACAAAATTTAATAATCGAGCTAGGATCCTATCAAAAGTTTCAATTTACTAAAAGGTCTAGAATGTAAGGCTGGCCACAATGGACCCGGTTGTCGTCGGTTGAGACCTTCGGTCGAGCAAGGTTGAACCAGTGTGAGGCCATCGGTTGTCTTCGGTTGGGGAGAGAGGAAAGGATAACTCGGTTGAGCACACAACCGAGTGTTACAAGCTCAAACTTTACCCTTTTTTCCAAAACTTTACCACTTTTACAACATTATAAATACCAACCTCAAACACATTTTTTAACACACAATTTCAAACACAATTCAAACAACTTCTCTTCAATATTCATCATGTCACAAAGAAAAACTCCCAACTCAAAACCGACGATCCCGACTTTCCCAAAATTCCCGAACTTGAATTTCTCACGGATCCACCGTTTCAATTAACGGTTTAACACCACCACAAAATCGGGTATTCGTTTTCAAGCACCGGTTTTGATTATGAAACACGACTACGAACCCAACCGCAATCAAAACCCATTTTACGTCAATCGTCCATATTTCCCACCGGTCATCCGAGTATTAGTCAAAACCAAGCACCAAGCGGTCGTCATATCATCCTAACATGGATTTCTCACAATCTTCCCAACCTAATCAATCGTTTTCACCGCTTCATGCTATTAATCTTGATATGGATTATGAGCATTTTATGGAATTCCTCCCGCTCAATGCTACACGCCTCAACAATACTCGACTCAAGATGCTTCGATGGGACAAGGTTCGTGCACGGTTCATACCACGGTTCTATTCGTATTGAAGACAATGTCGAAGAGACGCCACCACAAATCAAAGAAGGTTACAAAGCGGGCTACAAAGGGAAGGGCAAGAATGTTGCAACCGCACCGTCAAACCATGGACAAAAGTGGAAGAGGCGCGCTTTGTAGAGCTTGGGTACATGTGTCAAAAATTCGGAAAGAGGGAACTCTATCAACCGGAGTGGGTTTTGGGATGAGGTGATAGCGTACTTTGAAAATGAACCTGGTTCAACAAGAACCTACGACTCCATAACGACCAAATGGAAGGGTAGGATTCGTTCTAGGGTTGGTTTCTTTTGTGCAATTATGGATAATATCAAGGATAATCACTAAGCGGTGAGAATGACGAAGACGACTATGAAAAGGCTTGTAACGAATACCGTGTGATGCACAAGCCCGAGTTTACATTGAAGGAGTGTTGGAAAGTTTTGAGAGGGCATTCTGCTTGAAAAGCTGTTGAGATGCTGCTTTCACCACGACTAGTCGGAAGAAATCCAGGACTTGAAACCACCTCGGGGTCAACAAAGTCCTTTTCATCCCCAAGACGTGGATGATTCTAAAGAAGAAGAGACTCGAGAATCACGACCAAAGGTCGTGGCGATAAGAAGAAAGCACACGAGCCACCCGCTTCATTTGTTACTAATATGGCCAAGAACTTTTCAAGATCAAAAGTTCAAGTAAGGAAAAAACAATAATATGGAAGAGGAATACATAAAGTTGAAGCGAAGAGATGGAGCTTGTAGAGGCAAGGGCAAGCGAGCCGAGGAGTTCAAAAGGAGAACTTGAGCTCCAACGTCGCCTTGCATTGGCGAGACAATCAAACCGGACCTTAGATTTAATTTTCTACAACACACCCTAAACACAAATATGCCCGCATGCGACAACTACAAGAACTTGAACAACTTAAGCAAAGAATCAAAGAACGTTACAACTTAGATTATTAGGTTGCGAGTTTTTAATAAGTATTGTAATGTCTACGCTTTATTAGTTTAAGTTTTTAATTATTGTTGTAATATTAAGTATTTTATTAATGAAGTTTAATTTTGTTTTAAAAATATTTGAATTAAAATAATAATAAAAAAAATTAAAAAAAATCTCATGTCACCATGGCAAGAATTAGGTCGTCGGAGAGAAAAGGCGGACCGATGAAACTAGTTCATTAACGTGTCTAGCCTAAGGACCAACCCCAAGCAATTAACTGTTTTTTATTGCATATCGTAGAGAGTTGAGATTTAGTAATAGTAAAGTACGAAAACTAAAATAAAAAGTTATTTATGGCAGGTCAAAAGGGGTAAAACTAAAAGTTAAAGTAGATGTAATAACAACACCCAAATAAATACAACTCTGTAAATATTCAGATTTCAAAGTATTTGATCTTGTTAACATCTTTTTGGGCTTTAATTCAAGTATCGTTTATTTGTTTTGCTTCGTACTGCAAATATTTCAATACTGTTTTCGTATATTTTGTGTTGTTAAAACATTTGCTATGAGAATATGTTTATTTACTGACACTAGCGAGTATCCGTAATGCCATGCATGGCACTACGCGACTATATTTTCGCTTGACAAATGTTATTAGGTTACGTTTTTCTAACAGGAAGAGGGGTTGGGCGAGGTTTAAGTAGAAAAGAACTGGATATTGAATCTATCGTGTGTGAAGTATGAATAGTTTGTATTGTAGCTTTTTTGATTCTTTCATAAACCATGAGTTCTTTTTATATTAAGATTTCATAACTGACATTTTAATGTATATCAATAACTTTTTTAGTTTTATATGTTACAAGTATTGATATGATGGTTATACATTTTTTCCCATTAAATCACTTATTTGATCATTAATATGACGGTTACAAGTTTTGCTAATTATGGAATCGTCTCAAATCTTTTATATATTAGTAGAGATAGAGATAGAGATGTACTCTGAATATATTTTTCAAAATGAATATTTGAATTGCGTTTTATACTTGACCCAACAGTGAACAAACGCACTAAAACAAAATGTCCAACCCAAATTTTATCTATGGTTTTCATTATTTCATGTGTCACAAGATAGAAAGCCCAAAATTTAGTTATAAGCCTTGACCCAATATCAACCCTAAACCTTTACTTTACCCAGTTATAAAAACTTAGCAACCCTAATATCACTCACACATAAACACGACTACACACTCTCGTAAACCAAACTTGCCACTATGAAATGTCACCTTTTTATTTCTTTCTTAACTCTGTCAATAACCGAACAACAAATCTACTTGTAATCTCTTCTTATTCGAACATAAACACAAACACAAGGTCTTGGCTAAGATCTTTTAATGAGGTCTCGGGTGAGGTTTTTGTATCTAAGAGTGACGGGTATCTTATGGTATCTCGTTATTTGTAACCTCGTAACTCGTAACTTTATAAAATACTTTTCTGAGTTCTTGTAGATCGATGATAGGTTCACCTCAAAACATTCAAGATGTACCGCGCGTGAGCGGTTCTCACAGCGCGTGCATTGCATAGAAATGACCACAAGGGTCAGATTTATCGTTTTGAGGTGGTGATGTGATTAGATGGTGGTGATGCGGTGGTGGCGCGTTGGTGGCGTTGTGGTGGGAGCCGAGGCTCAAAATCTCCGAAATGATGTAGGTTAACCAATTTATCAAATCGGCAAGAAAAAGATTTCGCCAGAAAATTTGCTTAAGACTTGGTGGTGGCTTGACGACAACAGTTGTTCTTGGGAGAAGAGGGTGGTCGGCGAGGGTAGAGAGAAGAGAGAGGGAGTGTGTTTTTATGTGTAGAAAACGATTTTAAGCTACTTCATGTAATACACATGTCTTTCCATAATATATCTTTCCATAATAAGTAACTTTAAAAATCTGAATTTTAAGCCTTCTAATTTTAGAAGGCCTAAATCCATTATAAAGTAGAATAGATAATAAGAAGTTAATCGACATCAGAATAACAAATTTAGTAGAGGCGAGAATCCAATAGTAAGCGTTTGGCCCGGAGCTCTGCGGTTGAACCTTGATGAAAGAAACCACGCAACTGTTTGATCCATAAACTTTGGATGAACTGAAAAAATGTTAAAACCCCCTTGATAAATGCAAAAACAATTTCAACAGTAGCATAAAACAGAACCTTCCTCCTAAAAGCAAGAAAACATGACCACTTTCTTTTCCAAATGATAAATTCGAGCTCAACAAAAAGCATCATCTTTCCTGACTTAAAGTTTCATATTCTTTAAAAACTTGGAGCAAAAGAAGAGTGGTACTGCTATCTCCACCAATAATCTGTCCAACATCCATCTAGGCTTCAACAGAGGCAATGTGGCAATGTGGCAACAGAGGCAACACGTGAGCTGCAAATACAAAGTAGAAAAGAAGAAGAAAAAAAAAAAAAAAAATGTCACAAGAAGATATGGCGACAGCTGGTTGTTATAACTTATACGTGTGTCCACTGACAATATGATGAGTCCAATTGTAAATTGTATCATCTGCCGCTTCTTCAACCTTAGCTAGAAGATCAAAATCCTACACATTGTATATTAATATTCCATAAAGTGTAAAAATATTTCCTAGTATATGCAAAAGCTTATCATGACATCAAACCTGCAGCCCAGAGACAATACGTAGAGTCTGCGTACATTGGAGGTAGCATGATGGCCATCACACGAATGGCAATGCAAGGCACAAACGGAACAATGGCATATGCCATGGTCTTTTATCATGTTAATTAATGGGTCAATTCCATATATTTCCAATTTAAACCTTTAAATGTCACATTTATCCAACCAAAAACCATAATGCCATAGATACCCAATTTAAACACAACAATTGTCATATCAAACCATTTTACAAATTTATTCATTTTAAAAATCTTAATAATTATAATTTAAAAATATATAGACTATTTCACCCTTGTCTTCTCAATTGGCGTCAAATATCCCACCTTTTTAGTGTATTTTTGGTTTGCAAACTGCAATTTCTTAGATAAATAAAGTAACCAATTTCATAAATTATACGAATGGTTTGTAGAGGATAAAATGAATATTGTTACAGTTAATTGCCAAACTATTGCGAGTTCAATCACTAGATTACAATAAATTAACATCCTTTACTAGAGAGGTTTGGTGTGGAGTGCTTCGGTTGACTCTAACAGGTATAGTGTTTTTTTACGTATTAGTTTGTTGTTTGATTATTGTTGTCACTTGGAGATGTGTTTCTAAGAAGGGTATAATGAGTATAAATAATGTATATTGAATTTTAATTGATTTAATAATAAAATGGTAAATATGACAAATTTGTTGTTTAAATTGGGTATATACGACTTTTTAAGTGTTTTGGTTGGAGAAATATGTCATTTTAATGTTTAAATTGGGTATATATGGAATTAACCCGTTAATTAACTATATAGATTAGATTCAGATGCAAGTACTTGTATCCCCATTCGTTGTCATACCACGAGACAAGTTTCATGAAGTTGTCGTTCAAAGCAATTCCAGCCTTGGCATCGAAGATGCTTGACCTGAATATAAACAAACATGTCAATAAAATATACATAAAGAGGGAGAAGTGACTGATGTATTCAATTCTGAAATTTTTGAAACTTTGACAAGACGTTTACCTGCTGTCACCAACAAAGTCGGTGGATACAAGATCCTCGTCAACGTATCCCAAGATACCCTTGAGCTTGCCTTCTGATTCCTCCCTGTTTTCATGTTACAAACGACCATTAGCAATTGAGAACACATTAATGAAAAGAGCATTTATAGCAGAGGACACGCATTTGAAAATCTTACTTGATAGCAGCCTTGATCTGCTCATAGGTAGCCTTCTTCTCGAGCCTGACGGTCAAGTCAACAACTGAAACATCAGCAGTTGGAACATGGAACGCCATACCAGTCAACTTCCCGTTCAGGGCTGGCAACACTTTGCCGACAGCCTACACAGATAAAAACACACAACATACGAAATTAAACATTTATGTAACTATTACAAAAAAAACAAAAAACAAAAAAAAGATTCTTATAACACGCTTATACCTTAGCAGCTCCAGTGCTGCTGGGAATGATGTTGAAAGAAGCAGCTCTTCCACCTCTCAAGTCCTTCATTGATGGTCCATCAACAGTCTTTTGGGTAGCTAAAACATGATTCACACAATGTTAAAATCGTTTTACTACCAACTATAAGTAACGGGCTGAAATAATTTAATGATTAACCGGTTGCAATGCTACATACCGGTCATGGCATGCACTATTGTCATAAGACCCTCAACAATGCCAAATTTGTCATTGATAACCTTGGCCAAAGGAGCAAGGCAGTTGGTTGTGCAACTAGCATTTGAAACAATGTTAAGCTCAGGCTTGTATTCCTTCTCGTTGACACCCATAACAAACATAGGTGCATCAGCACTTGGAGCAGAGATGATAACCTTCTTGGCACCACCCTGAAAATACAAAATCACATTCAGTCCAATGTTGACCAACTTAAAGTAAACATGAAACAAACAAAGATTTAATCAGACCTTCAAATGGGCAGCAGCCTTGTCCTTGGCGGTGAAAACACCAGTGGACTCAACAACAAAGTCAGCTCCAGCCTCACCCCATGGGATGTCTTCAGGGTTCCTATATTCCACAAAACAAAATATATATAAACATCGTACTATTTGTTACATGTATTAAATCTCCATTATGATGGCTGTAGATGTTACCTGATGCCAAAGACAGTGACTGTCTTCTCGCCAAAGAGAAGGGTCTTCTCATCCTTAACCTTAAGCTCGTGGTCCTTCCATTGGCCGTGGACGCTGTCATACTTGAACATGTATGCCTGCCAAGTACCATAAACAGTATATAATTGTAGTTAAATAAAACAAATCTCACAAGCCCATATCCATATTCAAAAACTGAACCATTAATAAAATTCATACACACAATCAGATCATAAAAACTACTTTGACTTGGAACAAAATGAAAATTACACCATGTAGTCAACAGTGATGAAGGGGTCATTAACAGCAACAAGCTCAACATCATCTCTCTGAAGAGCAACTCTCGCAACCAGCCTTCCAATCCTTCAGAAACCTAAATCACAAAATAATATTCTGTCAATCAAAACCACAAACTGCATAATCAAAACTCAGGAAACAATATGAGTACCGTTGATTCCAATCTTAATCTTCTTGTCAATCTTTTTGTCAGATTCTAACATCCCTTCACCTTTGAGTTTCCCACCATTGCCACTGTCATTCTCACAGTGCGGAGATACAAAGCTCTTTACGAACACAGGGCAATGAAAATTATAATTACACTCACACTTTGTAATCAACTTAATGTGATCAGTTCGAAAGGGATGTAAGGGACGTTTAAGGCTATGCACCAATTTAGGAGCACCTAAACCTTCCTCTAATATCCAAATGTTATAATGAAAAGGGAATTTATCCTTGAACATTTTGTAAGTCATCCTTGGTATCATTGTCTTATAACCCGGTGGTGGTGACCACTATCCCCAAGATTCTCTTACATTGTAGTTTTTCATCACCCATATTTCAGTATACACTTCGATTGAATCCATGCCAATTCTAGGAGTAATGCATAAGCACAAACAGCCTTTTACAGTACCCAATGCATACTTGTTGTCTTTAAACAAGTCCAGTTCACCTGGCATAGGGACTTCAGTAAGAACCTCACTAGACAAATGAAAAGAGACAATCATTATCCTATGACTTTCATCATAGAAGAGCCAATGAATCGCTCCATTACATAGAGTACCACGCTTGGGCCCACAAACGGTGATAAACGCCCAGTACTTTATCAAGAGCAACTGATGTCCACACATTTGATTTCAATGTTAACACTTTGAAAACATACTTCCTAGAAGAGAACTGATAGAATCCAATAACAAGCTTGTAATCGTCTATGGTTGAATCATACCCAAAACCTGCCACCATATTTGTCAACCCAATACCTTGAGGAGTAGTTAGTTCTTTCACCTGATGTGTTGCGGGATTCAAAACAAAAAATTCACCATCACATCCATCGGGAGAACAAATGACGCATACCAGACCATTGGAAGACCCGATAAGATAATGAGATGAATCAAGTTCAGTAGTAATAAGTCCCCTAGAGGAATACTCTTGAACAAGACGGTCCCCGGTCAGATCAGTTCAGTAGTAATAAGTCCCCTAGAGAAAGCAGAAAGTGAAGTTGGTATTTTACGGATTGATCTGACCGGGGACCGTCTTGTTCAAAAGTATTCCTCTAGGGGACTTATTACTACTGAACTTGATTCATCTCATTATCTTGTCGTCTTCCAATGGTCTGGTATGCGTCATTTGTTCTCCGATGGATGATGGTGAATTTTTGTTTTGAATCCCGCAACACATCGTGAAAGAACTAACTACTCCTCAAGGTATTGGGTCGACAAATATGGTGGCGGTTTGGTATGATTCAACCATAGACGATTACAAGCTTGTTATCGATTCTATCGCCTCTTCTAGAAGTATGTTTTCAAAGTGTTAACATTGAAATCAAATGCGGACATCGCTTTCTGATAAAGCATCGGCATTATCACCGTTTGCGTGCCCGGCGTACTCTATGTAATGGAGCGATCGTGGCTCTTCTATGATGAAAGTCATAGGATAATGATTGTCTCTTTTCATTTGTCTAGTGAGGTTCTTACTGAAGTCCCTATGCCAGACGAATGAAGTCAGAGAATTTGGCAAACTGAGTACTTGATATCAACGAATTCCATGATTTGCAGACACTTTTGCATCGGAGGACATCCTCAACTTGCGCTCTTGCTAGAATCTGTTCAAGAATATCAAAGCGATGCTCTTCCATCTGGTATTTATAAAACCTTTGATATCCTAAAACAAAACAGAAAAAAGCACAGAAATAAGTTTCGTCTTCAGTTATTTTTATATTAAAAAGAATCTTTACATATTTACTAGTTTATTGTACATAATATACACGATCCGTGGGGCAAACTAGATCCCCAATCCACAACCTGCCACATGCAAGTACAACTATATTTTATTCAAAAATCGGTTGGGTTGTTGATAAATGGTGAGATCCAATAAGTACAAGTTAAAGCAATTATATCATCTAAACATCTCTATAAACATGTATCATTAAAATCAACAATTGAACCATTTTATTTAAGGTAAAATAAACATATATGCATACAAAACAGCAAATCACATAAAATAGCAATACGTTAACATAATAACAAACAAGAATCATGGACGTAAAAATCAAAACAGCATCAACAAATATACAAACACATTCGGTAAAGCGCATACATCAATCACTCTAAATTAAAACATGGCAGTCAATTTAAATAGATGTGAACATATCGCTCAAACTCATTAGCTACAATGTGAAGACACGTAAACGATATCATACAAAAACACCATACCAAAGAATTAAAACTTGGATGCATAAAAACAAACAAGCCTGGACAGAAAACTCGAAACATTACATACACAATCAACTTAACATATCAACCAATGCATACTTGGGGGGTGTTTGTTTCGGCTTATATATCGGGCTTATGGCTTATGTGGTTTTCGGCTTATGTTTAATAAGCTCACTTATTGTGGCTTATTTTGAAACTTGTAAGATTATATAAACTTATCATGACATGATAAGCTTATATAAGCCAGAAAATCTCAAAATAAGCCACAAAAAGTGAGCTTATGAAACATAAGGCGAAAAACAAATAAGCCATAAGCCGGCTATATAAGCCAAAACAAACACCCCCTTAAACCTATAAAATGTACTATATTTAAACATAGTAAAACATTCAAGCTCATAAATAAACAACCATAACTCATATCATTAAAACACAATTCTAGAAATATTAAAAATGATAACATAAGTTGAAAACCAAATAAGGCATAAGCCAGCTATATAAGCCGAAACAAACACCCCCTGTACTATATTATATCAAGAAACACAGCTTGAAACTCAAACAACAACCTAGTACCAATTTAAACAAACTAAAACATTCAAACTCATAAATAAACAACCATATTTAAGTAAAAATGTGAAACTTCTATAATCACATGTAATAACAACACATATGTAGTAAAAATGATAACAAAATAAACACAATATTAAAAATGGTAACAAAATAAACAGATATTTATACAAAGAAACAGCATATTTAACTTGAAAGAGAGAGTTTATGATTGTGTACCTTTTCTCCTTCGTGTTATCAAGAGATGATGGATTTGTGGTAGACTAGAGGTGGCGCGTGATGAGTTCCGAACGGGAAAAAGTGCTCACTTGGGCGCGTGTGGTGCTGGATCGAAATGAGGGAGAGTAGGGGGTCGTTTTGGTATAGGTGGTGGGGAGTGATAGCTGGCGGTGAGGCGGCGATGGCCGAACTAACCGGTGGCGGCTAAGGCTCCATGAGGGAGAGAGAGAAAGTAATGGGATCCCAGGTTTGATGATTCAAGGGTCGTGGGTGAATAAACCCGAGTTGATCAAGAAGGAGGTTTACCTTTTTCACGAGTAGGTTTTGAGGCATGCCCCAATCTTCCAAAACAACAGCTTCTGCGTTTAAGGAAGATTCAAAAAAAAATAGGAAAGGGAAAAAAAAAGTTGTTGAGTAGCTGTTCTGAGACAGAGAGGAAAAGTAAGAATCATGACTATGTGTGAGAAAACCCTAAATAAGTTGGTCAAATTACATATATGCCTTTAATTATTAATGTCAAATGTTTTTAAAGGGTATATTAGTCTTTCTGTGATATATGATTCCGTTTCCTTTCCTTTCCTCCTAAAAGTGGGAGGAAGATTTACTTATAAAATCTTCTCTCTATTTCATTTCCGTTTCCTTTTCCTCTTTTAAAAAAGACTCAAGAACACAAAAAACTTTCCATTTCTTTTATTTTCCTTTTCCTTTTCAACTCGAGAACTGAGCGTAAGTGCTGGAATATTAAGCGTCTTCCGGAGGCTGTTAAGGTTAGTTTGTCGGAAAGGTTCTCGGTTTCGGAGATTAAAGATGCAGTGTTTGGTTGTGGGGAGGATAGGGCTCCGGGTCCGGATGGATTTAATATAAAGTTTGTCAAGCACTTTTGGAATTTGTTCGAAAAGGATTTTGTGGATATAATGGAAGTTTACATAAAAAGGTTAGTAACTCATCTTTCATTACTTTGATTCCTAAAGGTAATTCAAGCTTAACGATTTTAGACCTATTAGTCTCGTGGGGATTGTTAGTAAAACGATTTCTAAGATTTTATCTAATCGTTTAAAGAGAATATTAGGGTTGGTGGTGTCCAGAACTCAGTCCGCATTCTTAAGTGATAAATGTATCCTCGATGGGCCGCTTATCATAAATGAAGTCATTACGTGGTGCAAAAGGAATAAGAAGAAAATGTTCATTCTAAAAATTGACTTCGAGAAAGCGTGTGACAACGTTAATTGGGAGTTTGTTATCGACATTATGGATCAAATGGGCTTTTCTCCGGTGTGGTGCTCTTGGATTAGAGGCATTTTGAGGTCGGCTAGATCTTCAGTGTTGGTGAACGGCTCGCCCACTTTTGAGTTTCAGTTCGGGAAAGGGATGCGACAAGGTGACCCGATATCCCCCTTTTTGTTTATTATTGTGATGGAGGCGCTTTCGTGCATGCTTAACAAGGCTCAGGAGGAAGGGTTGATTAATGGTATTAGTACTCCCAATAGTGGTCCTGTTATTTCGCATCTGTTGTTTGCGGATGATGCGATTATTGTTGGTGACTGGTCGGACTCATGTCTTGATAATGTGGTTCGGATTTTGAGGTGTTTTTTTGTATGTTCTGGGTTAAAAATTAATATAGCTAAGTCTTGCCTTTATGGGATTGGGGTTAGTGAAGGGGAAGTTGTGGAGAAAGCTAGGTTGGTTGGCTGTAAAGTTGGGTCTATTCCTTTCAAATACCTGGGTATTACCGTGGGAGCCAACATGAACCGGATAAGTAGTTGGAATCCAGTTGTCGATGTTTTTGAATCGCGATTTTCCAAGTGGAAGGTTGACTGTTTGTCTATCGGGGGGAGAGTTACTCTTATTAAGTCGGTAATGGAAAGTCTTCATGTGTATTTTTTCTCTTTGTATAAGGCCCCGTGTAAGGTTATCAAGGTTTTGGAATCCTTAATTGGCAGATTTCTTTGGGGGGGGAAAGAGGTTAATAAAATCCATTGGGTGGCGTGGGATAGAGTTTGTTCCCCTAAGAAGAGTGGAGGTCTCGGGTTATGTAAGTTGAAGATCATCAATACGGCGCTGCTTGCTAAGTGGGGATGGCGGTTTAAGAATGAAAAAAGTAGTCTTTGGTGTGAGGTGGTAGAGGCTTATCATTTGTCTAACAGAAGCTGGGAT
This sequence comes from Chrysanthemum lavandulifolium, assembly GCA_022545495.1. Classification (NCBI taxonomy): domain Eukaryota; kingdom Viridiplantae; phylum Streptophyta; class Magnoliopsida; order Asterales; family Asteraceae; genus Chrysanthemum; species Chrysanthemum lavandulifolium. Next base: position 32,652,700 of record CM040241.1, on the reverse strand, counting down.
TTTCTTCCGGTCCGTAAAGCGTTGAATGGGGTGTGGAGTAATATCGTTAAAGTCTTGTCCAGAACGGTGGTTTCGGGGATGCCTTTGAGAAGATTTTTCAAAGGAAAGGTAGGGAATGGTAACAACACGTCTTTCTGGATTGATCCCTGGCTTTTGAATTACCTCTTATGATCGCTTGCCCTAACTGCTTTCGATTGTGTGCGCGGATAAAAGGTGCAAAGTGAGTGATAGGTTGAAGGTGTCAGAAGCTGGTCTCATGAGGGTTTGGAATTGAAAGAGAGTTATGGCTGTGAATGAAAATGGGTCAGAATGGGAAGTTATTAACTCGTTACTGAACGCGGTTGTTCTTTCTGAAGTGGAAGACAGCTGGGCTTGGATAGGGATTGGTAAAGGTGAGTTTTCTGTTAGTTCAATCAGGAAGCTTATGTATCTCGATCTGGAAAGCAGCAATATCTCGGTGTTTGAGTGGTGTAAGTGGATTCCAAGAAACCTTTCAAAAAAAAAGTAAAATGAAAGGCTAATAAATAGTTATATTTAATACCTAGGTGATGAATCTGAATGAAAGCGTGAGAGTCGCCGTCAAATTTGCAAATGAGACTTTAAATATTGTATTTATTTGGTCATTTGGGGTTTAGGGGTTTTTATCAGCCGTTGGATTGTTTGATCTGACGGGTGTGGGTTGATATCCTTTTTCAATTTCCGGGCCTTTTCTTTTCTTTTTTTTTCATCTTAAATTTAAATATTATATTTACTAAGTGTTAATATATAATAATTATGACATTTCTATTTCTTTTTGGATGTTTTAAAATAATTGTCAATATCTAATTTGACTGGTTGCAATTTATTGTGGTCTCACTTTTACAAAATTTATGATTATTGTATTTTGATAATAATTTTGAGACGGATAAAAGTAATAAATATGTGATAAACATTTAAATTAAAAATTCAGTTACGCCTATTTTTTATATTTTAGATATATAATGAATTGTTTATCGTTAAATAAGATAAATTATATCGTTATGATGAGTATTTTTTTTTTTTAAAAATTATACACGGACACTTTGATATATTTTCAACAAACTTTTATTTTATCTGTCTTTTTTTTTACATTTTATTTTCGGTATTGAAATTCATATGACATATCACATGTGATTTAACACTAATATCGAAGTTCGAACACTAAACATATGTACTAAAATTGATATAAGTATTTGTCTATAAATCAAAAACTTTTATCGTTTTTTGCAATGAAAAACACACATTCATTGCTTTCCAACCATATATCACACACAATATTCCAGTTATATATTATAGAAGTTTATTTGTGAAACTTCTATAATCACATGTAATAACAACACATGCAGTAAAAATCACATGTGAATGAGATCATGTGTGGTTAAATCACATGTGATTTTATGTGTCTAATCAAACTTTGATGAATTAACTGAACTAATCTACAATTTAAAATATAATGTGTTATATATGGTTAGAAAGCTACAAATGTCTAGTTTTCAAGAAAAAACGGTGAAACTTTTAAAATATTGGGGAGACTTTATCTTATAACTGTTGTCATTCCACGGGGTATATGACAATGTAGCAGGCCCCTCTTTTGAAACTCAATCGTATATAATAGTATGTCACTCACCAAGAGCTTGTTTGATGTTGGCTCTAGAAGGATTTCCATATTCATTGTGAATACTTTACGTATCACTCTGGTGTCCTGGCAATACCACAAGGATAATGCGTAGGACTCTTAATATATATCTTCTTACTTTTCACGGTGTATGAAACAACAAGCATATTGAAAGTGTGTCCTAATGAGATTTATGGATAATCTCTTGGCTCTAGATTCAATAGTGTATTTTAGTAGTCGGAGACTGGAGGGGTGTCTCTTGTTTCAATATCAAGATGACTCGTAATGAGCGGTCGATAGATCTCGCAGGGTTCCCCGTGAGAATGAAACAAGTCCTTTTAAGAAAACTTGAATGGTTAGAAGGTTTAGTGCAGTGCGTCACTGGGTCCATGACGTCTTGTCTTCAATACCGATGTTATCTTCGTAACAGCCAGTAGCATATGAATGGAACCCGATTTTGCCCTAAGGTTGAATATTTGGAGGGCTATTTCTTTTCACCCTTTATCTTTATACTACCTCCGTCCCATATTAACTGTCCTGTTTTGGCTTTTTAAGTCTTTTTTTATTAACTTTGATCTTAAATATTTTTCTTTATGTTATATAATATATTTAATAAAAAATATACCAATAAAAAATACATTTAAAACTCAATCTATTCATATATTTTGCATCAAATATTATATAACACGATTAAAAATATTTAAGGTCAAAGTTAGAAATGAAAGACCTGGAAAATTAAAAGTGGACAGTCAATATGGGACGGAGGGGGTACTTCTTTTTAATTATTCAACCCTTCAGCACTTACCGAGACTTCATTACTAGAACCTTGTTGGGTTTGTTCTAGTGCTAGCTCCATCTCGCTAGCTCCATCTCAGTCGGCACTCTTCTCTTGTTCTCACTTTTCTCCTTTTTTAATCGTTCCTAAGGACTTCTATTCTAACTAGAGGATTGTCCCTGGGAAGATCCCTCCGGCTCTGGCGGGATCGTGAGAACGAATACATAACCTTACCATCCTTATAACTCCAATAAAGTAAATGCAAGGTCAGTTATGTGGTATTGTTCTCTCCGCCTTAAAACTAGTTAAAAATCAATCAAGTTACTTGTGATAAAATATCAAAGCCATTGTACCTAGATGGTTTTAAAGATTTTGAAACGCTCCCCCTCAACATGTGCATCGATATTTGAAAACTTTTTAGCACACGGAGGAAGGAGTACCATCTTGAGACTTAAAATCACACTTTTAATCAGAATTATATATTTAAATCACATTCTCTCCCCCGATCAAAAAATTCAAATCTTTTGAGATGTAGGATCCCAAGAGATTTAAATAGTTTACAAAAAATTTGGGAAGAAAAAATGTGATCAAATTAGATATTAGTATATTACGGAACCTTATAATGCTCCCCTCAATTAGTAAGGGAGGTTATTTTCCACATACATATCACTACTCAAACATTACAAAGTTTTCAACATATTACAATAACACCACAAAAGAGTTTTTATTATTAGAGAGAGAATGTTCTCATTTGGTTCTCTGCAGAAGTATGTAATCACCCTCTCGAACTCTTCCACCAACAAAGCTTTCAAAGTTGTGGAAGATCCTCCTTGTCTTAAGTCTCTTCTGAGTAGCAAACATAAACACTTTGCTCATTTCCACATCTTTCTTTGTCCAAAACCTAGTGTTCAACCCCGGATTCATCCTGTTGATCGTGAATTCTTTTACCCGATAGTCCAATGCCTTATCAATATGACATAGAGTACCATCGTTGAACTTGTGGATCTCATTGAACCACATGATCATCTGAACGGCTGAACCCCATACTTGTCTCTAAATGTGACAGATCTTGGAGACTCGATGATAGAGTAGTCGTGTTTGAACTCTAACCCTTTTACTTCCCAACGAGGCTTTGTAAGGTTGAGCTGAGTCTGGTAGTTCTCAATTCCAAGCTGAAAGTCTCCTACTCGCTGTCTGATAACTAAGCCTCTAGTCCATAAGTTGACTGTAGTAGCCAGAGTCTTCTTTTCAAGATGATTCATGCGACCACAGATCCTCAAAGTCACTAGGGTACAAGTGCTTGAAGTCATTTTTCACAATGATGTGTTCTTTAAGATCAGCTCTACGAAGGATTATCTTCTTCAAGTAATCATATCTATACATGGGGAAGATCTCAACTCTGACAACACTTAAGATGCACATATGTGTTCGTACAGCCCTACGATTACCATCAGCTGCGTGTTTTTCCATGTAAAATCGTTGTTTGTTGAACCACCAGTGAGATATACCATATGAGGCAGCAATGTCGTACTTGAAATCCTCTTCAATCCACATCTGATGGGGCACCATTTGCTCTAACCCAACATAATGATAATATGCAGCTTTCATCTTTGTGATTGACAATGCATGTCTGCTACCCTTGTTGCCGAAATGTAGGTATTCCAGATCTTTGTTGAAGAAAAAGTCTGATTGGATGGTGACTTGACCTGGTGGACCACCCAGTGGGAGGGGTTTGCTAACATCGTATCTGAGGATCGCATCGTCCACCTGATCCGTCAAAAACTTGTGGCATTCCTCCATCTTGAATTGGAGATGAATCACATCATGATGGAAGACTTTGAAAACTTCATATGTTGGACCTTCCAAGTCTTTTGGTGTAAGTGTCGGATTCTTTTCTGCTTGCAGTACCAGTCCATAAAAGTTCCCATGTTACCGGTTTGAGCAAGTAGAGAGTTTTACGGTGGAGGCACATGGTTAAACGCAATAGCAGTTGTCCAGTTGTGATCAGGAACTTGCATATCTAATGAAAGGATGGACCAGGTTGGTTCTGGTGTTGCAGGTCTGTCTTTCTCAGTTAAGAGCTTCCCCCAATATTTCATCATAGAGAAATGATACATGGACCTAAACTTAGGCTTAAACTTAGATCTAAAACCACTTGGCATCTTCCTTATGGACTGTAAAAGAAGTGGGTCCCTGTCTGCAGCCATCAGGATTTTGACACTTGGTTTTAGGTCTAAGTCTAGGCCTAAGTTTAGGTCCATGTATCATTTCTCTTCATCATATCACATGTAGGGATGGACCAGGTTGAGTCCAGTGTTTCAGATTTGTCTTCCTCTAAGAAGGACTTCCACCAATCTCTTCTCAAGTTCACCTTTGGAATATGTATGTTCGAAATATCTTCATCATCAGAATAAGGTTCCTGGTCGAGAGCTGAATCTTCATTCATGACAAGATCTTCAGGAATTGATGAGACTAAGGGCTTGAATATTGTGTTAGTAGTCATCCAAGATGCGTATTTGGTTGAAGCAACGATCTTAGAAGAGCTTGAAGCAGTACAATATCTTGGCTGATTGGATGATGAAGGAGGACGAGGTGGTGGATGTGATTTGGATGATCCAGAAGTTCTAGAAGATCTTGTAGCTTTGGATGGTCCTAATGGTGGTGGATGAGGTGGTTATGGTGGATACCCAGGGGGTGTCTTGGGTGAATCTTATCTCTTCTTTTTCTTTCTTCGGGTTTCAGCCATATCCTCCATGAGTTGATCAGAGTTGTCACGATCGATTGATTTTTCCAGAGCTTCATATAGTTGTTTGTGATCTTCATGCCCTATGTTAAGGTTTGTCTCAAACACGCGTTGCAGCAGAATCTCCTTCATATTTGAGGTGGAAAGATCTCTGAAACATGCTCTCAGAGGTGCTTCCATTGCACAATTCACAGCCTCTGCAACATATTCGTCGATAGCAATCTTCACCTTATTGTCAATGTTGAGATTCTTAAGTTTGGATAATCGCGAACCGTGATGTTTGACAATATTGGGTAGATCATGACTTTCTAGAACCGCAATGCGTTTGAGAGCTTCTTCAATATGTGACTATAAAATTTCCTTGGTAGATGGAGGTGGTGGAAGTGCGGTTGTAGTTGTGGTGATTGTAGTTGTAGTTGTTGCAGGTGAGGGAGTTGATGTTGTTGGTGTTGCCGTTGGAGTTGGAATTACCATTGTTGGGATTGCTGACGTGTCTTGTTCAATAGTGATAAATAGCATTGACACAACCTCTTTCTCATCGTTTCTCTTCTCAGTTTCAGCATCAGTAGGCTTGTCCTTAAGAAATTGATCTCCAAAGGTGAGGTCATGGTCAAGGGTCTTGAAAGATGATAGGGTAGCCGTTGAGCTGTTGGGTTCCTCCAAGAAAATCTGATTATCAGTTCGTAGCTTAAGGTTATCCTGAACAACTGGGTATGCAGTTGACATGAACTCATCATGCATGGTATCATGTGGTGGATCCAAAGTGAAGACACTATCATGAAGTGAGATCTCTTTCTCAGCTTTTCGAATCGGAACCTGCAACGACTTCTGCTTGTGTCTCAGTTTGGGCTTCAGACACATTCACCATTACATTTTCATGCTTAGAAGTCATTTTGTATGAGTCGGTGTCACTTGAGTCGAGATTAAGCTCTGCACTTGGTGATTGTTCCTTTGCAGCTTCAGAGGATTCAATGCCTTTTTATGACTCTGTGGTTCGTTTCTTTAGAATGAACTTTGTAGTAGTGGTCTTCGTCACCGGTGAGCAGATGTCCAGTAAGGTTTGAGCAACTTGTTCATCAGTAGCAATTCATTTGCCTTTACCTTTCACTTCAGGCAGTGGTTGGTGTCCCCCTGTGTTTGGTTCTCGAATGATCACGCTTTTAGCAGAGTGTCCCAACGACTCCTTGTGTTCTTTCCTACTTATTTCCATGGTCTTTTGAAGGTCACCATCCTCTTCATATTGCATAGTTGGCTCAGTTAAGAGAACACCTTCATCCACAAACTGATCTACCAACCCTCGTGTTCTTTTAGGTCCACTTTTCTTTCCCCTATCACCCCTTTTGGTTTTCTTAGCATGAACAAGAACATCGTCAGTAGTGGATGCCCCCTTACGCTTCTTGGGTAGAATTTCATAAGTAGGTTTGGTGGTCTTGGATTTTGGATTTCTTTGTGCGGTTGGCTTTTTTTTCTTTGGTAGACTTAGTCGGTTTGGGAGCAGGAGGTTCAACATCACCAACTTGTTCACCAGCTAGATACCTTTGATGCGAAGCCACTTTATCCAAAGATTCCTGATAGTATGGTGCATTAAGTATATCACTTGTGATGAGAGCTCCTGGTATGGCCTTCCCAAAGAATTCTTGTTTGGTTCCCTTTGCCATGAATTTAAGATTCCCAAGGACATGCTCTTTATATGGCAAGTGGGGTGGAGAATCTAATCTCGGGTGGAACTTGTGCTTGCTTTGAAAATGATGGATTATCAACTTAGTGAATTTGACACTTGAAATCATAAGAGGATTGTTCTTCTTCTTTCTCGCTTTATGTTGTACCAGACTCATCTTGTCTTCAATGTAAGAGTGTATGAATTGAGTGAATTTTTCCCAAATCCTTTCAGCAAAATCAATGTTAGCACAATTAACGATCCCCCAAAGAATATGCAGCACCGAGCTCTTGGTCTCTCAAAACCTGAAGTCTTCATGTGAGACACAATTTGATGATTGTGATGATTGCCCTTCATGGCTGATACATTTCATTGTTACAAGCGCAAATAATTTTTTGACATCTTTAGGGTAGCCCGATCGTTGACAAAGTTGATAAGACCTTCTGGTGCTGGTGGGGGAGTGAACGGATTGTTTTCAACGACTGGTGTGATTTGAAGTGTGTCTCTGACTGTGTCTTTGGTGAGATTGAACCATTTTTCATCAATCTGACAACTGTATCTTGCAGTGTCTTTGTCATATCGTACTGTATCCAGGGACGGACCCAGGATTTTTAAATGGGTGTTGCACAAATTTTTTTCTTCATAAATACCAATAAAAAATTTCAACGTTATATAAATTGTAAAAACAAAAAACTGGTCAATAGAGTACCTTGTCTATTATTATTGACTTAAAAATGAAAAACTAATCAATAAAGTACCTTGTCTATTGTTAATGACCTCTTCGATGTTTCGATCCTTGAAAGCGCTTCATCACGTCTTCATTTATAACCTTAGTAAATAGTTCTTTTTCTATGTTACAAATTAAAGCATCGTTCATATAATTTTCACCTATTCTGTTGCGGAGATTAGTCTTTATCAATTTCATTGCCGAAAAACATCTTTTTTATGGTTGCAGTTGCCACAGGCAAAACTAACGAAAACTTCAATAACTTATAAATCAAAGGAAAAGAAATATGCTTCTTTCGTGTCACCAGTAACATAGCAAGCTCAGCAATTCCTTTCAACTTCATAAAGTCTTCATCATGAATAATAGTCTCATAGTAGAGGTCAAGTTCACGCCTAAGAGAAAACCTATCCGCATCCATAAAATCATCTTGATAAAACGTAGTTGAAGTGATTAGCTTTGATGCATCAAACATTGTAAATGAATCACATGGAATCAAAGCTGACATGTTAATAAGTGAGTCTGTGCTTATCTCACCAAATCGATCACCAAACTCTTGTATTTGCATATCCAAAACTGTGTTAAATATATCAATCTCAAAATAGTGTCGATTCTTTATGCCAGCTACTCGGTTTCTTTTAGCAACACAAATTCGTCCATCTTCAATACTACAATATCATGTTTATCACAAAAAGAATTCACTTTCTTCAAAAAGGCATCAAACCCACAAGTTCTAAGTCTTACCAATGCTTGTTTTGTTCCTTTTATCATTGAAACCGCCTCTACAATATTTTGATCTCGTTTTTGAAGAGATTTCGACAATAAATCCGTGATTCCTAAAATGTGCTCCATCAAGTGAGAATTAAACGCAAACTCAAACTTTTTAAAATATGATAGAATACCAGTTGCTTGATTTCGGTTCCGGCCATCAAGAGCTTCCTTTTCACATATTTAAACACCTTAATAACCTTAGGAAACAAAGAAAACAATCTCACAATTGTTTTGTAATGCGAACCTCACCGTGTATCACCACGTCGTATAAGCGAGAGCTCTTGATTTTTCCCATTTCCACTTTGAATTATACCTTTACAAAGTTCTAATTCTACTCTTGTCTTGTAACTATCTCGCACCATATCTTTTCTCTTACATGAAGAGGAAACCACATTGACCACACACATTAGTTTTTCAAAGAATTTCATAACACCATCATGGCTTCTTGCAACCGCTACGACCACTAACTGAAGTTGATGTGCAAAACAATGTACATAGTGTACTGAGCAATTATCTTTTAATACTAAAGCTTTTAAACTATTGAACTCACCACGCATATTGCTTGCTCCATCATAACCTTGACCTCTTAACTGTTTCAAAATAAATTTTAAGAGATAAAGTGATAACGCTCAGATTGTGCATGTTTTTAGTAGCGTTATGTGTGCTTTTATATCTGTTATTTGGTTATATTTGCATGATTATATTACTCAAACGCATCAAAAGATGTTTGTCTAGTGTTTATAACCAAGTGCAGGGAAACGGATGGAAAATTAAGAAATGTGTAGCAAAACGAAGATTCCCGTTTCAGTAAATCTAAATCAGTATCTCAAGGACCTTTGAAGACCTTAGTGATTGAAGAACCAAGTTCTACAAGACAAAGTAAAGAAAGATCAAGTTTCCATAACTCAAAATATCCAACCGGATCCGGTTACAACCGCAACCGGATCGGTTGGGCGACGAAACATTGTTTTAGCCATCGCCACCGATCGGTAGCAACCCGCAACCGGATCGGTTGGCGATTGTTATGAAGACCAACCGGATCGGTTGGTCGTATGACCGATCCGGTTGGAGAAGCTGCATCTGCCAAACTTCATCACTAAGCTTTCCCTTTGCATCCAAACGATTCTAGGTCCTTCTCTTGGTGTATTCTAGTCCATTCCTTACTCCTTGGAGGCCAAGTTCATCATTTAATACCCTAGGCCTTAGACTTAGTATAAATAGAGGCTAATTGTGAGCATATGAGACACACCTCAAATACAAATCTCTCTACTCATCAAACAAAGCCTTAAGCTCTCAAAATTCATTCTTAGAAATCCAGAGAAGTTTGGAGTTCCATAAGTTCCACATTTGGAGGCCAAAACACCAAGAATTCTACCTCAATCCTTTGGGAATCATTACTTCACCATTTGTAATCTTATTCCAAGCATTGTAAGACTTTTAATCATGTTTTCTAATGTTCAAAGTTATGAGTTTATGTTCATGTTTACTATGAGTGGCTAGTTTCTTTATACACTTGCTTAAATGATGTTGATTATCATATGATTAGTTAGTGATTGTGTTAACATGTTTTAATTCAATTTCAAGTCGATTCTAAGATCCAATTATGCTAAAGTTTCATAGTGACATTTGTTAATCAAGTTTGGCTAATTGATAGTAAACGTTGGGGTCGAAAGAACTTATTGTTATTCAACTAGTCATAATCATTTTGTCTATGGATGATTGTTTTTACCCATTATTCTTGATTATACAAAGGAACTAAGGTGTGGTTGTAATAAATACTCTTTTTGATTATCAAATTGGATTGGTTGGAAACATCTAAATGGTCGTAAGATTAGTTGTTGAGAATCAATTGTAGCATTTTGTCTATAATCGGTTACCTTTTGTATTGACCATTTCTTAAGCAATTTGATGAACAAGAGAATGTTTTTGTGTTTAAGTTTATACATGTAGACTTATGAAACTTGAATTGATCTTGAATTGATTGGTTAAACTTAATGATTGTTTTTATGAACTAAAATCTTGACGAAGGTTTAACTTGTAAGAACAATAGATTAGTCTTTCAACTAATTATCACAACCAACATGTTAAGAGATTAACACAATCACATTAATCTATGATATGAAACTAGTTTAAGCAAGTGTAGTTTTTAATCATCTGAATTTTATTATATCTATTTTGCTCTATTATATGTTTTGGATAGGCTTCGTTAATTCAAACTTGTGTTTAGATTCACTCAAATCCCTGCGAACGATCCCGACTTACCTTCATAACCTTGCTATTACGGACGAGTATACTTGCTCGTATGTGTTCTTGGTAATATTGGTAATTCACCTTTTATAATTTTAAAACTTGTACACACCCGACACATCAAGTTTTTGGCGCCGCTGCCGGGGATTTGATTGTGTTTCAACAAGTTTTTGAATTCCTCTAAGTCGATTCAACCCAAAATTTTTCTCAGAAACCTTAACCGGATCCGGTTGCCCATCAACCGAATCGGTTACGTGTTTGTCCATCAATCAACTAGTCTGACCGATCGGTCGCATCCCGCAACCGATCCGGTTACCCCCTCTGACCCATAAAATCTATTTTCGTTGTTTGTCCGTGTGTTTAGATATTGCCTGGAATCCTAGGACATTGTATGAACACTCGAGCAACGGGAATTGAACCAATTACACCTCTTACCAACCCCGAACGTTTGATTCGAAGAAGAAGGAGAACACATTTCATACCATTGGAAAACCGTGTACCAAGAGTACCAAACCCACCATTTGATAACCTCGTAGAAGCCCAAGTTGTTTACAACCCTTTCACCAATTTACCTTTTCCCATGGCGGACGATCAACCCATGGGGAACCAACCGAACAATAACACCAACCCCGAAAGTGCTATTGTAGCTATTAACCTTGGTGACAACTTCACCGTGAAGGGACACCACCTTTCTATGATCAAAGACCGACAATTCGATGGCGTGCGCGGCCGATCCGCATAAGCACATTGCGAATTCATCGAAATTTGCGGCATGTTCCGTTATGGCGACACCGATGTCAATACCATTAAACTCAAACTTTTCCCATCATCACTCACGGAGATGCTAAAGTATGGTACAATGAATTAACCCGGAATCATCAATACTTGGGAGGAGATGAGGCAAGCTTTTGTAAGCCGATTCTTTCCACCGCCATGTTTGACCGATTAATGGGAGAAATTCGTGCTTTCAACCAAAACCCAAACGAATCACTTGTCGAAGCTTGGCTTCGAATGAAAGATTTGCTTCGTAGTTGTCATGGACATGGATTATCAAAAGGAACCATTATCCAAATCTTTTACCATGGACTAGATGAAATCTCTCAAGGCATCCTTGATGCTGGAGGAATTTTTCTCTATAAGACTCCAAACGATGCACATCAATTGCTCGAAGATCGAGTACTTCTCAAGCTTGATTGGTCCAAAGATTCCAAAACCAAACCGCTCCGAAAAACCGTTGCTTTTGTCAAAAATACCGATACCTCAAAACTTATGGAGAAGATGGAAATATTAACCTCAAAAATCGACTCGCAATACAAAGATATCAAAGATGAAATGAAAGAGATGCGAGACGGATGCAACAATTGTGGAGGAAATCACCCATCGTCCAAGTGCGACGATAAACCTATGGGTGGACCGAAGGAAGGAGAAGCAAATTACGCTCAAGGAGGATACCGTGGAGGAGGATATTGTAGTAATTAGTACGGACGAAATTCCGGAAATTGGCAAGATCGCCGACCAAGGGATGACAACCGTGATTCTCAACCTCGAACCGAAGATCCGCCACCACAAAATCCCGACAAAAAGATGGAAGAAACCGAATTCGAAAAAACCATGAGAGAATTTGTGGCTGGTCAAAAATCCGCAAATGATTTTATCAAAAATCAATTTTTCAATCTCAAAGCCAAAGTTGAGCAAGGACAGAAAAATCATCAAGCATCTATCCAAGACCTTGAAAACAAGTTTGGTAGACTTTTTGACCAACATCCCTCTAGACCATCTGGTTCATTGCCAAGTAACACCCAATCCAACCCAAAGCTATCGAATGATAAACCGTACCGTCCACCACAAACAAGAAATGAGCATATCAATGCTGTCTTCACAAGAAGTGGTCTCTCGTACGATCCACCACCAAATCCTAACACTCCTGTCACCATTGATAGTGAGGACGAAACCGAGGAGCAAAACACAACTCAAACCACCAAAAAGAAAAACATTCCATCCGTCAAGGCGTATACACCAAAAATTCCTTATCCTCAATGCCTAAAGAAAGAAAAGATGGAAGAACGTTATAAAAAGTTCATCGAAATAATCAAAGAGGTTAGACTCAATGTTCCTCTCGTTGATGTCTTAGCGGAATGCCCAATTACGGAAATTTCGAAAGAACTTCTTAATAACAAAAGCAAGCTTGAGCAAATATCGCAGACTTTTCTTAACGAAGAATGCTCACTATAGTTCAAAACAAAATCCCACCAAAGCTCGGAGATCACGGAGCTTTCTTATTCCATGTACTTTCGGGAATAATGTTAAATGTGATGCTTTGGCCGATCTTGGCGCAAGTATCAATTTGATGCCTTATTCACTCTATTCCAAGTTGTGCAAAACGACTGAAACCAACAAAATGAGCATCCGATTGGCAAATCATTCCTATCAATATCCTGTGGGAATCGCCGAGAATATGCTTGTTCAAGTCGGTAAATTCATTTTCCGAGAGACTTGGTGATCTTGGAAATGGAAGAAGATAATAAAGTCCCACTCATTCTAGGAAGACCTTTCCTAAATACCGATCACGATCATCAAAGTGAAAGGAAAAGAACTCAACCTTGGGTTGGGGATGATCGAATCACTTTTCTAATCGATAAAGCAATGCGCTACCCACATTCCAAAGTGATGACACTTGTTTTAACATCGATATTATTGGTGAAGTCATTGATGAGGAATTAAATGCATTACTGAATGAATCCGATCCGTTCATGACTACTTCTGAAAAAATCAATGAAACAGATTTTTACAAAGAATTTGATGATTTCATGAAAGTAGAATTCGAAGGAGATAACTCAGAAGAAGAAGAAATGGAGGAAGAGGAAGAAAATTTTGAGGAAATAACTTTCAATAACGAGATGCGAATAAAATCCTCTATCGAAGAACCACCCACAGATCTCGAACTCAAACCTCTCCCAGATCATCTTGAATATGCTTATTTGGAGGAAAATTCTCTTCTTCCAATAGTCATATCTTCATTGCTCGAGGATAATGAGAAAGAAAGTTTAGTTTCGTCCTCAAAATCACAAACAAGCTTTTGCTTGGAAAACATCCGACATCCCGTGAATTAGTCCCAATTTACGCAAACACAAAATCAATTTTGAAGAAGGATTAAACACGTGGTAGAAACGTCAACGTCGACTCAATCCGCAACATGAAAGAAGTTGTTAAAAGGAAATCATTAAACTTCTCGATCTTTGGAATCATTTACCCAATTGAGGATAGCCCTTGGGTAAGCCTTGTACCTGTGTGTTCCCAAGAAAGGAGGAATGACGGTTGTAACTAATGAACAAAATGAACTAGTTCCAACTAGAATATGAATCGGTTGGCGCGTTTGTATTGACTATTGAAAGTTAAACAAAGCCACCGGAAAGATCACTTTCCACTCCCGTTCATGGATCAAATGCTTGAAAGACTAGCGAAATAAATTCTTTTGTTTCCTCGACGGATTTTCAGGTTATTTCCAAATTCCTATAGATCCTAAAGACCAAGAAAACACCACTTTCACTTGTCCTTTTGGAACCTCGCATATCGGCGTATGCCTTTTGGTCTTTGCAATGCACTGCGACTTTTCGGTGTATGATCGCCATATTCAAGACATGCTAGAAACCTCCATGGAAGTTTTCATGGATGATTTTTCGATCTTTGGAGACTCATTTGAAGCTTGTCTTTCTAATCTCGATAAAATGCTCGAAAGATGCGAAGTCGCACATCTTGTCCTTAATCGGGAAAAATGCCACTTTATGGTAACAGAAGGAATTGTGCTTGGCCACAAAATCTCCAAAGGCTAGGAATGGAAGTCGACAAGGCAAAGGTCGATGTCATCTCAAAACTTCCACCACCAACCAACGTCAAAGCCGTTAGAAGTTTTTAGGACATGCTTTGGTTTTACCGCCGATTCATCAAAGATTTTTCCAAAATATCTCGTCCGATGACAAAACTTCTTGAGAAAGAATCTATTTTGACTTCAATCTTGATTGCATACAAGCTTTCGAAACTCTAAAATCTCAACTTACTAGTGCTCCATTATGGTCTCACCTAATTGGTCACTACCCTTCGAACTTATGCGCGACACAAGCGATTTTCTTTGTTGGGTGTCTTAGGTCAACGCTGAAGGAAAACACTTTCGGCCTATATATTTTGCTAGCAAGACCTTTGAATAGTGCCCACAAAATTATACCGTCACCGAAAAAGAATTATTGGCGTCGTTTTCGCATTTGACAAATTCGATCATACCTCGTACTCTAAAAAATAGTCGTTTTACGGATCATTCGACACTCAGTATCATTTTCACCAAGCAAGACGCTAAACCACGTCTTATTCGATGGATTTTGCTACTCCAAGAATTTGACATCGAAATCAAAGATAAGAAGGGAGCAGAAAATCTTGCTGCTGATCACTTATCTCGTCTTGAAAATCCTAACCTTGAGGAGTTGAAAGAAGAAGAAATCGATGATTATTTTCCCGATGAAACTCTCATGACCATCGATGGAAATGACGATCCTTGGTTTGCTGACTTTGCAAACTACCTCACCGGAGGAATTCTCAGAAAAGGTCTAACTCATGCTCAAAGGAGCAAATTCTTTTCGAACTTAAATACTACTTTTGGGAAGAGCCATATCTTTTCAAAATGTGCCCGATGGGATGATCCGAAGATGTGTTTTGGTTCGAAACTCGAAAAATTCTTGACGAATGTCATCATGGCCCAACTTGGGGACATTATGGTCCTTCCACCACACTAAAAAGTTTTTGATCTTTGGATTCTATTGGCCAACAATATTCAAAAAGAACACACACTTGTTCAAAGCGAGGCGCTTGTCAAAGAACCACCAATCTCTCTCGAAGGGATGAAATGCCATTAACAAGCATTCAAGTGTGTGAAATATTCGATATTTGGGAATAGATTTCATGGGACCTTTCCTAAATCCCACAAATTCGAATACATTCTAGTTGCTATAGATTACGTGTCCAAATGGGCGGTGAAGCTTTACCAACAAGCGATGCTCGTGTCGTCGTTAATTTTCTCAAAAGCTTTTAGCTCGTTATGGAATCCCCAGGCACTAATAAGCGATCGAGGAACTCATTTCGCAACCAACAAATGGAGAAAACCATGAAAAGATATGGAGTTCATCATCGATTTGCAACGACTATCATCCACAAACCGGTGGTCAAGTCGAAAATACCAACAGCTCTCAAAAGAATACTAGAAAAAGCGGTGAAGGACAATCCTTCGGTATGGGCAAAGAAACTTGACGATGCTCGTGGGCGTTTCGTCTGACCTATAAAACTCAATTGGCACGACTCCTTACGGACTCTTGTGCGGAAAGACTTGTCATTTGCCGTTCAAGTTGAACATCGTGCTTATTGGGCTCTCGAAATTGTAACACCGATCTCAAAATAGTTGGAGAGAAAAGATTCACCTGCGCACGAACTCGATGAATTAAGGCTCCAAGCTTATGAAAATTCCAAAGCTGTACAAAGCGAACAAAAGCTTATCACGATAAAAGCTACGAATTCGAAAAGAATTCAAAGCCGGAGATAAAGTTACGCTTTTAACATGAAATTCAAATTCAAAGCTCTAAGTTACAACCAAAATGGTTCGGACCATATGTCGTTAAACATGGATATCCATCCGGGTATGTCGAACTCTATGACAAACAAGGTGGAAGTTTCATTGTTAATGGACACCGAATCAAGTTATACTACGACAAGGAGCAAGCGAATGAAGTTTCGATTCTGACGATATCTGGCGACACCATGAGAATGAATTGAAACTATCACCTTTGTAGCACCATTTCCAGGAAGAATCCCACAAACCGTTCCATGGAAACCATCTGCTTAGTTCGTTTGGGACGATATCGAAGCTACTGGTGAAGAATTCATGTACATCCCTGAACTTTTCAAAATGTTCAAAGATGCCCTTGCGGGCAAATAAATTCGGGAAGACTCGAGTCAGGCTGATGACTCGGTAATAAAACAAGCGCTTCTCGGGAGGCAACCCGTTTGTTTTGTTTTGATGGTCACTTCCCAAAGTTTAAACCTTCGGTTGAACTTAAGTGTGGGGGAGTGCCATCCTTCTAATAAAACCTTTTGTTTGTTTATAAGATTGTGCAGGTGATGATTTCTCAAGTGAAGGCCTGGGATGCAGAAAGAATTTTAAGCTGATAAACTCGTTGACATATCTGGTTTCATTTCTATTTTCCCTATTTTTGTACTTTGAAGTTCGTTTTTCATTGAGGACAATGTCTAACTTAAGTGTTGGGGGGGTGAATAGGAAAAATTAGAGTTTTCATGCTTAAATTTAAAATTTTGTTTGCCACTTGTGATCTAGTTGTTTTCACACTTTTAGGATTATCTATTAGAATAATGGATCATTCCACTGGTAAAATTGGTAATATTTGAAACTTGAGATGTGCTCAGATTACTATTGCAATCCATTCGGGATCGATAAACATTTGCTAGCACATATTATACCCTTTCCACTAAATTGTGAGGATTTGAGCCTATTTCTTATTAGCATACATCTTATATGCTTAGATCTTTTTGCAATGAGTGTCTGGGTGATTTTATTTATTCTAGAACTTGTACTTGTAAATCATTACGGACCGCGGTGAGATTGCATTAAATGCGATATAAGTGCATTCGTGTGATAAAGAGGCACCTTAGGAATAAAACATGGACCCATTTTTAGTGCTCATTTTTAGCACTAGATACCCCTAGTTACACCCTTCGAGCCATCCCATTCTTTTTGTTAAATCCAGAAAAATACAAAAATATTTTACACCTTTAAACCTTAGCCTAACCCCTTGTCAATGTCTAAATGGTTGGTTGCTAGTTGCTTGGAATGTTGGATTGTTTTAGATGATTATTAGTTAGCCACACTTTGCCATTCGTGTGTGCCATTTTGACAAATACGAAGTGTGGGGGAGATGTGATGTAAGAAAGAAGGTTATGTTAAAAAAAATAAAAATAAAATAAAAAATGTGATGACAATTTTAGCCAATGTGCTATATTATTATGTAGATGAAGGAAGAGGAAGTATGTTTTAGATATCGATTAGCAAATGTGCTAAGACGTGATATATATTATACATTTGATCGATATGTGAAGAGAAGTTAGTAACTATAATCATTTTCGGATTTGTGGTTTGTTCGTGACTAGCAACATGGGTATTAGACTTGATTTCATTTTCATTTTAACACCAATTTCATAAATACTCCCATGCCTTATCCATACCCTTAACCCTTAGCCGTATCATTATAACCCAAATAAAAGCCCTCTTTAGATGTTTTTACTTGGTGCTCACGCCACGTCGGTGGAGTTTTGTTTCTTGTACAAGCTTATGGTAATAATCAAATCATGACTGAGCAATGAGTGTGATTTATCTTGTTACTCCACTAAAATGAGTGATTGAGTGAATTATATTTCGTTCCTTTTTCGTGAGGTGTTTTGAAATGTTAATTATGCAAGAAAATCATTGGATATTGTCAAACATCTCGATTTTTCACCTTTATAAAGCATAATTGATGAATCCTCTCTCGTATTTATACTTGGTTGATTTGCATCATATTTTCATAATCACGATCTTGTACCAGTGGATGTTTATTTTTCCTAGATTTGCTCGAGGGCAAGCAAAGTTTAAGTGTGGGGGAATTTGATAACGCTTTCAGTTGTGCATGTTTTAGTAGCGTTATGTGTGCTTTTATATATGTTATTTGGTTATATTTGCATGATTATATTACTCAAACGCATCAAAAGATGTTTGTCTAGTGTTTATAACCAAGTGCGAGGAAGCGGATGGAAAATTAAGAAATGTGTAGCAAAGCGAAGATTCCGTTTGATAAATCTAAATCGATATCTCAAGGACCTTTGAAGACCTTAGTGATTGAAGAACCAAGTTCTACAAGACAAAGTAAAGAAAAATCAAGTTTCCATAACTCGGAAGATCCAACCGGATCCGGTTACAACCGCAACCGAATCGGTTGGGCGGCCGAAACTCTTGTTTTAGCCATCGCCACCGATCGGTCGCAACCCGCAACCGGATCGGTTGGCGATTATTATGAAGACCAACCGGATCGGTTGGTCGTATAACCGATCCGGTTGGAGAAGCGCATCGCCAAACTTCATCACTAAGCTTTCCCTTTGCATCCAAACGATTCTAGGTCCTTCTATTGGTGTATTCTAGTCCCTTCCTTACTCCTTGGAGGCCAAGTTCGGCATTTAATACCCTAGGCCTTAGACTTAGTATAAATAGAGGCTAATTGTGAGCATATGAGACACACCTCAAATACAAATCTCTCTACTCATCAAACAAAGCCTTAAGCTCTCAAAATTCATTCTTATAAATCCAGAGAAGTTTGGAGTTCCATAAGTTCCACATTTGGAGGCTAAAACACCAAGAAGTCTACCTCAATCCTTTGGAAATCATTACTTCACCATTTGTAATCTTATTTCAAGCATTGTAAGACTTTTAATCATGTTTTCTAATATTCAAAGTTATGAGTTTATGTTCATGTTTGCTATGAGTGGCTAGTTTCTTTATACACTTGCTTAAATGATGTTGATTATCATATGATTAGTTAGTGATTGTGTTAACATGTTTTAATTCAATTTCAAGTCGATTCTAAGATCCAATTATGCTAAAGTTTCATAGTGACATTTGTTAATCAATTTTGGCTAATTGATAGTAAACGTTGGGGTCGAAAGAACTTATTGTTATTCAACTAGTCATGATCATTTTGTCTATGGATGATTGTTTTTACCCATTATTCTTGATTATACAAAGGAACTAAGGTGTGGTTGTAATAGAGACTCTTTTTGATTATCAAATTGGATTGGTTGGAAACATCTAAATGGTCGTAAGATTAGTTGTTGAGAATCAATTGTAGCCTTTTGTCTATAATCGGTTACCTTTTGTATTGATCATTTCTTAAGCAATTTGATGAACAAGAGAATGTTTTTGTGTTTAAGTTTATACATGTAGACTTATGAAACTTGAATTGATCTTGAATTGATTGGTTAAACTTAATGATTATTTTTATGAACTAAAATCTTGACGAAGGTTTAACTTGTAAGAACAATAGATTAGTCTTTCAACTAATTATCACAACCAACATGTTAAGAGGTTAACACAATCACATTAATCTATGATATGAAACTAGTTTAAGCAAGTGTAGTTTTTAATCATCTGAATTTTATTATATCTATTTTGCTCTATTATATGTTTTGGATAGGCCGTTAATTCAAACTTGTGTTTAGATTCACTCAAATCCTATGAGCGATCCCGACTTACCTTCATAACCTTGCTATTACGGACGAGTATACTTGCTCGTATGTGTTCTTGGTAATATTGGTAATTCACCTTTTATAATTTTAAAACTTGTACACACCCGACACATCATAAAGTAACAAGGGATTGTAATTTATAAAAATGATTTAAATGATTTAATTATAAATTGTAAACTTGGAGTGTTACCTGTTTCAAACTAAAATTGTGTTTGGTGAAGAAAGCATCAATGGTAGATTTAAGAGTGGCGGAAGAAGTCTCTTTCACATGAACAACCCCGACAAATCGCTCTTGAACAACTCCATGTCTATCGAGATACCGAAAAACAATTGCCATTTGTTCCTTTTTAGATACGTCACTAGACTCATCAACTAATAAAAAAAACACATCATCACCAATATCTTCAAGAATGGAATCAAGTACCTTGTTGGCAAAACATTCACATATTTGTTTTTGAATTTTTGGAGATGTTAAGGTACAGTTCAAAGGAGCTCGCGCAACAACTATCCGAGTTTCCTCGTTTTCATTTGCAAGCAAGTGATACAATTCTAAAAAAAGACCTCTATTTAAAGAACCTATAGTTTCATCACGACCACGAAAAGGACAACCACCCTTCAACAAGAATCCACAAGTCTTAATCGATAGACACAATTGAATTCGATAATCACTCATCTCTTGTTCAGTTTGCTTATTAAAGGCAGCAAAAATATATTGTTTTTTCTTCATTCGATTTTCACATCTTTGAAGTGCTTTGTTATGAAAACTATTAAGTTCACAGAAATGGTCTTTCAAACTTGTCTTTTTACTCCAACTATCAAACCCTCGTACCGTAAAAGTATCACACGCACCATGATCTCTAAACAAATAACAACACAAACAATATGCTTTGTCTTTTTTACACTATATTCTAACCAACTAAACTCATTAAACCAAGTGACAACAAAACTTATTTTCTTAGTCCCGACCATTTTTGTTGGAAACTTGTGGCCCCTTGGTCGACAAGGACTTCTATCCCAATACATTCGCCTTATTTCCTCTACGATATTAGGGTCATAACTATAGATGATTGGCCTATCTGATGGATCCCATGGAAGATCATCTAGTTTCATATTAATTGGCGCTAAAGGAGCTGGAGTAGGTTGTGAAATAGGTTGCGGAGTAGGTTTTGGAGCCGGATCTCCACCTCCATTACGACTAGGAACATTTTCCCAAAGGTTTCTATATTTTTCCATAGTTCCTAAAAAAATGTTTAAACACAAATAAGCAAATAATAATACAATTAAATCTTTTGATCGTTTAAATGGTTATGATATATACAAGTATAAGTATTCATGAAAGTGTGAAAAAAGTCTTTTAACATGCTTGTAATATTCAAAACCCTAAAATAAAAAATGACACTAAATCATAAATCTAAATTATATTAAATATAAATTCTACTCCTTTTCAAACAATAATAAAAATACTTTTTGATAGAATAAATGAATTATAGCCACCTTTTGTCTTGAATGGTGGTGAACCTTGAAGAGTTAGAAGGTGAATACTTTAAATGTTTGAATCATATGAAAAGGGTCCCAGTGAAGAGTCGACAACAATATTATATGTGGTAACAATTGTATGGTATATCATAGATTTAATTAATGGGTTTACTAATCATTGGGCTTTGTATTTTTTTTACAATTATATTATTGGACTAAATAAAAAGTGATCCATAAAGTATTGTCAAACTAACTAAAGTTGCACCAAATAAAACGAAAGTAGCAAAAAAATTTATCAGGGGTTGCACAAATAAAAAAATGACAGTTTTCAAAAAAAATTTGCACTTCGTGACCTAAAAAATGGTGTAGCCCGTGCCACACCCGGCACCAATGTGGGTCTGTCCATGACTGTATCCCAAAACTGTTGAATGTAGATGGCTGGAATAGTGGAGCAAGCCGTGAACGCACTGAAGAAATTGGTTTGCTTCAGTATGCCCACATCAATCTTGTAGATAGGATTGCTTTGAGTCTTTTCCACATCTAAATAATTGTTGCTCTTTCCAATAGGTACCCATCTTTGTTCATCTGTACGAGTGGGTGGTGGAATAACAGGTGCTTAGTCATCATGAGCATTAATGTCAGCCATTGTAACTGCACAATCACATCCACAAAGAAGTATACATACAGAAAGGTGATGTTAGATGTGAGTTACAACTTGAGATTAAGACATACATATACTTAATCCAAGGCAAAGGGACACATAGATCTTGTTGATGTGATGGTCAATAGGGATGGTCAACTATAGAGTCAACGGAAGTAAACTCATCCTGAGAAGACATAACCCCGTGACCAAGGCATAATGATCAAAATGTAATCAGAAAAAGCACAGTTAAGACAAAACGCAATGCACAAACCACAATAGTCAAAACGCAGTCTGACAAATCGCAGCTAGACAAACCGCAATGCCCAAAACGCAGTGACTATTTAATTGTGAGATAATCAAAATGCAAGGAGCAAACCGCAATAAGCAAAACACAAGAATATTATATACACAAATAGTCAACCCGCAATATTTTGAAAAAATTGGCAGAGTGGGTTCTACATTTTACGAATGAAATAATCTTCATTTACAAAACGCAGTAATTGTGATTTTTCCTGATTTAGTAATATCGTTATCAAAATGCAATGAGGAACTGAACATACAAAACGCAATATGGTATGTTATAAGCAAAATGCAATCAAGAGTATTTAGGTAAAACACAATCAGGAAACTTTATCCAAAACGCAATCAAGAAGCACTCAACAAATCACAACCAAGAATGATTCTATACGCAGATATATAACATACATAACAGGATAGAACAAAGCAACATCAACACTATATACGCACCCGAACCAATCCTAATCAATGGAAGTTAACACCACTCAAGCCACAACATCGATTGGCCAAGACAATCGCAAAAAAAAACACTCGACAAATCATAAGGGAGAAAAATCTAGGATAGGGGAAATAATTAGACACTCAACGAAACAACTACTAATGATATTAAAGCTAATCCCAACAATTAAAACACAAAACAAAACACAAACCTAGGTGCGGATGATGATTCGATGCGAGTACCTAAACATAAAAATTAGTTTGAAGCCATGATGATTAAATAAACGTTTCTTAAGATGATTAGGAACATGAAACAAACATTACCTTGGCAAGAAATCACGTGGAATGGCAAAATCAATCAAATCGCAGTGTATGGCGTTTTGTGAGTTTGAGAGAAAAAGTAAAAAGAGTTTGACTGGATTATGATGGGTTTGACCATGTCAAAACGCAAAGGGGTATATGTACCTAAGGATCAATTTTCATAGTTTGACATAATTGGCCCATCCTTTTCAATTTCTTTTCTCTTTGAGATACAAGTTACACTAGGTTATAATTCAAGTTTCAATTAAAGCACGAATGGTCCTTTAATTCATGAAAGCCTAGGAATCAATTGAAAATAGCAAATAAGTCCCTATACTAGCACACAACAAACACATATGGCCTTTTTGGAGTTAACAATAGATTAACACCCCCTCAAACTCAAAACCCCAATTTAAATCAATTAGTTGTAGATGCCCGTTCGTTGTCATAAATGTTGAAAATAACTCTCCCCCTCAATCAATGACCCGATTTCTATTTAAAGAGTTGTAGTCGTTGATTGATTATGAAAAATTTATGAAAGCTTGAGTCCGATTGATTTTTCAATAACCTTCAACCACCATGTGAAACACAAATACTCTCCTGAAGAATCATAGACGGAAAAGTATTTGAGATACTAAGAAGATTTCTCTTCTTAGATCGAGGGTGCACGGATGTAAAGTAATCCATGCCCGGGAGAGCTTAATCACCCGTTGTTAGGAACATCTGTCCTTTTGGCGACATGCTTTCCCCATTTTAAGAACAGGGTTGCATATCTGAAATAATAGCAAGTCATATAGGCATATTTTGAAAACTTTTTGAACTTATGCTTGAACTTCATTTAAAGACCCGTGTCATTATTGAATGACATTTCTAGGACCGTAAATGTTATCGATACCATAAGACATGCCTTGAAAAACTATTTTTAGTATTTTCTATTTTTATGATTTTTTATGGTTTATGTTGGTATAAGATATGTACAACGTGGAAAATATTTTTGTGTATTATGATACTATTATATATAACCAAAGGATACATGAAGAGTTACCGCCACTATACTTCCTTTGATAGATCGTTAAAGTACGAGTCCTGAGCTGAAGTATTCAGGAGTTATATCTCATGTACATCAATTGAGTTTCCTGAACCCCTAAATTAGGAGATATCAGTTCTTTAGACAACCAAACTCTGAGTTTTTTCTTAATGGGAGTGATCGATGACCTGCACTTAAGTAAGAACTACCTACACTAGCATTACAAGTTTGTTTGTATTTACATGGGTTAGTGATATTGGCATCCAAACCATTTGGGTTTTCACAGTCAACCTTGGTTTTGCAATCAGTGAACAACTTACTAATAGGTATCCATCTAATCCAGCAATCTTAAAAAATCTACTCGTCGGTATCCACCTAAGACAAGATCTAGGAGTGTTTGGCTTCTTATGCACAGTGGAAGACTTGTTGTTGTTATTAGTCTTAGAAGATTGGACCTTAGCACGAGCATTCACTTTCTGATTATTAGGTCTAGGATGTGAAGTGACTGGTTTTGACAAAACTTGTTTCGCATCAACTTAGGAGGCAAACCATGGTTCTGAAGATTTTAGTCATTTACATCTAAACGCATTCGGTTGTCTAACAACTGATTGGTTTCTAATTGGTTTTAAACTGGTTTCCCCAAGATTGATGGTTTTGCAAACTTAGTGTTCACGCTATTCCATGTTACTTTTCTTAGCTCGTTCTTTAATGCTGTAATTGTGAGACCCTTACCCTAAAGTTGAGCTTTGAGTTCATCATTTTTGGCCAACAAAGAGTTTTTTTGTTCTATAGTCTTAGTCATTGTTTATTTGATTGAACCACATAAAATGTCCAAACTGAAGTCAAAAGTCCAACACATACCAAATGACATATTTTGATATTCCGAGCATGGTTGTTAAGATCTCGATCTTTATCTTAGGATCTTACGATTTTACGATACTACATAGCATAAACGATCCCGATCCAATGTAGGATCTTTGCAAACTTGAGATCTTATAGGTCCCGATCTTGACTATAGGATCTTAAAATCTAATTTGATCTGATTTTACCTTTCTCGAATGACAAACTAAAAAACTAGAAAGTTATGCACTATGTTTTATAAACTTTAAAAAACAAAATGTTAATTTTCTTAAACATTCCTAATCATAATTTAGGACACATAATGAAACAACCTTATTATTTTGTGTTAATAATATATATTAATTTGTAGATTTGTATAATATTAAAAAGATTATTAAGAAAATGACATAATAATAAGATATTAAGATCTCGATCCGATTTTACGATCTCGATCTTTCGAAAACCAAAATGATTCTGATTAAAAATTTTTGATTATGAGGAATTAAATCTTTCTTCTTCTTTACACTCATGATTTGTATCTTTTATATTAAAAAACATAAAAAGTTGTAGTAATGGGTTTTTTAAGTCCTTTTGTGGCAGAGGAAATAATAGAGATTTGAGAACCGACCATTGAAAGTGTCAACTCATACCTTTATTTACTTAGCCCAATGTTAGATCCATGTAAGTGCATCATTCACTCTGAGCATTTTTGTTTCTACCATAATCAAATTGTTTGAATTTATTTACTACTCTATTCTTCTAACAAACTGTGAATTCTTTCTAACTTCTATGCTATATGTTTTTATTGTATACGAATAATAACATGATTCGCCGTTACTAGTTAATATGAGTGCAACCGGACCGACCATATTTTGGTCCGGTCCTCGATCCATCAATTTTCTCATATTTGGTCTTCGGTCCAGTCTGGTTTGGTCTGAAACACAATTGATCATTAAACTTTGTTGGACCGGACCAGATCGGACCGACCTGAACATAGAACCAAACATTTCAATCCGGTTCTCGATTCGATGTTTTGAATTAAATCGGTTTTTGATACGGTCCGATTTTAGTCGATCCAATATGATTTTCGGACCGTGATCAACCCTAAAGAGTAATATATCAAAAAGATTTCAATGTCCCAGATTTCGATTATTTTTTATAATGTTATCTATCAAACAAAACTTCTTGTTAGTTATGTTTTTATCATTAATTCTCACTTGCAAAAATCCTTTTTTCATCTAAAATAAACCAAATACTACTTGTTATAGCTATAAGGGTTCCCATCTGGATATTGTGACCAAACCATACTAAAGCTATATCAACATGAAAATATCAATTTGGACATAGAAACAAACAATATTTTTTGTTAAATTATTAATCAATTTGCTTAGCATGAACCCATTATTATAATCAAATAATCTAATATCTATAAATACAACAATCAACCAATATCAAACTTCTCACAAAAATGACAATTTACACAAGTTTAGTTCACCAAATTTTCATCTTACTTTACATATTCACCCAACTTTTTCACATTTCAAGTAAGTTTCTCAATATTATTTATCAAAACACATAAGATAAAATGAACAATGTGCATGTAACTAATGCATATGAACATTTGTTTATTTCACTTGTTTCTTAACAGCTGCTACAACCATTGGAATATGCTATGGCCGCGTCGCAAACAACCTTCCACCACCAACTGCAGCCGTGAACCTCATAAACTCGAATGGCATATCAAGCATTCGACTATTTAACCCAGTGCCAGAGTCGCTGCAACCATTTTCTGGCACTGGAATACAACTTACTATTGGAGTACCTAATGAGGAACTACCAGCAATCGCCGCGGGTACTCCTGCCACGGCTAATGACTGGCTTCAAGCAAATATCTTTGCCCATGTCTCCGCTGATCAAATCCGGTACTGTTTATGTTAAAGAATGTGCTCATTTTTAGCTTAATCCCTTATGCTTTATGGTGTGCTTGTTTAAAAATGAGAGTTTAAATATAAGCAAATAGGCACCAAGCAATATATGCTCATTCAAACACAAAATGCTTATATCTTTACAAAATATGCACTAAGCCATTGCTCGCATGAAAGTATACAATCCCAAACATCCACATACGTTGCTTGATACACATTTTGGTAGTTTGACTATTCTGTATGTGTACACGAACAAGGGTTAGGTTACCAGCTAAATAAGTTACTGGATATGCGTTTAATGAAGGTATTAGTACGTAACTAAAGAGAGCCACTTAACCGAACATCTTGAGTTCACTGCCCTCATTGAATGTAAACTAGTATCTTGTTACCTAAACGGGCCAAGAATGAAAATTAGTACTCGTATTTCAGTCTAGTAACGAAAGAGATTTCAAAGGCTATGTTCAAGAGACTATGACATGTTTAAAGGTTTATACTATAAACATTTTGATGTAATTATCATCAACTACTTGAGTAGTTATTGTTAATGTAAAGACATTATATAGTCACATTATAAAGGGATAAATACTAATCAAGACCAAATACGTGCTTTGTTTAACAGGTACTTAGTCGTTGGAAACGAAGTATTTTTAAAAGATCCATTTTACACACCTCATATTAATCCCGCCATTATCAACCTGCATCAAGCGTTACAAAACCTTGGATTATCCGATAAGATAAAGATTTCATCAGCACAAGCAGCTTCAATACTATCAAATTCATTCCCACCATCCACTTCATCTTTCGACCCAAACATTTTACCTGACTTGACCCATTTACTTCAATTCCTACGCGACACTTCCTCACCACTAATGGTCAATGTATACCCGTACTTTAGCTACATAAACAATCCACAGCTCGTGTCACTAGACTCCGCTCTATTTAGACCAGGAAATGTACTGAATGACCAAGGTTTGGTTTATGACAACTTGTTTGATCAAACTATAGATGCTTTTATTTACGCAATGGAGAGAGAAGGATTTGGTGGCATCCCGGTTGTGGTGACCGAGACAGGATGGCCTACGGCTGGTGGTGATGTTGCTGGTGGCGAAAATGCATTGGCTTATAATGGAAATGTTGTGAAAAGGAGTTTGAACAATGTTGGCACGCCGAAAAGGCCAGGAATTGGTGTTGAGGTATTTTTGTTTGATTTGTTTGATGAGAATGAGAAAATTGGTAATGAGTTTGAGAAACATTTTGGCATTTTTGGTGTTGATGGTGTTAAGTCATATGATCTTAATTTTCACTAGGATTGATATGAATGATGATTTTATGTAATATTGGACAATGTAATTAGATGTTATGTGTAATATTATGTGTTGTATGAAATTATGTTTGAATGTGTGATAATCAAATAAAGAGTTGTGTAAAGTGTGAAAATTTTTAGTGTTTACTAGTCAATAGATAGATTACTAACAGTATGAAGCTATCATCACTACGTGGTAAAAGGTTTGTGACTATCATCATTAAAACGTGAGATATAAGTTTCATTTTAAATAAGTGCAAACAACTTTAAAATGGTCACGTCAACTTTTAAAAAAGAGCATTTTATCTGGTTTAAGTCTGTGTGACGGTAGATTTAAAACTTCAAACCTGTAGATTAGTCGGCAAATAAGTCAGAAATCATGATTACTCGGAAAAAAAATATGAAACTGAAAAAAGATAAAACAATATGAAACTGATTTCTTTAATTTAAGCTTCGGAACCAATATTTTGGGCTTAAAAGCCGAAGGCCCAACTATATGGGTTGATGCGTTGGCCCTGTTTAGACACATCTGCCCAAAAATATTACATGAGACATTTAGATGAATGAGAGGACTGAGGACTCTAAGTCACTATATACACAAATATCTTTTACGAGTATAAAAGAAATCAAAATAAACTAAAAGGTAAAATTTCATAAAATTAAAAAGTAAATAAAAAGGGCATGCATTACTTTTGTCATATTAGTGATGTAACTAAGCAAGTCATACATTTATGTGATACAAATTTTCGGGAACTAGTTCATTTTGACAAAATCATAAATTTTAATGAAAGTTTACACTAGGCGACAAACATCAATCAGGTTCTCGTGAACCCCCGAAAACCCCCTGGGTCCGCTGTTTAGGTGTCAATATTTCTTTTAAAAAAGTTTCGTAACATTCTTTAAAAAAAAATTGATATTTTGAAGCATTTTAAAAGTTTTTATTAGAAAATCATAACTTTAGATGTGTTAGTTTAACACAGGCAGTGTTTTTGGAGCATGTTTACATATACTTTTTTATTTAATATACATAATGTTGAACATTGCATGCAATGTAATTAATCATACTTTAGTTGGTGAAGAGTGATTTTTAACCTACGTTTTATCAACCTTTACGTTAAAGTCATATTTGACCAATTAATTATTACAGCATGTTAATCATGCTACTTCTAGATCATACAGATTTACAAGTTTAACAAATAATCCCATGTTTTATCATATAAATCACGCTTCGTATTTCTTTGGGGATTAAAAACTAAAGGATGAATGAAGAACACACAAAAGTGTTTTTAAAATTGTCGCGCAATGCTTTCTAGACGCGAAATCCCATTGAAACAACGTTAAATCTTACTTAATGCACCCAGATCGATATATCACAACATCATTCGCAATGTCATCCAATGACTACATATCATCCCACACCCATCTTGTAGTTATTCTCGGTGTTAAGAGGCAGTGCCATTCCAATGACGCTGCCTCTACTGCGTGTTTAAGGGTGTATCTGTGTTTTTTGGGTGCAATTTAACGTGTTCAATCTTCAATGTTATGAGTATGAGTAAAATATGATTCGACCTTATTATTGGTATAGTGCTGACGTAAAATACATAACCGCTAACAAGGGCTAAGTCAAGAATCTAATATATCATGTACACAATTTCTTTTGACGAGTATAAAGGAAAAATGAACTATAAGTTATAATTTCATTAAAACTATAAGAAAACATGTTTTTTTATTTTTTTATTTTTACATATTAATTAACTAACTGAAAAAAAAAAGAAAAAAAAAAACATTTATTGCGTGACACAAAATTTCGAAACCATGTTCATTTAAGAAAACTCATGATTTTAACGAAAATTTAGCAAACATCTATCGAATTCCTGTGAACTTTAGAAACCTCCCTATGTCCCACCTGAATTATGTAATGCTCTTATAGCCCAATATTGTGAAACAAAAACACAAAATGATTTTGGTTAAAGTTGCCCATGAAATATATTTTTTTGAAGAAATTCTCTAAACGCCCAATTCTTGCAACCAATTTACCTTAAACGCCCCACTTTTTTTCACTTCATAACGCCCCACAAGAACTCTCCACAAGAATCTCTCATAAAGTTGATGAGTGTCACTATCGTTGGGTCCACCTTGTACTTACCTGTACAAGTTTCATAGATGAGTTCTTGCAACTTTGACCCACTTTCTTGAATCGATATTTTTTTTCTTTTAGTAAAAGGTAAAATATTTTATATTATAAAAAATACATATATCTTGTGAACTGGTCCCACACATATGAATTCTTGGAACTCATTAGGTTGAAAATATATTTTATATTTTTAATGTATTAATATTTATGTCATACTTTTAAATACAAACTACCTTTAATTACAAAATACACATTATATTTTTATATATTATATACATTAAAATATATAATAGATCTGATTATACATTAAACCCACTGCTACCCAACTTCAACCCACTTCTACCCAACTTCAACCCACCGATACCTCTCCCCATCCTCTCCCCATCGCTACCCGGATCCAATATGATCCAAACCATCAATCAAACGATCAAACGATCACCACAAATTGGATGCTAACCTTTGCCTCCTTCGCCTATCAGTCGCTATTCTTCTTATTCATTCCATTTGTCTCTTTTTATAACATTTATCAATTAATTCAATTTAAATTGATTTTGGAGCCCGAGAGGATGAGCACTATTGGTATTGTTACTATTATTGCCGCACCAAGCATTAAAATTGAATTTGGAGGAAATGGAACGCCGGTGCTACCTTAATGCCCCAAAGGTAAGAGTAAAAGGTCACCATTCCATTTTAAGGATTAATAAAATATACAATGGAGCATTACAGTGAAACTTCTCTCGCAATTGGCTTTTGATGATAAGATAATGGAAGTTTTAATTATTTTGCTAAGCTTATTTGAGTTACACATAAGCTTACCCAAATGCTTATTGGAAAGTGCTTAATAGCATATATATGAGTTAAAAAGCCATAACCTTATATGGTGAGATAAGCCAAACACCCCTTTGGCTATGTGATATGGAATAATGAAAAGTAGAAAACTAACTAAAGGGGTTGCTGAGATAGCGATCGGATGTGTTTGTGTTTGAAGTTGTAATGAATAGATAATATCTTTTTTCAAATGTGAATATGTCAAGATATAAGTTATGAGATTGTTAGAATTCGTACTGAAAGATTACTTGATACTTGAAAATAATCGTATTATAAATGCATCCAAAACACCTCCAGTAACCGTGTTATATATGATTAATGTCATTTTAATGTCTTGCGTGTAGATCTTTAGATTGGAACCAAGGTTCGATGATGAAGTTAATCCTGCAAATGAAATTCCTAATGTGTATCATAACGGCAAAAGTTCACACCATTGATGAGAAAGTATTATTATGATGTATTGATTTGAATGTTGGCATCGCCTCGATTCATATGCGATTATTTCTCGTTTCGTTTGTATACTACAGATCAGTTAGATGCCAACATTTCAGTTTAGGGTCACCCTTTAGATGCCAACATCTCGTCTCGTTTCTGTTAATATTTGTATCCTTCACTAATGGAACTTTCACCATTTGGTTTCAGTTGAGCAATGTTAGCGTTTGCCCAATTGTTGTAAACGCGCCAACAAGGAAAAACATTGTCCAAAATGTTACTGGAAACAGAAACACTGCAGCATTTTCTGCCGACAAAGCTAAAACATCATTAGAGGCGACTTGGCAAAAGATTACCTCTGAAGCCATTGATGACTTAGACCGGTAAATCTTCCTTGGTTTCTAACCTTATCGCCTTACATTTGATATGTTATTTACAAAAGTTGGATTCATACAGATTTTGGAGTTGTAAATCTTCACCATGTTGGAATACTATGCGAGAACCTTGAACGATCACTCTATTTTTACCAGAACCTTTTAGGTAAGTTGCGTTTTCCTTTGTTGAGGTGCAACTCCATTCATCATCCTCTAACCGATCAATGTTAATCATCATAATCAGGTCTTAAGATAAATGAAGCGAGACCTCACGATAAGCTCCCATACAGGGGTGCATGGCTCTGGGTTGGTTCCGAGATGATTCACTTGATGGAGCTTCCAAATCCCGATCCTTACACAGGCCGACCTGAGCATGGAGGCAGGGATCGTCACACTTGCATTGCAATTCGTGATGTCTCAAAGCTAAAAGCTATTCTCGATAAAGCAGCCATTCCTTACACCCTTAGCCGCTCCGGAAGACCAGCAATCTTTACAAGAGACCCCGATACAAACGCATTGGAATTCACACAGGTTGAATGATGATGTGATATACCGCGTTTATGCAGTTTCTGAAGTTATTATTACTTTCCGGAAATTGATGTGCATATTAGGTTAAGGAAATCGATATAAAGAACATGGTGGTTATACAGACTGATGCTGATACATTTGTAATAAAGTTTATCGACCTTCTATCCAATAACTGATATTCCGAATCTACTTACAAAACGCATAACAATTACAAATGAAATTGATAACATAGTATGCGATAACTCAAATTTGCAGAAACGCTAAAACAATGGCATATAAACAATTTGATTTTGAATCCGTTGTACATGGAAGAATGTCACTGAGGTGGATAAGCGTAATCGCCGATCTTGTATGGTCGACCTCAACGATGTGATTAGGTGTTAACATCTTGTGTTGTAGCCGACGCTTTGTCACTGGTGATACATTTTGTCTTTCAATCCATATCTTTATAGCTCTATGCTCGTACGTAAAACCATCGCGAAAGAATGTACGGATCGTCCATAATTTCCTAAATTAACAAATTTTAGTAAAGCGGATATAGTTAAAGTGAGACTACACGACACCAACATAATGAAAAACATGATACCAAATAGGACTGATTATACCTGAACGATTGGACAATAGAAGTGACTAGAGCATCTTTGCCGATCTTCCCGACCTTCCTACTTGTATCACCAAATTCATGAAGTTTCTTCAAAACAGTAGTACTTCAGACGAGATCGTGTCTATCCCTACATCTAAGACTACAACATTTAAGAGCCAATTTAGCCAACTCCTCCGCTTCGCTAATGGCCAATCATTATCGAGTCGGCTAGTACATTTCTAACCACGGATAGCGGTAGGCGACCAGCGGCTAGTACATTTCTAACCACCCACAGTGTGGGCCTGCTAGTATCTTCAACCACCGTGGGTTGCCCACACATAGGGTGGTTAGAAATGTACTAGCCGTCGGTTGCCCACACACGGGGTGGTTAGAAATGTACTAGCCGCGTCGCCCACACACGGGGTGGTTAGCAATGTACTAGCCGTGGGTTGCCCACTACTATCCGTCAGGTCGCCTACCGCTATCCGTGGTTAGAAATGTACTAGCGGTGGTTTCGGTTTTATCCATTTTTTTTAACATATAGATTTGGTTTCCGGTTTTTATCCAAAATTTTGTAAATTACTAGAAGTACATTAGTTCTTATTAATGTGATCATAGTAAGATGTGTTCATATGTTATGACCGCGTGGGTGGTCTTCAACCCATTTGACCTGCTTTCTTTTAGTTTAATATTTAACCGCTTTATGTCTCAATTCAAATCACTTTGGATAAATCCTTGAAAGACTTTTGATTTAATTATATTAATGTGGTTTATCTTGATGTTGGTCTATCTTATTTCACAGGGCTCAAGCTTCCGATATTTTAGTCGGTTGAAAGACGTGGTTCATCTTTTGTCGAACTATTGACCATACCGAACAGGATGATCGGATATACCGACGGAAAGTCAACTTCTTGTGTTGCTTTCGTCCCCAGAAATGTACAAGGAAGCAGGACTATTTGGAGATCTCTCCGACGAAATTCAAGTTATCGAATTCACCGTGAGTCGGTTACCACTCGATCATAATTTATATACATATATGTGTATGTGTGTATTTATCTTAACTTTTCAAGCTATATACAGATAAAGGACGCTTACGCTTAACTTCTATGAAAACAATTCGAGTCGCCCGCCAAAGTGGTGTAATGAAGGAGACATCGCTGAGCTTCCATTTTGTCAAATCAAAGGAAAGTATCGAATGGAACTACCGGATAAAATACCATTGAACCGTATCCTCATATGACCGAACATTGCCCGTCATCGCGCCCTGACTATTCAAGGCACGACATCACCGAAATGCATTTGCTCTCGGGCTAGGACCATAAAACACTTCTTTTATCCTTTTAGCTAGTTGTAATGATAAAATCCAACTTACAACAAAGAAACATGTCTTCATGTTACTTGTAAGTTGGAGTAGAGTAAACAAGTAACAATATGAACCGCTTTGTATATATTTAATTACCTATAACATGTAGTGGATTGTTTATTGTAATTCGCTACTTGATAGATGATACGCTTGTAATGAATTTTATGTTTAGGTGTCGATCTTTTATACCTTTCAATATTATTAAACATTACTACTATGATGTTGAATGTTTATATCAAGCAACATTAAAAATTTACTTTTACTATATAAGAAGTATGTGAACCCGTACACAACAACAATTCCAGCTTGTAAGAACAAGAAAACATTATCCCCATATCAAGGTATACACAACAATGACCGAGAATACATGAACATTACAGATGCTAAGTTTAGAATCAAATTGAAGGCGTCTTCATTCGCTTTACGGAAAATGGTTGCCTCCATCGCAATCTTGTATAGATAAATCATCATCACTCCACCGCATGATATAAAACACAACACTTAGTCCACTTGAAACCAATAAATACGATGGAAATAAAACAGTTGAACGTGTTGTTTAAAATTACAAGTGCAAGGATGTAATGTAATAGGTGTAAGCTCACTATTATCGCCGACGTTCAAGACTAAAGCGATTCCATAAAATAGTAGTATATAAATTTACTTAAATGGTAAATTTTCAAATCATGTACCGATACCAACAACACCAAATGTAGCATTATCTTGGAAGTTTCGCAAATCTTTGTCCCATACATAACCCATGTGAGTAGCGAGAATAATCGATTTCAATAAATCACCAAAGTGATAATAAAATAACATGTCAATACAATTATCTTTACGCAAAGGGATAGTAAGCAAGTTTTTCCAAAGCATGCACGCTAAAACACACGATCTGCTTAGCTTACCTATAGTCTAGATGATCATGTTTTCGTAATGAAAGCATACATGCAACAACAACAATGATGAAGTTCATTCGAGCACTAGTAGAAAAGTTATAATCCCAAATCTAATTCAAACAAAGCCTATGATTCATTATATCATGTCAATCATTCAACACTTTTTCATTCAAGAATTATTACACGTATACGAAAAGGAGATGGGTTAGTCCTACCGAAAGCTTCTTCCTCGTCATTTGATAGGTTAGTTCTACTTGTTCTAACAAGAATAAAGGATCAATTGCACTGCAAGAAGATATTGGTGTCATTCGGTGAAGGGATTATAAGAACACCACTAAATCGAGCTAGGGTACATCAAGATTCGTGATTGAGAAATTCATCATATAACATATACTCCTTGGTGAATTCCCAAACCAAGATCAACTCTCCTATTTGATCTAGTAAGCTTTTACCGCCTCTCCGATTATGCTTCTCTATGCTACGCTAACATAGCCCTACGTTGGCTCGAGTTTGAACTCAATTTGCTAACAATTTTCTTGATATAGGTAGGCTCAAGCTTAATTGAGAGCTCGAATAGCTAAAAAATTATCGAACTATGCCAAAAACCAAAGAAGCTTCCTTTCAAAGCCGTAATGTACGTACATCTATAAGAACTATATTTAATATAACAAATTCCAGCCATAAATATACAGAGAAAACTGAACACAACACATCCATCGGGTCAAAAGTCTGACCTGTTGAAATGTGCGCAAACAGAACACACGAGCATCACAGCCTGCCAATGAAATTTTATTACTTCCATCACGGGTGCATGGCGTGATCTAAAAAAAAAAAAAAAAAAAAAAAGAACTAAGATCACTAGCAGTGGTTTCTCGTAACACTAGCGGTGGTTTCTAGTAACACTAGCAGTGGTTACCAAAAACACTCAGGAACAACAATATCCATAATAGCAGGCATATCATAAATAACGGTCTCTTGTGAGATAACATTTCAAACAAACCTAAACATCAATTCAAAGTACCATAGCTCTGCCAAGTAATCTATAAGACCGCAACCTAGCACGAGATAGTATATCATACGTGCCCCAAGATCCAGGTCCAGGCACATGCTGAGGATAAGCTTCCACACCAGTCGCACTCGATATTTTTAACCAAAGAAGAAAAAATAAGCCCCAAAAGATTGAATATTTTAAGAGCAACATGATTAAATTAAAAAGGAGGCAACAAAGAAGGAGATAAGTGTGCGAGTGAGGATGTTTTAGACACTACACCACAAAGAAAGAAAGAAAAATTACGAGATGACTTACGAGGATTTATTTGATTCAGAGCTCATGCCATAATTTGCGGGGTAAGCAACTCGAGATCTCATATTTAACCCAAATTATGGCAAATTATCAAACAAAATCAACAACTTATCACCCAAACCAATTTCTCCCAAGAACAGGAAACAACGCCGAATAAGCCCATGGCGTAACCAACGACGACTCATGTAAACTCATCTACTCAAAAAAAGACAAACAACACATAACCAAACCCTCTTCCTCACCCATCAAACTCAACACTTCAACATACTCTCTCACTCAACTTCCCTTCATAAACCCCTAATACCTCACCCAATGTCACATTCTCAGGCAAGTTTTTCGCAAGCTCAATAACACCATCTACACACCTTTCTTCAAATTCCTTTCTG
This sequence comes from Chrysanthemum lavandulifolium, assembly GCA_022545495.1. Lineage (NCBI taxonomy): Eukaryota > Viridiplantae > Streptophyta > Magnoliopsida > Asterales > Asteraceae > Chrysanthemum > Chrysanthemum lavandulifolium. Next base: position 32,615,753 of record CM040241.1, on the reverse strand, counting down.
GGTTTTAACCCTGACACGGATTCATCACCCGGGTCGGGTCCAAATTCGGGTTTCATCAAACTTTTCCCATTTTCAAGAACTCCATCTCCACTAAAAACAGACCTTTCTTCAAAACCCTTTCTGGGTTTTGTTCCCGATTCTAATCATCATCCGGTCGGGTTCGAATCGGTTTTAAGGCATGATTTTATTTTTGTTTTCTTCAAACCCTTTTGTTTTTCTTCTCAAAATGGTAGGAAGATTGAGGGGTTTTTTAGACATGATTTTATGATGGTGGTTTTACGGTGGTGGGATAGGGTGGAGGATAGTGGCGGGAAAGAGTGGTGGTGGAGGTTGAAGGTGATTATGGTCATGGTTTTTGCTTTCCAACTGAAAGCTTCACTGGGTTTGGAATAAGTAGTCTTGAGTTGAGCGTGTTTGGTTTGCCATTGGGTATGACTATGGTTTGATCTGTGTTAGATAGGTGTCGGTGTTAGAGAGGTTGTGGAGGTGTCGGTGTTAGATCGGTGGTGGAGGTGTTATATCGATGGTGATGGTGTAACTGAGATATGTGATGGTGATGGTGTAGATGTTTTGGGTAAAATGTATATAATGTATAAATTGTATTTATGTGTTTAAATGTATTATGTATTTAAAAAGTATAATATATTACAAAAATATAAAAGTGTATTCTATTTAATAAGTTCCTAAAAGACGTATGTGTGGGGCAAGTTCTTAAAGATATATGATTTTTATAATAAAAAGACTTTCTTTTTATTAAAAGACAAAATATAATGATTCTTGAGAATGTAGGCCCTTTTCAAGAACCAACCCAAGACACTAAGAGGTGGGCGGCAAACATACTGACATCATCGATTTTATGGGAGGATTCTTTTGGGAGAGTTCTTGTGGGGTATTTGTAAGTGAAAATTTTTGGGACGTTGAGGTAGAATTCATCAAGAACCTGTAGGGTAGATAGAATTTTCCCTTTTTTTGCGATCTGTCATTCTATTCGTTTATTTGCTGTCAGATGGCTTAACCGACATTTTATTGTCTTTTATCAATTACTTTTTGTTAGTTAGCCTTTTATTATAAACTCGAGGTGTATCTTTTAATATATTGTGGCAAGACATGTGTGGTGTTGTTTTTCTTGTAGCGTCTTCACCTTTTGGAAAATAATACTACAAAATGTATGCCAATGAACATGCTTTTCTTATGGCCAATAAATAAAAGAGGCAAAAGGTCTATGATTGAAGATTTGAAGACGTACACACATATATTAAATTTGCATGATAACTATAAAAGCTTACTAAATTAGGGTGTAGCAAGGTCTGAAAACTGGACCGGATTGATCAAAACCGGACCGTATCAAAAATTGATTTGACACAAAATAACTGACCGGACCGAAATGTTCGGTTCAGGTCCGTCGGTATGGTTTGGTTTGGTCCGGTCGATCGGTTCAGTCCAATACAACAAAGCATAATTGCCGGTTTTGCATAAGATCGAACCTGATCGAGGACCGAATATGAGGAAAAATGGTGGATCGAAGACAGGACCAAAATACGTTTGATCTGGTCCGATCAGTCCAATTCAGTCTGATTTTTCAATTTGATCCGGTCAGCGACCCTATACTAAATAGCTTACTAGACCATCTTTTTAAACGACAACCGACTATCACACATTATATATAATTATATCTCACACCTTTTAATCATAATTCGAACCACAACCATTTAATTAAAAAGCTTTTTTAACAAATGTGCCTAAAAACTTAAGAGACAAACTTTGAATCATATACAATGACATACATATAAATTTAATGCTAAATTATATAGTTACATAAAAGAATGATGGAGTAATAACATGTAGTAGGATGTAAGATTAATGAGTAATCATCTTTCGCTGCTTGCTTAGAGCAAAAGAATTACAACAAACACTACACATGCCACTCCATTGGCGAGGATGATTTTAGGTCATTGACGAGGACATGTTCTCGATAAAGGTTTTAGGTGAAGATATGTCATCGCCAATGCCGATAAAATCAAAGTTTGAAACTAGGTTTTTTGTCGTTTAGTGACTTATGATGAAGACATCGTGTCCTCGCCAATTCCTTCCTCATCAGTTCTCCCGATTCTTGTAGTGAAATCATATATTTTTTTTTTGAACGGCAGATCATTAGTAATCACATATTATGTCTAAGGATTTATACTCGTACACACGAATGGTACAAATCTCAAATATAAAATAATACTAACATGCAAGCGAGTCAGTACACAACCCCATTTAATAATTTTAGATTGAAAATAATATAAATCAACTAACTAATCTATGTTGCATTTTTAGTGATAAGATCATAAGAAGTGTTCGTATTTCGTAGGATAACACATTAACTAGTAGGCAAATATATAAATACTTTGACTTAGATTTATTTATACATACAAATGCCTATTCGTAAGGTTAATGAGTATTGTTTCTTATTTTACAAGCGTCGGCAACTAAAAAAGTTTGTTTAGGATGATTAACATGACTACTACAAAGTACAAACTTTCAAAATGACCAAGTTACAATCATATATGTTTGTGTTTTACTCATGATTAATCATAATAACGATACTTATTTTTGAGCATGGCAGGTTTTACCATCGATTCAACCGACGTTTTGCTCATGATTAATCATTGAACCGCTACTCGGATGATGAACCATCTAAGTTATTCATGTGTCACCCAAAAATTTATCTAATCTATTAGACTTCCTTCTTGACATTAACACAGTGACATCTTTCCAAATGCATCATCTACATAACAAACTAAGCTAAAACTTCACATGTAAACTTGATAACAAAATGTATGCTTCTATAAATATCAGTGTTTCAAAAACCGGACCAAACCGTATGATTCAACCACTAAAAAGATCTGAACCGGTTCCGGTTCATCTGGTTCAATAGTTCAACCGGAAAAAAATCGAAAAAAGAAATCCTTTACTTTACTTGTATAGATGAAAGTTAAATAAAAGTACATATACAAACTTGATTTCCCTATTAAACAAAAACCCACTTGTAACAATTCTTAAAATTTAATCATAGTACCACTTGACCAATTAACTACTTCCCTTAAAAAACAATTAACACAACTTCAATTTCTTCCTTGAATTTGTAAAAGTTGGTAGTACAAGTTTAGTTCCAAATCCTCCCTTAGTTTTAAGCCTTAAACAATACTGCCCCTCATATTTTGGCATTTATTGTTAGGATATTATAGAATTAAGCAATGTTTTGAAAACCAGGTGGACATAGCCGGTTGAATCATTTGACCTAAGGGTGCGTTTGGTATCCCACTATGGGAATGAAACTATGACTATGAAAATGATTAAAGATGTTTGTTTAAGATGAGGCGTCCACTACTACAGAATGAATGATAGATATAAATATATAATCCATACCCATATAAATCAATAAAATTTAGGTATGGATCTTTCATAGATGAGTGACTCCACCACTACTATCAAACTCATACTATCATTATTCATGACAAAGATACCAAACGCACCCTAAAAAACGATTTAGCCATTGAAAACTGGTTTTGAGCAAAAAGTCGGTTGAACTGATGATAAAACCGAGAGAGTTACTTAACTACCATAATCATCAAGAGATAAATAAATGCGTTGCACATACACATGAAGGCACAAATACATTGTTTCAAGCAATATGTGATGTTAAACTTACTCGAGTTAGATGAAAAATGTCAAAAACCTTAGAGCATCATAAGACTAAGTGTAATTGTGACTCTCACAGTACCAAGAACGTCACCGACACATCAATTTTCTCTATTCACAACAGTTTCATTACCAACTTAGTGTTATAAAAAGACGTGAGACACCCCAAAAAAACATACACAACAATTAAATAAGCACCCACATACACAAACATGCTCACACAAGTCCGTCATTATTTCAACCGACATTTTTTTTTTCCTACGACGCGTCCCTAAGAGGGGGTGATGGCGAATGTGTTGCCCGTGAGTGTCGACTAATCCCTCAACCGAACCATTACACTCAATTTTCTCTATTCACAACAGTTTCATTACCAACTTAGTGTTATAAAAAGACGTGAGACACCCCAAAAAAACATACACAACAATTAAATAAGCACCCACATACACAAACATGCTCACACAAGTCGGTCATTATTTCAACCGACATTTTTTTTTCCTACGATGCGTCCCTAAGAGGGGTGATGGCGGAATGTGTTGCCTGTGAGTGTCGACTAATCCCTCAACCGAACCATTACACTCAGTCTAATACTTGATATATATTATGATTCACAACGTAAACAATATTGGATGTTTCTAACACAAATAGAAGACATGTTTACCAAAATTCGTTGTCCCTACAAGTATCAATGTGTCTTCTTAATTTATCAAACTATACAAGTGTGACTCTACTTTAACAAGACATATATGGCCATATGGGTTGAAAACATGGTTTTTATGTTTAATTATTGTGGGGTTTATATGTTTTGCTTTTGTCTATTTGTACATAGTTTTTTCATAAAAACAAATTGAGATGTCCCACGAGTCTATTATCCAAATGTTAATTTGGCTACCATATATTTGTCATTTTAATGCAAACGAAATCATTTGACCTTTACAAATCTGTCTTGTTAACATCTCCAACTCCATATTTCCCTTTCATCATTTCTTTTATTATTTCTTCTTTCTATTCTCCAACGAACACTTATGTGTTTGAAGTCGACTGAATTACAAAACCGACCCTTGAAAGGTTGAACTTTTGAAAAGTTAACAGTCAAACGTAAGCATTTCAAAAAAAGGTTGTCTAACGAATACTTCAGAGGCAATAATTAACGTGTATTTGTAAAACTAAAATTTTTCTTTTTAAATTAATCGCTGCATCTAATACACATAAGTTAAATTTATAAATTACTTTATATGAACGTTATTTTCAGTTTAATTAACTTAAAGTTTCCTTTAATACTCACCTTAACCATTACCCTGAGAGCACCAGTTAGACAAACCTTTTGGATAAAGGAAATGTTTGAAACAAACGTTTTAAACATGTAGTTTGAGCTATTGCTCTAATATTGATTTTCTATTTGCTAATCATATACTCCGTATCACACAATTTATTCAAGGGTGTAAAATGTATGAGTCTCGACTCTCGAGCATTAGAACTTGTGTATTGATGCTTCCTAAAACCGTTAAAAGCTCTAACTTAGGTTCAGATAGGTATGTAGGGCTTAAGGTAGATACTTCTAAAGAGTGTCTCAAAAAATAAATAAATAAATAAAATGTTAAACCGGTATGGGGCGCCAATTTGTTGAGGTAAAAATCTGTAGTCACCCGAACAAGCTAATCCCTTGACTAATCCTTCGGCTGAGCTCTCCGGATTAAGTCCCTTCGGATCTGTTAACACAAAGACAACACGCGTTAGCCTCGCCCAGGGTTTTATCCCCAGACCAAACTCCGGCGTGAGAATGAGTATGGTAATATGTCAGAGTAAAATGTAAGTGATAATAAGATTAGAATTCATTAACATTGAGTGTTGTAGTTTGGCTCCTTTTATAGATGAGGAGTTTTTGTCCTCACCCGAAGGTCACGTGGGCGATAGTGACTCTTTCGGGCGGGAGTTGATTTTACTCTGTTTGGATTCCGTCTGGAAAGGGTCAGTGGTTCTGACCAAGATTCCTTTCCTCATATACATGATGATGTCAGGAATCCGTTATGCCTAGGGTTATGCCTAAACCTCCGGTGTATGCTGGTCTAATTGCGTTTGGTCTAAGTTGACTGGAATGCTTTATCCGGAAGATTGCATGTTGTGCCGGGCGGTTTTTTATTAGGACCGGAGAGTTAGGTTCCTCGGCACTTTACTAATATGCCGGGGAGTTTGTATGTTGGGACATACGCCAACATACTCCAATAAATCTACTTTAACACGCAAGCATTCATTTCTATGACTATATACGACTACTGAGAATGAGTTTTGAGGTAACGGAGTTCTATCCAATTTGCACATTCGTGTATGAGTGGTTGTTTGATGATATGAAGTGTGACCGCGCAACAAATAGATGTTACAGGAGTACGAGAATACTTGGAATGAGAATGATTATAGCATAGAAAACTTGACATGTAATTTAAATGGAAAATACTAATCCGTAAGTACATAATGAGAATATTAAAGGACCAAAGTTAGAAATTTTATCACAGTCAAAGGACTATTTTTCACATAACTTTTTGAAATTTCAAGAAATACCTGCTTTTAATAAAGAAATATATAGTCAATTCAAACAAGCTCATCTGCTTTTGAAATATTTAGTTTGGCATCTTCTAAACCAAATTCCAAATAATATATTAATGATGATTAGGTGTTTGTGATTTTATAATAAGAAACATGTGTGAATTTGTTTACTAAACTGATTTAGTATTTTTTTTTTTAATTGATTGGATCTAAACTATTTGTCTGGTGAAATGTGGTAATATAATTTGATCAACTAGGTCTGACAACATTAACAAGTGATTTTGACAACAACAATAACAAATGACTGTTATTGAGTGGTTATTACTAGTGTAAAAATCTATTAAACAAGGTGAAAAAAGATAGATAACTACTTCTAGATGGTCATAAAGTTATAATAATAATAAGATATATTTCAAGCATTTGTCTGTTAAATCTTTATATTTTGAGGAGTTTTTATGTAATTTAGCTAATTATACGTCAAACCCATTTTAATTAGCTTGAGCTTATAGATGTTCATAACTTATAAAAGCTTCTAGCTTGTATGACAAACAAAGCTTATTTTATGTAGCTTGGTATAAGCTAAAAAAACTTTGCGCCAAACACAACCACATTACTACATTATGTTTTCAAGTATCACTTAATGAAGGAAAGCAAAAAATAAAGTGAAACAAAAAATGTCGTGTTCGGAGTTTTACTTAGAGTGCAAGGTGTCAGAAAGATGAATAATACATTATTTGTTTGCCACCTCATCTCTTCCGAATAACACACCAACGGTGACGTCGGCCGATCCTCCCGTGCCCGACCCGAATCCCGACAAGCCAAGAACACAAACCGACTCGACAAGCCCGACAAGCCCGACTAACATGATTCGGACTCGGGATCGGGACGAGATTCGGATTTGATCGGTTTGTTTGTTGTTTTGGTTTTCGGCCCGTCCCGACCCGATCCCGACAAGCCCGAACCCGACTAACCGAAAACACAAACCGACTTCCGACCCGACAAATATAATGTTCCCGGTCGATACGATTTGAGACTCCTACCAACAACAAAAATCTCCCCAACAATAGAAGGAAAAAAAAAAAAAAAATAAAAAACGTGATTGGAATGGGTAAGGGACGAACATTGAATGAATAACACGAAGCACCGCACGTGTTGTTCGTCCGTTATTGGGTCTTTGATATGCCCACACAAAGAAGAAAATAAAAAGAAAATGACTGAAAAATAAAATTGATTTAATTATTTTTAAAAATAAAATATATTTATATTTGATCCCCTGTATTTTTTACTTGCTGAAAAAAACTTGAGATCTCTGAAAGTTCTCGACTTAAATATTCAAAGAAAGTATTCTTACCGAAAATTCAAAATATATTTTCTTGGATCAAACAAGTAAAAAAACGGGTAACAAAATTGGAAAAAGTCAAAAAAGTAAAACCGAGTATCATAAGCTTGACTTTATTTACCCCTACATAATACCAACCTAATAAATCCCTACTAGTACATTTCAACTAACTTTCCCCACCTATATTAGCCGTCACAATCCATCCAGCCCACCCATTCATTTCAAATTCATTCATATCTCCCAAACACCACCTATTTCATTTCATTTACTTCCTAAATATAGAAACTAAAAACTTATCACATAAACTGAAAAAAAAAAAACAGATATGAATCCAGATCCAGATGCTGACGTCACCTTCCAATTCAATCAGATTCAGTTATCACCGGAGGTTGATGATGCTGACGTCACCTTCGGATTTAATCAAGCAAATGATGATGATGACGTGGAAGAGTTGCCGGAAAAGTCGCCGGAAAACGAAGATTCACAACCAGAAGAGTCACCGGTAAACGCTGACGTGGACAACGGCGATGATGACGTCACCTTCAATGTCAGTCAGGTTCAAACCGATTCAAAATCACAACAGCAAAAACCGGAAAACTCGCCTGAAAATGATGACGTGGCAAACGACGAAGATGACGTCACCTTCGGTTTCAATCAGGTTGAAACAAGCGCTAGAAATGATCCGGAAAATGCTGACGTGGACGATGAAGATGCTGACGTGGACGACGAAGGTGATGACGTGGAAGGCGAAGAATTCACCTTCATGTGCATAAACTCAGAAGACAACGAAATAACCGAACTAACCGAAAAAACCGTATTTCCGTTATTCGACCAAACTTTGCTATATACTAACGAAGACGGAAAACGAATAAGCGTACCTGTCGACAACGTCTTCATCGAGTCCCCACGCGACTCACGCGCCAAAACCTCATCTTCATCATCATCAACCACTACATTAACCGCCGTAACAGACTTATCCGAAACGAATGAAATGAATATCAAGAGTAACTCCACAGGCTTCTCGAAGCTCTGGAGGTTTAGAGATAGTAATAATATAAATAGGAGTAATAGTGATGGACGTGACGCTTTTGTTTTTTTAAATAATCCGAAAACGGAGGGAAAAACAAAGGGAAAGGTTGTTAGTGAGGGGGAGGGAAAATTGGTGGTTAAGAAGAAAGTGAAAAAGGCGAATGTGGCTTCGGCGCATGAGGTGTATTTGAAGCAGAAGGGCGGGGAGGAGGAGTCTAAGAGGAAGTCGTATTTGCCGTATAGGCCTGGGTTGATGGGGTTTTTTACGAATGTGAATGGCGGGTTGAGTAAGAATGTGCATCCGTTTTAGAAAAACAGATGAGGTTTTCAGTGTTATCTCGTGGTGTTTTTAAGTGATTTGTTACACTTTTTGTGTAATGTTGTTGTTATATGATATTGATATTTTGATTTAAGTTTAGGTGTTTGTTGGTTTGAGAGAAACTGCTTGTAAATATATGTGAGGTTTCGCTTTAACGGTTTTTCTTTGAGGTGTTTAAAACGATCAAAGATTGGAATTCAGTTATGATATAAGAAAGTTTTGAGTATTTTGGCTTCAAATGAGTTGATTTGTGTTAGTGTTTTATGATTAGTTTTGCTGATAACATGTGTGTGACTTGATCGACATGACTACCTTAGTGATAAAATTGGGTAAAATGTGGTCAAGTATCCTTTCTTGCTGATATAACAAACATTGGGGGCCAACTTAAGTTTTTGAGATCAAAAGGCCTTTCTAGCAAGGCCATGTAATCAGCGAGGTTCTGAGATGCTATGCATCATCTGAAGTTAGCGAACATCTGTAATCAGGTGTAATGTTTAGCATATTTAAGTAGGCTAATGCTATGTATGCATCTGTAATCCGTTGATGTAAGTAAAGCACTTGAGCAGTAACTAGAGAAGTAGTCATGACTGAGAAGAAGGTGTGCTTTTGAGTGCGAATGAAATAAGATACTGAGACATGACAGTGTTGTTATTAGTACATCCCTTTTCGTTTAGAAAGATACACAAGTCTCTCATGTAGTCTCTTTGGTCCAGTGGGTGATACTTGATAGGGTAGAATGCACTATGGACTTGAGTATGATTGTATGAGAAGTACAACAAATAAAAGAAAACTAGAAGAGGGGTGAATATCACAAGGATGACTATCATTGCATTAGTAAGCACTACTAGAAGTCAAGCCCTCTTCTTATATGTTCTGAATGTAAACTTAAGTATGAGAAGTGTAATGATTACATTGATTATTATGAGCATGATGGTCAAGAAGATGCCAATGCATACAAATCAGTAATTGTGCAAGAATGGACGGATATAAGGATGAAAAGCTATCAGTAGTCCTGATGCTGTAATGCATACAAGTTACATGTTATGATAAGATCTAAATGAATAGTGTTCCTACATGTGTCTCTAATCATACCAGGGTCAGTTACCAGTTTATCCTTGAGAGGGTTCTTATTGTTGTTGTAACATTATTGCCGTAAATCACATATTTCTAGTCTTAGGTTAGGGTTAAGATATATACTTGAGCACTCTTCATAGATGGAAGTTCCATTGATAGGTTCTCTGTGGGTGTGAAATCCCCTCTCTTGGCACTCCCTCAGAATATTCATCCCATCAGGGTCAGATAATCGAAACAAGCCATAACTCCTGATATGCAATAACTTCCATGAGCGAAATTTGTTGTTTGAATTGTAAACATTGCAACACCAAAAGTCAAAGTCAAAATTTCAGTATGCAAGTCTATTATGATACTTGATTATTATTGTTCTTAATCCAAAACACTTATTAGAGGTAGCAATTTTGACCCATTTTGAAGTAAATATATCACTCTGGTTGTATTTTATCTCTGTTGGGTATAACTGAAAGCTTAGCTTAGAAGAAATATGTCAGGCGGGTTGAGAAGTTGCCCAGAGTTTACTCAGATGCTTGCATCCTCTTGAATGGCTTTACTAAAAGAAATAGATATTGTCATAATAGTTAACCTATTAGATATTTCAAAAAATGTTGGATCAGCCCAACCGAACCCACCGTGAACTAAAAACTTACCCATTTTGACTTCTTACCCAACCACCCATTTTGGCAACTCTGCCCGTTATGTAACTTACAGAGTAATGCAGGAGAATATTATACGAAGTATATAATTGTTGCGTAATGGATACTGAAAGAAGGAGCACAATAGAGGCATACTTTGATGTATCTGTAGGAGCCATGACAATAGCTACAGCCTCTGGTACCATCACCTAGAAATAGTAAATGAATGGACATAATAGTTTGAGTTTGATGTGCACGTGTGACTAAAGCACATTATTGAATTCTAACTGTTATTTACCCGATGAATTGTAAGCTTGTTGCATAATTAAGAATGTAAATATGGTATTTACAATCGCAATACATAAATTTTAAACTACCGAGGTATATACAGTACCTGATAAGAATATTGGGTATGTAGATCGACTGATGACATAAAACAACTTTGGGAAGGATGTGTCTGTAGAGGAAAAAAAAAAGATGGCGTATAACTTATCAAGAGACCATATACAAATGATGGAGAAGCAAAAAAGAAATTAAGTATTAGATCATGTAATTATCCAAAATACAAAGTAGACGTATGCAAAGAATTTGCTCTGTATTAAACAGAAAGTAAAGGCGAGATATTTGGACAAAGTACAAAGTATCAGTTCAAATATATACGTTCAAGAATAGAAAATGCACTATTATGGCTAAAAGTGGCAAAAAGGGCACGACGGCCGGATTGGGGTAATGGGTCGGGTAGACCTGCCAACACGTTTTGTCTATTATTTTAACTTCATAAGCAGTTTGTGTATTTGATTTTATAGATAGTTGAAGTGATTTAGGAAGCTATAAGCATTTTCTAGATACAAGTTAGGTCTGTTGGTATTAAAATACAACCCAAATTGACCCATTTTTAGGAATATGAACCGAAACCGCTACCTGTAAAGGTCTAATAGTAGCGCCTTTAAAACACCAATATTAAGTTTACGGTACATTTTTATCTAGGATATAGCCTTCAATCGCCGTCAAAGCTTAAAAATGCAGCTTACGAAAAGACTATAAGATACAGATAAACTTACATGGATCCATCCAACGGGGAAGAGGGATTCCTCATTTAGAATGGCAAATATCTCCTCCTCATTAACAGCTTGACACTACCAACGTATAGAATAACATTATGCTTCACATAGTGGATATCATGAGTATGAAAGGGAACTAGAAAACATAGATCGGTCTAAAACACTATTAAGAAAAGAAACAAACATTGACTTACAGAGTTAGAAGATGAATCTTGTTTCGGTATTATAAGAGTAGTTACATAATAAGTCCCTTCTTTCTGAAACAAAATTGAAAAAGCACCTCAGGTCCAATAGCCAACTTTCTATATTCTATTTAGATAACTTCCATATCAATGCAAAAGGAGCCACCATTTCCGAGAAATAACAAGAGTTATAGACCAACATGACGCAACACACAACAAAGCTTCATCTAAAAAGAATGAAATAATCATTTGCCTTGATTGATTTTCTCGGTACAGCACAGGCAATGGAACTGTAGACAGTCAACTAGTCAAGTCACCACCTCCATTCCATGACGTTTGTTAAAAAAAGTAACAGAAATGACTCTAAGAGGATAAATGTACCATTTTATGAAATATTAGGATCCGAAACCTCAAAAAGATACGTTAAATTATGATATTAGAGGATCCTGACGTTTGAAGCATGCAAAAGAATATTAGATTATCGTCATTTTAGCAGAAAATTGAGCTATATAACGATTTATTTAGATTCTATGATTAACTGACGTTAAGCAATAAGACTAAATTATGATATTAGAAGATCCTGACAGTTGCTTTGTTTCAGCCTTCATGAACAATTTTCAATGTATAATAAGATCACAGTAACTAAGTTCTAATGTCAAGGCGAGTATTAATCTTACAAGAAAAGCCCCAAGCACACCACAGGTTTCCAGATCCTTGCTTGTGTTGTCTTTGGCAAGATCGAGAAAGCCATCTAGCAACTGTGTCGACTGTACAAAATTAAACATTAGTAAAATGAATGACTTTTTTGGTTCCCATATGCAGTTACTTATCAACGGGTGAATTTAGAGGGGGAAATTTTGACCCGTTTACTTATCAACGGGAGAATTTGGGTTATGTATTATCTCTAATGGGTCAAATGGGTCGAACGGTCAAACGGGTCAGAAAGTTGTCCATAGTGTATTTTTAAAGCATAAAAGATCTTTAATCATTTTACTAAAATAAATATTTGACAAATGAACTATTTATACAGAAAAATTGTTCAAAAAGTGGTCCACGTCAACAAGCCATGGCCCATTTTAACGCACACATGACCCGTTTGACTCGGTACCCAACCCATTCGACCAGACCATTTTTCCACATCTAATAGAATTAGATCACTTGAGCATATAATCTAGAAAGACAATGGTCAATTACAGTTTGTTACGATTTCGCAGTGCAATTAGTCAAACAACGAAAAGATTCTAAATCTTACTATGTGTAGATCTTTAAGGACATTAGATCTTTGATGTGTATTCTCTGAACTTGGATTTGTGATTCGTGAGACCTCTGTTGCGTGCGGTTCCTCGTGTATGCATGAGATTACAGGAGAAGGATAAGAGTGAGTAACTCTGCATAAACTAGGCTGCATAAAACCACTTTTCTGCATGAGCCAACACCACTTTATTGCAGACTGCCTGGAATAATGTGGGCTATTGTTAGTTTACATCTTAATTATGCGAATTTCGACCAATGGGCATAAATATTCGTTCTGGTAAAGAAGCCTGCAAGCTTTAAAAATACGGAAACATTACTAATCAAACCATATTTCTACAAATTCCCGAAAAAATTCATCGAGTTCCAAAAGAATCAAGTTTTGGCTAATTGTGGGGAGGTTTTCGGTCGGCAATATATGGATTTGCGGAACAGGTGCACTTTTTTTTTTTTTTGATCAACAGGTGGACATTTTTTAACTAATACTAAAAAGTTACTAATTTTCACTGAGAATAGTACGAGGAATGCTCTTCGATTGCAACTTCTGTTAATATAAGATTTTAGATAAATTTCTTGCAAGAATCCGATAAATTTGTATGGCTGGAGAAACACAAGGTTTGACACTGATGAATGTGTTGTCACAGAAAACAGATGACGATCCATTAATAAACAGCTTATTCTGTAGCTATGGCTACCCCAAACAAATGATGTCAACATCTGACTATCCTCAAAGTAGCAGAAACGCAATATGAAATCGATGAACCCGTGACTTTGAAAGTTTGAAGGTGCCGTTAAAGATCAAAGTTGGCAGTATAAAGCAGCAAAGCCCGCTTCGTGGCGAAACATCACAAGAAACGACTTAGCACTGATCATAAAGAAGTGTTTGCTCAGAGGGGCCTTGGTGAAGCTTGATACAATCAGTTTACTGAATCATGGTGGTTTAACACCATAATAACCTTACTCAATTGCACAGGTATATGTGAAGTCAGTTATAAGAGCGAGTATTTTATTTATGATGGGGGATCGTATGATATATACAACAACTGCGAGACCTCATATAACGTACTGCAGGAGTCTTGTAAGCAGGTGCAAAGAGAACCCAAACGATAATCACTCCTTGTTGCCAAAAGAGTTATCAACTTTGTAAAAAAAAAAAAAAAAATGAGAGAAAACCAATTGAGCCAATTTTCTAACAGCCTTACAAGCAACCCAGATTAGGGAAAATGAGGTTTCAGCAAATAGTTCAAGTTACATTCAGCAGAAGTTTCGTATTCATCATTGAAACAACCAATTCTTACATTGTCAAATACCAAAGCAGATTTTGTAGCAACAAGTTACAATCTCTTACGCTTGTCAAACGAGAAAAAATTAAGTAAAACTTCATGTAGCGCAACAAGGACCTAGTGAACGTTATTGTTTAAGGTAAAACTAACTAGCTTTATCCAAGACTATAGACATCGTCTATTACAGATAGCAACACCAAACCGAAGTTTCTAGGTATACTTGTACTATTTTCATGGTTTACAATTATCAACTTATCACGTATTTTTCTACGACTACCCACAGAGTTGGCACACATCTGTAGCCCCATAAGCATTTTGCATAGCGTATGTTCACAAAAATAAAGCACGGCGTCTTTCATCAGCTATCGAGAGTTTATCTCATTACCGGGCGTTCACATGTGCGTTTAAAGCGATTAAGCTGTTAAAACCTTAATATGCTTCAGGCTAAACTAATCAAATTTGATAGCACAGGTATATGTGAGTACCTTATTCTAAACTTGAATCGTTTCAACAACGTTGCTACTAAATTATAAATAATAGTATCATAATTCCAATTTATCACCAATCATACCTAGAATGGGCTAAAAAGCGTTGCTATAGCTACTAATTGCCAAAAAGTAAAGTACGGGCGTATGGCTATGTTCGGCAAAATTAGCATTAGTTAATTGGTACTGCAGCTGCAACTATAGCTAGAGTGTAAATTTACATAAAGCTAAACATTTCTTTGATTAGCATTTCTGCCAAACAAACATTATATTCTAAGCGCTAAACGCTCCAAAAAGCTCGTCACCAGACAACACAACCATATTTGTAACGAAACTACTACGTATCGTACTACTAGTAAAATGCAAATACGCTACTATATATTACTGTCTCTATATATGTTTGGCGACAAGCATTTTAGAGCATTTAGCATTTGAATATTAAAGCTTCTTTGGCAACGTGCATTTAGCATTTTTGTTTTGTTTAAACGCTACTTTTATAATTACAGTTACATTATCAAACGCGTTTTAGTAAAACTAACAGCCAGTGCTAATGATACGCCCGTGGTTGATGAGGGACGACTATCCCGACATGGTGTGTTGGATAACTATCGTAGATTATTTATTATGTTTTATTAGGATTAGTGTTGGAGTCATTGTTTAGGATATATCTTGAGTCATGTTAGGATAAGCTTTATGTTTGTGAGAGTTATCTCATAAATTAGTATTTAACGTATCATAATGTTATGAATGAATCAATCAAAGTTTAAACAAATCTCTAGTTCTTTTCTTTATTTTCTTAAGGAGCTCGCAAACGCTAAAAGTGGTGCCTTATCCCGATACAACACCTAACCGGGTCGTATCAGCTAACTGCTACTACTACTGCTAACTGTTAACTGCTACAGCTAACGCTATTGCTAACTACCAACGCTCGTTTTCACCGAACATAATATTCGTTACTAAAATCGGCTCGAAAAAATTCACAAACAATTTGTAACATCATGTCAATGACTAATACTATCATGAAAACATATAAACTATAAATATATAATAACGAGTAAGAAATTGTTTATAAAAATTTGTGCTTACTGAACTGAATTAACACGTTGCAGCAAAAACAATGAACAAAATTTGTTGATCTCGAACACCCTTAGCTTGTCAAAATTATTGGATCAATAGCTTTGTGCAACTTTTTGTATTTGATAGCATCTTTTTTATGATATCATGTACTTATCTCTTTTGAGTGTGTGTGTTTGTGTGAGTGGGTGTGTCACATTTGTTGAAAAATATATATTCCTACCTTCACAGCGTATGCATGATGAATGATAGTGGAGATGTAGTTGTCATTATCCAGATCCTGATCTTAGGATCTTACGATTTTACGATATTGCAAAGCAAAAACGATCCGGATCCTACATAGGATTTTTGCAAGCTTAAGATCTTATAGGATCCCGATCTTGACCATACGATCTTCGATCTAATCCGATCCGATCTTCTTTTCTGGATTCAAACTAAAAACTACAAATTTATGGGTTGTTTGTTTGTAGAATTCAAAAAATAACGTGTTAATCTTTTTAAACATTTTATAATTATAATTTAGGACAACATTTATATAAAATATTCATAGTATTTTGTGGTTATAATGTATTAAAATTTGTATAAAATTACATAAACTATTACTCCCTCCGTCCCTAAATAAGTGTCCAGTTTGACTTTTCAAAGTCAAACTGGATCAACTTTAACCATATCTATTTTTGCGAGTGTTATATAATACTTGGTGCAAAATATATGAATTGATTGGGTTTTAAGTGTGTTTTTCATTGATATAGTTTTTCATCAAGTATTATATAACAAAAAAAATATTTACTATTAAAGTTGAACTAGTTTGACTTTGAAAATTCAAACCGGACACTTATTTTGGGACGGAGGGAGTAAGAAATAACATTAGAGTAGGATCTTAAGATCCCGATCCGATCTTACGATCACGATCTTGCAAAGACGAAAACGATCCTGGGTAGGATCCCGATCTTGACAACCTTACTATTTACCAATTAGCCCTTTGTGGGTTTTTATATCACACATATTGACTGGAAAATTGGACCGGACCGACTAAAATCAGACCGGAGAAAGAATCAATTTTGGCCCAAAACACCGGATCAGATCGGATCAAAATGTTTGGTCCATGTCCGGGTCGGTTCGAAGTAGCGGTTCAGTCCGGTCCAACAAAGCATGATGTCTGGTTTTGCGTAAGATTGAATAGGACCGGACTGAATACCGAATATGAGAAAAATGGTGGATCGAAGACCGGACCGAAATACGTTCGGTCGGATCCGGTCGGTCCAATTCAATCCGGTTTTTTGATTCTGTCCGATCCGCGATATTTTAGGCTTAATTGACGGACTCAAGATTGAAAGTCATGTGGTGAATTTTATTGACAAAAATTTGAGATCATGTGTATTTCGTTACAAATCAGTATATTTGACATAATTTTAGACTAGGTAAAAAAATTCATTTGTTTAACGGCAACATCTTCAGAAACCCTAGCAATCCGCCCCTGATTACATGAATATCGGTTAAGTTGCGTATGTTATTATTGTAAAGGGAAAAGTGAATATGAGGCTGTCTCACATCTAAGCTTACATGCGAAACCATAAAAAATCCTTAAAAAATACGTCATTTTGGTTAATATTTTTTCAAAATTGGAGTTTTGGAACTAATATATGCATAGTGAAACGCATTTTAGTGGTTAATTAAATCAAACAATTGTTGAATCTATAGCTAATTTGTTAGTTAATGAAATTACCGACAATATGATGTAAAAATGACGTATCAACGCGAACTCAACTTAAGTGATGTTGTGATGAAATCGATAAAACATTAATATTGTGAAGGACGTAATATACAAAGGCGTAGATTGATGTTTTTCTTGTTAAAATGACGTAATTTTTGATGGTTTCGCATGTAAGCTTAGATGTGAGACAGCCCCATATTCACTATCCTCTATTGTAAAATGCATTTTGTTCATTTTACGTGCCCTTTATGGTACACAAAATTATAAATGTAGAGTTGGGCATGGTGAGGTTGGTTTGGTTTAAGCCCAATCTGAAACTGAAAACCATCTGGGTTTAATTTTAAGGTGTTTTGTTTACTGATTAAGATGTAAATTATCATAATGTTTGGTAACTTTTGACAAAAATAGTTACGCGAGTCTTATAGACAAACATAGTTTTCAATATGTACTGAAATTGCAAGCCCAAACATCCAATATAGATGGTTTTCGTTTGGCATTTGATTTGAGAGAATCTCAATCCTTCACATTTTTCCTACTTTGTGTCTTTCTTTTACGAATAACAATGGTTTCTGACATATCGTTACATAAACTTAAACCAGGTAAAACTATTTTTTTTTTAATGACTTGGTCACTTGAATTTCTTTGCAACAGACATGATGGGAACTTGTGACCTACACACTTCAATAACATCACAAGTCCCTTTATTAGCTCGGCCCAACTTCTGTTTTTGAGTTTTGTTGTGCCAAATTACAGTCAAATTGTTTAAAGCAAAGAAAGTATTCCTATATATTAGTAACTTCTTTTTGGACTTCGACGTGGATTCATTACGGGACAGGATATGTATTATACTGATGATAAAGTGCTTATAATTTGGTTCTATGCATCAAACTGAAAAAAGACCAAGAAACCTTTTTTTTTTTTTTTTCCTTTTTTGAACAGCTTGATTTTATTAAAAAGCTAAAAAAAAGCAAAACACAAGGCAATCTCCAAGATAGAGACGAGCCACGCGAAATACAAGAGAAAGCACAATAAAAGAAATCCCAACAAATAGACCCAACCCACAAAGCTACAACGAATGAGTACCCATAGTCAGGGGAGGCCCGGAGGGTGTGCAAACCCGATTCCCGCACAAGGCACGTTTTGAGCAGGCACAATTTTTTAAATTTTTAATATATATTATTATTATTCTATATAACTTAATCTAAAATGTTGGCAAGGATAAAAACGTTTCCTTCTCACGTTCTTTTCATACTAAATAGGTTCTTGGGCTTCCGTGGTTACTAACGTTGGGCCTACCTTGGTGACTTTGAGTTTGTGGTATCAATTGTCATCTTGTATCAATTATTAAGGAAGTGAATGTAGTGAGTAAAAGTTACTGTTGAAGGATATGATCTCAATATTGCTATTAAAGAAATAAATGATTGATTCAATACTTCAAGGATTATAGAAACAGGTATTCAAAAGCGATTGAAGAAGCAAAGGAAATTGCTAGTGAATTGGGTATTGATCCGATATTTCCACAAAAGCGTTTGATTCAAAGAAAAACCGTTTGGTGAGAGTTCAAGTAGCCAAGAAACTTCATTTACACTCAAGAGAACTTTAGAGTCAATTATTTCTTATATATTGTTGATCAAGCTCGTTCGTCACTGAGACAAGATTTGAGCAATTCAAAGAGTACGAGAAATTATTTGGCTTTTGTTTCCACATAACCTTAGGGAATTGAAGATAAAGAACTTAAGTTGTCATGTCACCTTCTTGAAAATGCACTCGGGTTTGAAGAAAGATCCGATATTGATCTTGATGAACTATATATGGAGTTGAAGTTATTTGACACATTACAAACCGATGAACTTAATGACCTATAGATGTTTTGAAGCGTTTGAAAGAGTTTGGTTATTTTCCAAATGCAACCATTGCATATAGAATATTGTTGACTATTCCAACACAACAGATCTGCGAAAAAGAGTTTTCTAAGTTGAAGTTATTGAAATCTTATTTACGATCAACAATGTCCCAAGAAAGACTTAGTGGATTGGCCATGATAGCTATCGAGAACGGAATCTTAGAGGATATAAAGCGTGAAGAAATTAATCAACCAATTTCTATGAAGAATCTAGGAGAGCTTCACGGATCATTGGTTAATTACGATGGTATGTATTTTAATACTATGATTTATTATGGATATAATTAATTGTTATAACATTAGTTATCATTTATAAAAATGAAAATTTCTTTATGAGTTAGGGCGTTTTTTTTTTGCTCGCACTTAAGACTCAAATCCTCGGGCGCTTAACGCCCATAGTACAAGATGGATTTAGAACCCAATTGCTCCAACTCAAAGACTTTTTGCGGCTCCTGTTCGATAACCAAAGCAAAGAAAGACTCTGCATCTTAGCGAAAATATCTTCATGAACGCACGAGGAAGAAGTGTGAAGGACACGGTTGCGCCAATCCCAGATCGCCCAAATTGTCACGTAAACAACTCCTTGAAAAACTTTCTTTGCTAAAGAGGATAACGGAGGAACAAATTCCAGAAGCTCTTGAAGAGAGGAAAAAAAATGGTGGTGGGGTAAATTTCCACCAACTCCATATTTTACGCCATATCAAGATGGTCTTTGGGCATAGTAAGAGACAATGTTAAACACAATCAATTGATGCATTACATAGCACACAATTGCATGAAACAACCGGTACAATGAAACATCTTCTACTGCGATTAAAATACATGTTTTGGACCGCCGCTGTAAAAAAATTGTCATCTAGTAACACCTAAAAAAATGTCATCAAAGTAATAAAAGTGTCACCAGAAGTATAACAAAAGTGTCCTCAAAAAAATTTTGTGCTTCTCCCGCACTTAAAAAAAATGTAGGTAGAAGTCCAATAGGTTAAAGTCTATTTATGATGACATAAAAAATTTAGACTTTACCCACACTTTTTAAAATTTTTCTCTAATGATACTTTTTTTGTGTCATTAGAACCTCTGTTCCTAAACGTATATCTTCTTCGAGTGCGTATTTCACATAATCTAGTTGCATATATCGTATTTCAGCTTCTTGCCTTTTTTTTTCTCAATAATATGATCCCCGTTCAAAAATATATTGTGTTCTCGACTTAGAAATAAAGTTTCCATCACATATTACTCGTATTCAAACTCTAGAAAAATTGCGTTGCTTTCTGGTTAAAGAAATTGGAGCATGGCTATGGCCCCAATGCTTTTCGCCTTTTCGTTACTGTGTTATATATCGTCAACGATGACATATTGCTTTCATAGTGTGATAGTGTCTTACGAGTTTATGATACGTGTTGTCAGTGACGGAGCCAGAAAGTTATGGTCAAGAGAGGCAACTTTGATAAATTTTAAATTACACTACAAGTTTTTCGCTAAGGGGCATCCTGCCCCCCTGCAGTCTCCGCCGGTGCGTATTTCTATCACTTTGTTGACTATAAAATATGTAAAAATTGTTACTTCTCTTTTGACTAGGTTAAATAACACAAACTGATTTTCAAATGTTGTTGAGATATAGGATTGTATGGCCGTTATTTTGGCCTTAAAATATGTTTGAACGTATGGAGCAAATTTGTAAATATGTGTGTAACATAAGAGATTCTCTCATCTCAACAAGATAACACATTTTGAAGCTTAGGTGAATTCCCCTATCACTTTCTTTATCCAATTTGTCTTCATTCCTTAAACTTGTCCAATACATGTCAAAACCGAAAAAATGCACAACGTTTGTTGCGTAACGTACTAGTTACTATAGCATACTTTTTTCGGGTTTTATCGGTTGAAGCTAAGTGATAGAATAGAAGAGTTACATTGTATTTTATCAATATTCTTGACATGCCCATTCCTTTGTTTTCCCTCATTTTAAGCCCCATATCCCCATGAAGCACTTCTCTTGGAGGAAAAGCCCATTTGCTTCATTTGGAGAAACAAAACAACTTTTTTTTAAGGTATTATCTTCTCTTTTATAGGAACTATTGATGATGTAATACTATTTTTACTTTCTTAATTTCATATTATATGCTTCTTGCAAGTGTTAATCGAGATAAGCGTTATACAATGTATAAGTCTTAACGCGTTATACATCAGTAATGTGTCGAAAATATGATATGCATTCTGAAAACTAGAAATTTAATGAGACATTGTTCATATGATTTTTTTTGCAAAATTTGTTGGTGTTTCATAACATTTGTAATGCTTGAAGTAAATATATAAATTTTATAACTTGTAACACCACATTTCGGATGATAGCAATGTTTGATGACGATTTTAACGAATTGTAACAGGTTTGAATAAGGATTATAGATGGCTGCTTTTAAGAATTGCATCGCGTTATGTTGCGCCAAGAAGCCCTCGGTAAGAGCTTATATATCCTAGTGTTGTGCTTCACTTAACAATAATATGTACATATGTATTGGATTCATTATTATGTGAACTACTTGAAATCAGAAAAAACTTGCAAGTAATATTTGATCTTCTATATATCCAATTACAGTTTTGACTAATGCTTACTTTTCAAGTTTTTTGAGTAAGTAAAAGTAAAGAAAAAAAAGTAAATATTTTCAATCCAATTTTAGAAAGTAACATTTACTACAAAATTTAAAAAAAAATAAATAAATAAAAAAGCATTTTTTTCAATCATTTTTTTTTTCTTTCACTCCTTTAATAATATTCGAGAATACAACTTTTAATCTTAGTTTTTATTTTCTTTTTACTCTTTTTTCGTAAGTGATACTCGAATACAATATAAATGTTAAAATCTTGAAGGTATGTTTGGATAAGTGCAAATCTATATACTAACGTACACACTCACACACATATACAGTTTTCTCTTACCTAAGTTGTATATGAATATTTGTCATAAATAAATACACATACAACTATACAAGTATGGTCATGTATGCATTTAAGATCGGGGGATAACTTAGCTACAATTTTTGTAATCAATTGGCTACAATCTTTTATAAAAAATACACTAGCAATGAGTCTGAGATCTATAGAAAAGATCAGGACCCACAAAAAGAATCAGAGACTCACATTATACAGCACAAAATTATAGTCAATTAGCTACAATAAATTGTAGCTAATATATTCCCTTAAGATTATATGTAACGTTGTTAAAAGATTATAGGCGTAAGCAAATATATAAAGGAAAAGAGCTTTGATACATGAGCCTAACTAAAGAAGCTTAAAAGGACACTTAAGCCCTGTTTCTTTTTTTTTTCTTCTAGATTCAGACGTTTATAAATATAAGTGGGACCATGTGGGTCCAGGTCTGTTTTACCCTCTGGTTGAGGAGGATATGATTTTGCATCCTTTGTTGATAAGACAGATTAAAAGAAATAAGTGATCCTCAAGCAATAAAGAAACAATATTAAATATTATAGTGGGCCCAATTCCTTCCACTAAAACCCCATTAAGTGCAAAGTAAACAGCCCCTTAATACATAAATGAATTATACAGTACTGTTACTTTATAATTCATTTATGCATTAAATGTCCTTTTAAGGCTCTTTAGTTATGTCCATTTATTAAAAGAAATAAGTGATCCTCACGCAATAAAAAAATAATATTAAATATTATAGTGGGCCCAATTCCTTCTACTAAAACCTCATTAAGTGCAAAGTAAACAGCCCCTTAATACATAAATGAATTATACAGTACTGTTACTGTATAATTCATTTATGCATTAAATGTCTTTTTAAACCTTTTTAGTTATGTCCATTTATCATTTTCCAAAAGAAAAAAAGGAACGTGGTGTACTGTATATAGTACGTCAACAAGCATTTAAAGTACATGTCTTGACTCTTGAGCTAATAAAAAATATGTTAAGTAATCCACGTTTATCACTAATAGTGATAGCCTTATCGTATACATTATTGTTAATCGATCATTTATACAATAGTTCATAATTCATAGTTTATGTTTAAGTATCAAATGATGCATATATGTAAAGATGTGATCCAAAAGGAATGCTATGATCCTTATTACAATTACAACCTACTACACTAATCATTCCAGGTCGAGTAAAACAGACCGAAAAATGAATTGAATTGAAAAAAACAAGTTGAACCGGCCAAACCGATCATATTTGGTTCGCTTTTTGGTTTTATGTAATTACGATTTTCGGTTTTGTTTCGAGCCAAAACTGAGAAAAACACACACAAACCGAACTTACCGACACAAAACCGACCAAACGATTATAACATCCCAAGGCGTCCCATTGCATACTTCAACCGATAATTAACAAATATTATTATTTAACATATCCATTAAGTCATAACACCTCCTTTCCGAGCTAGTCCCTTGGGAGGTCACACAAGGCGCACAAACATGCTAAAATGGGTTAGTTTAGAAATCAAATGGTCAAACCTAATTTCTTTCAATTATTATTTCCATGTCATATAGATGATATATAATATAGTATTAAAGGTAAGAGTATCTTATAGATATAAAAAGCTTTAAAACTGATTAAAAGTTTTCCTATCCAGTTCATGTATATTGAGAGGGTGTTTAGCAAAGACCGTTTAAGAGTATTTATGAGTGGTGAACGGAAAATATTAAGTATTGTTTAACAAGCAACAAGTAATTTTATATTTTTTTTTGAAATGCTTATTTTCCAGCGTTGGATGAAGTAACATTTAGAAGCATTAGTCATTTATGAGTTGTTTGACACATTATTATTACACCTACAATCACGTTATGAAACATTTTTATAGAATAAAACAACTACTGCTCGCAGCTACCGCATACTCCTACAGCTCACTGCCTACTACTACTTTTTTTTTGGGTGAAAGGTGAACTATATATTAAACTTTCAAACAAATTACAACAATAAAGAGTTTGGATCTGGACATACCCATACCAAAACAACATAACAGATAACAGAACAATACATCAAACTATAACAAATCATTATCAGACATCTATCAAAAGTAGCTTATATCTCTGAGGACAGAAGCAGCATAACTCTGAAGATGCAGATTAACAACTGTCCATTTGTCCATTCCATAGTTCACCAATTCACTACCATAACTCCATGACTAATCCCAACCTAATCTTTCATCCTAGAACATTCAACCCACATCCACAATGCCCTAGGAAGAAAAGATCATATGGAATTTTCATGTAAGTTATAGCACTCACCAAAAGGGGCTATACTCATTCTGACTACATTTCCTCAGATCAAGCCATACTAGCAGCAGCCTCCTCACTAGCATAGACTCAAACTGCCTACTACTACTTATACCAAACACACACTTAATTTTTGGTTCATGTTTACGTGGAGTGAGCATGTTCTATCTCTTTAACCTTTTCATAACTACATGCATATGACTATATGAGTTATGTGAGATCGTCATTTAGTGTCAAAATTTTCGTGTAAAATGAGGATATGCATATATAGCAGAAAGTTTTATAGTTTTCGGTATTAAGATATGTCACCTTTATAAACCCTTAAAACAACATTAAGCAAAACAAGTTTTAATAGGAATGAAGTATAACATTCTCTTATCTATATTTTTTATTATCTCAAACGCTCGCTTTCTATTAAGGGGCCTATGACAACTATGATGTCCTTTAAATGGCTAGAATGGACACATTTAAGAATTACACATGTAAGTTTTGTTGTTGACATTATTATTTGGGTCCTCTCTCATAAATATATAGTTTACCTTCGCACTAGAGGTTAATCAAGTTAAACTAATAACATGTTTGACAATAAGATTATAAAAAATTATGCATATTTTAAAAAAAAAGAAAAAGAAAATTACATTAATAGTATTTTTTTAAACTAATTGTCATCGAAAGTTTACGGATAAAGATTATTTAAAACTAACCGTATAATACAAGTTTAAAAAATATATAACAATGGTTTTAATTAAGAGTACAATAGCGTTCAGCTTAAAAGAAAAAATGATCTTTTTGTTTAAAACGGCAGATATATTAAGAAACTTAGCTAAGGGGAAGAAAAGAGATATACATAAGAAGCTTTAAACAGGAGATAAAAGAAAAAGAAATGGTTATGATCGGAGCAGATCATTGTCATACGAAACACGTATCAAAATTCTATTAATACCTGATCTTTAGTGTTATGATGCGTCATCGTAATGTTGTTTAATGATTTGACTTGATCAACATCACACATCATGTAACATCTCGCCTGCTCAGATCACAATATTGTCTATTCTATTCGGACACTCACGGTTGTGCTTTAGTAACCTTTTCATAACTACATGCATATGAGTTATGTGAGATCGTCATTTAGTGTTAAAATTTTTTGTGTTAAGTGAGGATATGTTTACATTGCAGAAAGTTTTATAGTTTTCTATACTATGATATGTCGCATTTATAAACCCTTAAATGTATTCACTATTGTAGGTGCCTTTAGTTGTTTAAAAACCTTTTAAAACAACATTGAAGCAAAACAAGTTTTAATAGGAATGAAGTATAACATTTTCTTATCTATATTTTGATCATCTCACACACTCACTTTCTATTAAGGGGCCTATGACAACTATGATGTCCTTTAAATGTCTAGAATGGACAACATTTAAGAATTACACATGTAAGTTTTGTTGTTGGCATTATTATTTGGGTCCTCTCTCATAAATATATATTTTACTTTCGCACTAGAGGAGTAGAGGTTAATCAAATTAAACTAAAGCAGAAATATAGCATAACATTAATAGTATTTTCTTTAAACTAATTGTCATAGAAAGTTTAAGAATAAGAGTATTTAAAACTCTAACCGTATAATACAAGTTTAATAAAGATATACGTCTGGACGTAATAAGAAGGCTTCAAGACTGCATTCACCATCGTCATTTTAGCGCTTCCTCAATTTTTTCTTTCTACAACCAATTTTATCATCAAAACCATTTAATAAACACACACAACAAACTTCTTACGAGTCGATCGTCTGCATGTCCAAATATGTAACAACGCAGACGCGTCTTCATTAGAGGCAGATTCGGTCCTCATGGTCCTATTACGGACGGTCCAACAATGTTTTTAATAGTCCGTCACAACATCGTTCAGATTAAAAGAAAAAGAAATGGTTATCATCGGAGCAGACCATTGTCATACGAAACACGTATCAAACTCTATTAATACCCGATTTTTATTGTTATGCAGCGTCATCATAATGTTGTTTAATGATTTTGACTTGATCAACATCACGCGAGAGTGCGAACGAGCTAGCCAAGGTTGATTTGCGCTCAATCAAGCCACTAGACCGGACCATAACCAAATTAAACCGCAGCTTCTAATATTCCTTTCATTGTTAAACCGCGTTGAAAAAATTATTGTTTGTTTTTAAATCATGCTTTACCCCCTCTAAAAAAATCTATAATTAGAAAGTCAATAATACACCCCCACCAAATAGAAATTCTATAGTATTTTAATTCCCTGAAAGATAATTTTCTAATTAAATGGATAAATATATCCATTAATGGGCCCCTTACTAATGACTTGTCTTCATCCTTCGTTTAATCCCATCAAAATCTTAATGATTAATTAGTTCTTTAATGCCAAAGTTATAAATAGGAGGTGATCTCATTATCATGATTTTTGATTATTTCACGACAAACCGCATGCGCAATGCAGACAAGACAAATACAATGCACATATTGTGGTGCAATAATCAAAAAAGGTGGTGTATCAATTCCCTTATAAATAATGTGAGGTGTGATATGACGGCATGACTAATCTTCACGATTAAAGAGCAATGACAAAGACATAGCGTTATTTAAAGCGTGAATTTAAGCGGCATGAAATATGAAAATATTTATAAATTTATGTATTTATATCATATTTCATATATATCAAATTTACAAAAAGTATTAAACAGAAAGAATAAAGACCAGAAACTATTTATGCATGTAATATTTTTCATTTAAAAAAGAAACATTATTCATCAGAGTTGAATTAAAAAAAGAGGCATGTCACGCACCTTAGTGCGCCTTATCACGTCTCATCTCCCGCCACGCCTAAAATCAACACTTTGATCTATTTCGTAATCTAAAAGACAAACTCACGTCTTAGTGGGGCTATCCAAGCTATTGAGGAGCCTGCTCAAGCTGCTGAGGATGA